>CM038795.1:263214112-263424583 GCA_021764765.1 Vicia sativa
GATCATATTTTCATAAAGTATGATTCTTATTTACAAAAGGAAAAACAACAAAAGAACAACAAGAAGACAACATAATTATTCCCCCTGAGTGCTACGTATCAGAGCGACACCGACTCGACTAATCGCAGCTATAAACTTCGTCTTCATAACCTGCACGTTACCAATATAAAGGTAACAGCGAAAGCAAAGGGTGAGGTACTCCAAAACATATAATTGAAGGCATGATAATATATATATATATATATATATATATATATATATATATATATATATATATATATATTTGGAATCATAAAAGATATAGATTAAAAAGTGCCTTCCAACACATAACCAAAACTCACTTACTCCAATCGTCATTCTAATGTGTATAATCTACACTTTATCACCATAATCTCATCGGCATAAATCATCACAACAACACCAAACAATGCTAATAACATAAGCAACATAAATAAAACCGTCACCAATTGGCTAAAGCCCATCGTCACAAACATCATCACCAAACAAAACATCATATATCATCACAATTCAACATCATCAATCAATTAAAACCCAACGCCAAACAACTCAAACATAAACATAATCGACTCCATGAGACACGACTATGTTATGCATGTGGTACCCGTCGCTTTGTCCATAATTAGGAACACTTGGCATAAAAGCCTCGTCGCTTGGCATAAAAGCCCATCATCGCCAATAAAACAACACAACAAAAACATCATCATCGCTCATCAAAATTGGCATAAAGCCCACATCGCCATAATTTATCCATATCAAGATAAATATATCATCGCATCATAATTGCATTATGCAAAACATCACCAATAATTCATCGTCATCTAAAATCATGCATTCGCAAATCGGAAGCATTTATTAACAACATCAATATAATCATCACATCATCATGTACAAAAACTTATATCATCGTATCGCATATTATCAAGTATTCATTAATAAATACATCGCCGCAAACATTATGTTTAATCACACCACATCATTGTCAATTCATTCACTAAATTCCGAATACGGAAAAATAGTCAAACACCTATAATCGTCGCGAAAGCCATTCCTAATAACCGGCATTAATCATAATCGTCAACATCGCAATCGGATCGTCGATACGTGTCTTAAATCTACTAAAACGCAATCCGATTCAATTTAACCGTAATTTGACCTATTTCGGGTCGTCTCGTAAAAACTCGTAATTTTGAAAAACTAACCTCACCACTACGTTCTACATATCGAACTTAGCTAGCACGTCAATTTTCGTTGAATTCAGAGCAACTTGCTCCGTCGCCGAATTTACCGAAATCAGAAAATCAGAACATAATTGGGTTCTACATTTAATCAGCTAACTTATATCCTAATTATATTTTATTGATATAAAGTGTTACTAGGTGGAATTGGGAAAATTGAAACAAACAGAAGCTTAATTATGCAGGAAACTTCATTTTTCAGAAAAACAGAAAACTCATAACACAGTTTACAGAAAACCAGAAAAACACAGTTTTTCGTTCCTTCCTTCTAGCCATCAGGGACGATCGTCCCTTTATGCCCTTGGAGAGGAGACGTTCTCCCTAGGAGAGGGACGGTCGCCCCTCATCTTGAGGTGGACGCCTCCCCCATTAGCCACCCTCCACCAAGTTTGTTCTTCGTCCCTGCAAAAATTGTTTCTGGTTTTTCTTTCTTTTCCCATTTTCACAGTTAACAGTTTTTCTTTCTATTTTAATTTTATAACTTCTATATACCACAATGCTAGAAATGACACACCCATAATCCCTAATCCTAATCCAACTTTTCTAAACTATTTCAACAATCAACCAACCAAAACCCTATAAATCAACTATCAATTTTTCCCCAATCCAAACTATAACTATCAAACCCTAACTATATGAGATGGAAATCAAACCCCTTACCTCTAGTGATTGGAGGATCCTTGATGATTCTACAAAACCCAATCCTTAAGCTTGCTCATGATTTTCCTCTTCTTCTTCCCTTGCTCTTCTTCTCCCAAAACCCTTTCTTTTTCTCTCAAGTTTCTAAGTTTGGCTTTGTGTTTTTGAATGGAAAGAAAATGAGGAGAAATGGTTTATATGTTATTTTCTTACTAGCAATCAAGGGTGTAAACCCAATTCTAACAAATTAATCCTCACACCCCCATCTATTCTTATACATTAACACACTAATAATATCTACTAATATTATTAATTCAATCAATTAAAATAATTCCGGGGAATTAAATATCGGATCCGAATAATATTTTACTGGATTGAATGGAATAAAAACCGGACCGAACGAAACATCGCCAAATATATTAATAGATATATCGATTAATATAAATATTTTCGTCGCAAAATAAATATCGATAGGTAACTCGAAAATATTAATATAATATAATATTAATTAAAACGGGGCGTTACAGAGCCAATACCCGTACCCAGTGGTTTAGTGGTGGTGAGGCTAGATTTGTGTCCCAGTGGTGTATGGGCGAATCGTTGATTAACGCTGTTTTCGAGGTGTAAACGGAACAGAGTGTGAATTTAGTTCACGTTTGGTACCACATGCATTGAGTCTGCATTGCATATGGATTATAACATGATAGGATGGTTTCCAATGTTATAATCTTATTGTTGTTATTATTGTGCATAATAAACTGTGTGAATTGCAATTGTGTACTGAAATCTGATTATGCTAATGAGGGTGAAATAATATATTGAATTGTTCTGTTGTTTTTAGAAACGTATAATGCATTTTATATTGCAATGAAATCTCACCCTTACTTTGATGATTTCAGATTGAAGTATGAGTTGCTTAGGAGCTGGTGAGAATGGCCTTGAGCCATGCTATTTAGTTTATCCGCGTCAGTGTCTCTGATAGTTGTAACACTGGGGAACGTTTGGATGAGAGTTTTATTTTATACTCTATTGTTCTTTGATTATTTTTTAGGAATAATTACGAATTTAATTATTATATTCGCGGGGTATTTTAGAAGGGGTGTTATAACTACCATTACATACCTGCTGCTACTACCATTCTGATCCCTACTGTTACCTGCTAGGAGTTTACTTGTACCCTTTAATCTAACCAACTTTCATACTAATTAAAATGGATATATACTTCATTAAATTCAATTAATTATTCATGCACCTAAGGTCATGTACTAAAACCAGAAAGAATTAAACTAAGTATAACAACAAACAACAAAACAAATTCACGTGGTCCCCATCCACTACAAGGAGGCCGTCCCATCCCCTTACACACAAGGAGGCTTCCGCCTCCCCTTCCCTTTGCCATGGAGACGTCCGTCTCCCTTTCCTTTTCCACCTGGGGCGCCCGCCCCACCTCCTTTGTGGCCCCTGTCTCCAAAATTCTTCTACTTCCTGCTGGCACATAGGACGTCCATCTCGATTCTTAATAATACAATACGTGAATTATTCGATTAACTTCCAGACTCAATCAGTATACCTTCTCCACATTAATTCCTAATCACTTCATTCACCATACTCAATTGAATCACCATTATAAAATTAGACACTTATTATATACACAATTTGCACAAACAGAGATATTTCCATATAATTCCATCCCACATACCATTCATCATAAACCCGTTTAGAGAGTTAGAACCCCACCCTTACCTTGGATTGACGGTCTCTCTAATTCCGGTCGAATTCCGATTTGGCTTTCCGGTCTACATTCCTATTCCGGTGGCAGTTTCCTCCAAACCATTGTTCCTCTTTTCTTTCTCCCACGTACAACTTTTTCCCAAAAATATTCACTAAACCCTTATAATTCTCCTTTTATATCTCTTATAATTAACTCCAACTTATAATAGTAATAATAATAGTAATAATAATAATAATAATAATAATAATAATAATAATAATAATAATAATAATAATAAATATATTTCTATTGGGTTAATTTTTACACCTCCGTTCTATGTTCCTAACACCAAATAGGCCCTAATTAAATCTATTAATCCACACTTATTCCTAATATTATTTCCAATAATATTCTATAATAAAATTAATTCATCATTAATTAATCTCAACTTCCGATAATTCACTTAATCACCCTAAATCAACTTATCAATTTATTAATCCTCCTTATAATTCTACTGATAAATCCAACTTCGACTAAATTCTAACAAATAAATCCTTTAATAATTTAATTAAATAATTAATTAAATTCGAGGCGTTACACATAAAAATCATCATTAATTTTCTGATCAATGGAGACAAACTATGTTATTAATAATAATATTAAATTTTAAGTTCTTTTGGAACTATAAATATTTTCATCAATCAAAATTAAACTATAATCATTTGCAAAATTCTTAATATAATATTATTCAAGAACTCAAACACAAAGATTTTATTAATAAAAATAATAATATTTGCAATTCTTCAGTTATTCAGGAAATATAAAATAAATTTGTTAGTTTTGCTATCCTTTAGGGATGCTTTATATGTTCTTCAAGAATTATATTAGAATTTCATTATTTTTTTCATCCTCCAGGGATATTTTATATCAGAAATTCATTTTTTTCATCATTCAAGGATGTTTTATATGTTCTTCAGGAACTATATTAGAATTTCATTGTTTTTCATCCTTCAGGAATGTTTTATATCAGAAATTCATTATTTTTTCTATCCTTCAGGGATGTTTTATATGTTCTTCACAGAATCGAAATTCATATGTTCTACAAGAATCAGAAAATTCATATGTTCTTCAGGAACTATATCAGAAATTCATAATTTTTCCGTTCTTCATGGATATTTGATAGTTTCTACAGGAACTATATAATAAGGGTTAAATATGTTTTTAGTCCCTATAAATATGCGACCCTGCAATTTTGATCCCTCTAAAATTTTCCTTCGAATATTGGTCCTCGCAAAATTATTATGCACGTAATTTTAGTCCTTGCTATTAAACCAATGTGTATTTTTGAGTGATGATTTTATAGACATGTTTAGAACGTTATAAAAAGTTCCTCGAAAAAAAGGAACTCCAAATTTGATTTATAAATTGAGATTTTCATTGCTTTTATCAATATCTTTTGAAATTTAAAAACTTCATATTTATATCTTCTCATTTAAAAAAAAATTCTAAAATTTAGTAAATAAATATTGGATAGTATTCTGAACACATATGAAAAAATTATTCAAAAACTTAAAAATTTAAGGGTAACTAAACCGTTTTAAAATTTTTAGAAAATAACAAGGACTAAACCTGCAAGAAAAAAAGTTTGCGAGGACCCTTATTCAAAGGAAAATTTGAGAGGGACCAAAATTACAGGGTCGCATATTTATAGGGACTAAAAACATATTTAACCCATATAATAAATTATTATTTTGCTATTTTTCATGGATGTTTGATATGTTTTTTCAGGAACTATATAACAAATTGTTATTTTGCTATCCTTTAGGGGTGCTTCGTGAGTTCTTCAGGAACTATATAATAAACTATTGTTTTGCTATCCTTCAGGGATTTCTCATATAACATCATATCAAAACTCAAAGTAAATAAGTTAAAAAAAAACATAAAAGAATAGATCAATATTACCATTAATAGTTAGGATTTCAATTTGTTTTTTTTTAAAAATAATATATTTGGCTATCCTTCATGGATAGCTTGATAAGTTCTTCAGGAACTATATTAATAATTTGTTTTGCAATCCTTCAGGGATGCTTTAACATTATTCATACAATCCTTCTGGGATGCATGAAAATTATCACTGATTTTATTTTTCCTTTTCTAATCAATATTTATAAATAATAGATAGAGAATAAAAAATAGTACCTTCTAAAAATTGGAGCTTCGTGCTGATAACGTGTTCACTACACCAAATAAGGGATTAGACAATGTTTTTTAGGCCTTTAACAACACTTAAAGGTGTGCTAAAACCACCGCTAAAGGTATAGACAACGCTTAGGTTACTGTAAAACACTACTATAGATACCCTTTAGGCAGCGCTTTTTCCTGAAAAGCGCTGCTATAGATACCCTCTTTAGCAGCGCTTTCACTTTAGACAACGCTTTTGAAAGAATTTTAGGTGGAGCTTTAGACAATGCTTTGTAAAAGTGCTGCTATAGATACCCTTTAGGCATCGCTTTTTCCTGAAAAGCGCTGCTATAAATACCCTCTTTAGCAGCACTTTACTTTATACAACACTTTTTTATTTCCCCTATAGTAACACTTTTTTATTTCCCCTTCACACAACAATCCAATATAATTTGATTAAAACTACTCCAACCACTTGAAAAAAGGCCCACGAAAAATAACCAATAAAAGTAACAACAGATAGATAAGCAATTGAAATAAGAAAGATTCACCTCCTCTTTGAATCTGCGTCTAATTGGGGTGGTGCAATGCTCTATATTTTAGTCCCTCCTCTTTAAATATTTCAAAAGGCCTCTAATTGTATGGAGTTAGCTAGTTGTTCCTGAGACCAAGAAAGTATAGAAAATGCAAATCAAGCACAAAACATTGGAAAAACAAAGAGTTAAAATGCATCATTTATATTATTTGGTGGAACTTGTTCACTCTTAAAATAAAATGGTTGAAGGATGATCTTACCAATTTTGTTTCACCAAGTTTTCTTTTCTCTTTCTTTTCTACTTGGGCTCTTCACAAACAAAGGAAACCTCCTTCATCCTTGGACAAGTTCAAAGAAAATGTGAAACAACACAAAACACAACAAAATAAGCATCATATGAGCTTATTTTACATAATATGTTTTCATATAATGGCAATAATATAGATTTAACTACGTTTTACAAAATTTGTACCCTAAAAACATATTTTATTTGGAAAACACGATGAAGGTAACCACCTCTAAAGATTTATGTAAAATATGCATTCAGAATATATTTCACACAAAATCTATATTATGTATTGATTATATCTATAAAATAATGAGAATATGTATTAAGCTACTGTACAAATATGATGCTAGCTGTGTGTAATTGTCATACCCCAAAATTTTCCCTCCATCATCTCAAGACATTTCATACACTCATACTCAAGGATTCCTCCAGGGTTGATCAGACAAACCCTCTCCTAGACAATCAACCCAAACTAGGGTTTGGCAACTCTAAGATCCAGATGGACTTCCAACCTCTCCAATGGTCATCATGCCTCCTCATATGCTTCAAAGATTCCCCATGTCAAGTTTCAAGCCTCACAGGTCAAGTTTCCTCAGACAATTGCTCAGATGGTTGAAAATCGGTTGATTGGACAAAAGTCAATCGTGGTCAACATACATCAAACTTCCCGATTTTTGGTCAACATCCTCATTTTGAAGTCACATTCATCATTTGATCAAGGGTTGATCATGATTCATCAAGAAAACTCAAGATTTGCTCAAAAGTCAAACTTTCTAAATTAGGGTTTCACAATGAAAAGTCAACCAAACTTTGACTGAGCATAACTTCTTCATACTTTCTCAGAAATTTTTCCACCACCTCTTGTTTCGAAGGAAATTCAATTCTCTACAACTTCATGTCTCACAAGAATGTTCAGAAAATGCTTCATTTGAGAGGTATGGATCAAAATATTACAGGTCCTTTTCAAAGTCAACAAAAAGTCAACTTTTTGTTTTGAAGATATATTGAGCATGGAAACTCCAATTGAGATGAAACCAAAGAGGTTGGTTAAAGGACTCTTAGAGATTTCCAAAAAGTCCAAGAACACTCAAAAATGTGGAAAATTGAGCAAGGTACACTATTCAGAAGTTGGGCAATTTTGGACAATTGCACAAAAGGAGATATTGGTCAAAATGCAAAATTTTCCAAATGGGCCTATAATCTTTTGATCCAAAGTTGTTCATGACATTATTTGTGACTCATAAATGCTTGGCCATGGCAATTTTCTATTTTATTAATTTATTTTTGAATTTTAAACCATTTAATTCAAAATTAAATTATATAAAATATGAAAATAAGATATTTTTTCAAGAGGAGTGATTTTATATCATACTTGAGGTCCAAGGAAGCCCATCATACATACCAATTTCGTGCTTGATCATTCATTAAAGAGAAAATAAAATTTCCTTCAAAAATTTGATTTTATTTGAAAATCATTCAATGCATTCAAAACCAAATCTTTTTTCCTTGTTTTTTCTCTCCTAATTCACTCTATAAATAGCCAGCAATATGACAAGTAAGAGACACGAAACCCTAGCCCTTACCACAGCCCTCACTTTGCTCAAAATTTTCATAAACTTTTGAAAATCGATTTCTGATTTGCAGCCACTCTCAGCCAAAACCATCCATCCAATCTTGTTCCTGAGGTTCCCAGGAGTCAAAACCATCCCTTACTTGAAGCCAAGACTGCCCAGAACGCGATCCACAACTTGCTCCGATTTGGTAAATTTCTGAAAATCGAATTTCATTATTCATGCGTTGCTAATGCTTTTTATGTGTTTATTTATGCTCAGGAGGTTCATTAGAACATATTTGATACCTTACATGCAAGCATACACGTAGGAATCGCGCTTTGCCATGGTTAGGTTATTTCGAACTGTTTGAATCGAACCGGTTAATACAGGCGTTTTCAGGGCAAACCAATAACACCATTGAATTCAGAAGGTCCGATTTAGGGGGGTAGGGTACTCTTTGTCCATTTATTTCACGTATTTTGCAGGTTTGGAGTTTATGGTCGCTGGAGAAGACGACCGGAGCTAGGGCTCCGGCGTCGTGGACTGGCGAAGACCGGTGGACGCATGCGTGGCAACTCTGCGCATTCTGATTCGCTCTCTCGTTCAACCTGGACCCCACGCGCGCTGACTGTGTTTCAAACCTTCCCAGGACACGTGATCACTTATATTCCAATGATTTTCACTTTTCAAACACCAAGTGTCACTTGGCCTAGTGGTTAAGGCGTGGACTGTTCAAAGATGCTCCTCCTGGTCACGAGTTCGAATTAGCCTGGGACCAGTTTTGTTTCTCTTTTTCACAAACTTCAACTATTTTCCTTTTTTTCAATTATTTTCTATTTTCTATTTATTTTTAATATTTTGCATACATTTTAATTTCTTTTCATATTTTTTTTATCATGCATTAAAAAACATCAAAAAATATTTTTCTTTTTTGCATTATTTTCAGAAAATGTTTATTTAATTTATAAAATTAAAAAATATTATTTTGCATGCATATTTAATTTTATTTCTAATTTATCATTTAAATCACATTTAATTGTTTTTTAATTATTAAATTATCTCCAAAAAATCCCAAAAAATTATTTTAGCATATTAATGTTATTTCCAGCATAAAATATTTTTCTCATTTAAAAATCATTCTTTTTGCTAACATTTTTTCTCTTATTCGATTTCCTCGTATTTTCCGATTTCTCATCTTTTCACAGGTTATCTCCTTTCGGACGATTTCTTTTTATCGTTTTCTTTTCTTTCAAATTATGTAATTGCTTATGGGATGTAATAGCTTAATTAGGGCTTTTATTTTCTGCATTTTAAATTATGTATCTGCCCCAAAGCCATGTAATAGCGTAGGATTTATCTTTCCGCACTTTATATTTCTGCATTCTTATAAAAACTGTTAGTAATTAGGCGTGTATGGCAAGATAAAATTGAACATAGCTCACTCTAATTTTCAAGATAATATGAATCTGAATCAACACACTCTTTTCACACATGCACCCCTTAGGGTAATTCTCTCTCGTTGCCTTTACGAATACAAATGGTCATGTCCCTCGAACGTAGAGGTATTCTAGCATTGCCTTCAAACAAATCATCATAGTCCCTTCGATACAAAGATCATAAGACCCACGATGTCGCCTACGAATACATGATCTTGACCCTCGATTGTCGCCTACGAAAAATGATGATAGTCCCTTCGAATGTGCTAGGATACTTCCTACAAGTTGCTTTCTATAACCATACGATGTCCCTTCGAATGTCTCACTTACATCCAACGAATGGAGTTACCTACCAACTAATGGTATGGATAACACTATTCTAAAGGAACGTAAATAACACGAAAACGACCAATTCTGAGTAGGTAATAAGACTTTTAGTTGCTTGCTCAAACAAAATACTTTTCACACCTCACACTTTTGTCGAAGTTCAAACTCTTTTCAAAAACTAAACATTTCCGAACACTTTGTATACATTCCTACATGAATCATTACAAAGTCAAAGCGAAATGCCTTTTCAAAACATTTTTGTCAAACACACAGAAAGCAATTTTAAAGTGATCTAGAGCAACTAAGAGCCCGTAGATAACTACGGATGGAAAGGGGTGCTAATACCTTCCCTTTTCATAACCTTCTCCCTTACTTAGAATCTAACGAAGGTCTTTTCCTGTTCTTTTCACCTTTCCTTAATTGGATAAAAGAAAAGTCGGTGGCGACTCTTGCTATCCGCACATTTGCGATACAAAAATCCTACAAAGTCAGTTCACCGTGTTACAGTAATGTAACATATATACCTTTCAAGAGAAATTTCAAGATTTCATAGAAGTTCAAAGCCAAGGCCAGTATGAGAGGATGAGTGGTAGTGAAAGTTTCCTGCAAAAGTGTCTGTATTAGAAGTATAATTAACTATGAACACACTTTTTCCATATACAAACCAGGTTAAAGTAAAATGCAAGGTTAAAGGAAAGAGGTAAAAGTAAAATGCACCTTGATATCGTGAGCAGGCTGGTTCTTTATTATCAAAGTTGAGCAAGGATCAACGAGCAGAAAGTTGGAGCAAGGAACAATTCAAAATCTGATGAAGTAAAGAATCAGTAAAAAGCAGAAAAGCAGAAAAGCTTTTCCTTCTTCACTTTCTCGTTCACGCACACTTCTTCTTGTCTGAACAGGAGATGTTGTATGTCGGCGTGGTTATGCCGTGAGAGGGGTTCTGTTTGAGAAGAAGAATAGTAATAAAGGTAAGCGAGAGTGAGGGTTTTTGTTAATTTGAGAAGAAGAATAATAATAGAGGTGAGCGAGAGCGAGGTTTCTGGTAATTTGAGAAGAAGATAATAGATGCTAGCTGTGAGCGAGAGTGAGGGTTTTTTTTATTAATTTAGGAATTTTAGAATTTTTTTAATCATCTAAGGCATCGCTTTCTAAAAGCGCTGGCATAGGTATTATCTTTAGCAGCGCTTTGGTCTTTACCAGCGCTTTTGGAAAGCGTTGTCTAAAGTATAACCTTTAGCAGCGCTTTGGTCTTTAGCAACTCTTTCTAGAATAATGCCTTTAGCAGCGCTTATTCTAAAATTTTAATTTTTTTCAACTAATAGCGTAGGGAAAAAGCGCGCCTATGAATACAACCTATAGCAGCGCTTATATGAAGTGATGTCTAAAGTATACCTTTAGCAGCGCTTCTGTTTAAGTTTTTAATTTTTTTTGTTTAAGAACATATAGCAGCGCTTTGGGAATAAGCGTTGTCTATGTGGCACTGTCTAAAGTCAATTTTGGCGTAGTGGTTATAAAACTAAATAAAACAATAGAAGAGATAAAGAGAAGAAGAGAGTATATTCTATTATTCATATTCTGAGTGAATGTTTCAAGTACAATATGAGTCCTATTTATAGGACATATGCATTAAATAGAAAATCAATCAAACTTTTATAATTGATGAACATTCATAATTATTCCATTTATAACAAAAAGTGATTTTTTCATTGATGTAAAAATGGTTGAAGATTATTCTTTGGAAAACAAACTCATTTGTTTAACCATTTCCTTCATTATGGTTACTAATAGTTGAAATATTAGATTTGATTAGATTTAATATTTAAATATAATTTAAATTGTGTATATTTAAGTTTAATTAATATCGTGTTTCTAAGGCTAGTGATAAGGGTATTTCGAGTTCTCTTCCAATGCTTGACGACAAGAATTGGATTCGATAGAAAAAATAGATGCAATATCTGTTTGGCTTTCATGAAACACTAGAAGTGGTTACTAATGGTGTTACTGCACTAGCTATAGATGCAACCGAAGAACAAAAAACAACCTATAACAAAGCCAAGAAGAAAGATTGTAAGACTACTTATTGCATTCAGACAACGGTCACTGCTGCTAATTTCGACAGAATCTCTCATGCTGAAACGACAAAGGAGACATGAGATATTCTGGTGAAGTATTATGAAGGAGGTGAGAAAGTCAAGGTTGTCAAGTTACAAACCTTGCGTCGACAATATGATTGTTGTAGATAGGAGAAGATGAAAAAGTTACAGAATATGTGTCGAATGTTCAAAAACTCGTCCATCTCATGAAGGATTGTGGTGAAACCATAACTAATAAGATGATAGTTAAGAATGTAATGATAACATTTCCCTCTCACTTTGATCATATTATCGTAGCTATTCAAGAATCCAACAATCTTGAAACTATAAAGTGGAAGATTTGGTTGGTTTGTTGGAGGCGCATGAGATGAGAATTGTCAAAAGGAAAGAAGTTCAGGACTCGATAAAGGCGTTGCAAGCTCAGTCATGGAAATAAGTATTGTTAGAATCCTCAAAAGCATCAGGTCAAAGATAGAGCTTACGAATCCTCGAAAAGAGGAGGAAGAAACTATCAAAAAGACAGAGAAGATAAAAAAAAGGGCGTGCAGTGCTATAATTGTGAAAAGTGGGGTCATGTAGCTTAAAATTGTTGGTATAGAAAAGACAAGGGACCGACATGAAAAGAAGAAGGAGCAAACTTTATGAAGGTTGTTTAGTCGGAAAGCAATCCAGAAATTCTTTCGTTTTGACTATACTGATGAGATCATCCTACATTCTAGAAGTGGTATATTCAAATGTATATGGACCATTCAAAGAACATACCATTGGTGGAAACAAATATTTTGTTTCATTTGTTGATTAGTACAGTCGAAAGTTATGAATCTATGCGATCAAAAGAAAGGACGAAGTATTCAAAATCTTTAAGAGATTAAAGATACTTGTCGAAAACCAGAGTAGGAGGAAGATCAAAGTTCTGAGAATAGATGGAGGTGGTGAATACACATCCAAGATGTTTGAATATTTTTATGCAGAACATGGTGTCGATCATGAGGTAATTGTTCCATATACGCCTCAACATAATGGAATTGCAGAAAGAAGAAACAAACCCATATTAGATATGGCAGGATGCATGCTAAAGTAGAAGAATTTTTGAAAATATTTATGGGGTGAAGTTTTCTCGACTGCAGTTAAATCTTGAACATGGACCACACCAAGATATTGAAGAAAAAGGTTCCTGAAGAAGTATGGAGCGGAAAACGACCATCAGTAAGTCATTTGAAGGTGTTTGGCTCTATGTGTTACAAACATGTTTATGATGCGAGAAAAAGGAATCTTGATGACAAGAGTGAACTTGTGATTCTGGTAGGATATCATAAAAATGGTCCATACAGGACATTCAATCAAATTAATGAGAAAATTGTGTTGATTCGAGATATTTTGATTGATGAAAATTCTGCATGGAATTGGAATTCGAATGATGCAACTAACAAGCCACTTATGAGTTATGTATTCTTTGAAGAAACTGATGAAGTCGAAGCAGTCGCTGACATTTCAAAAAATGTCGAAGTCAAAGAGGGTGTGGCTAGCACAAGCCATAGACCTTAACAAACTAGAGTTATTCCAGCAAGATTTCATGATTATGAAGTGACTAGTGATGATGAAGTAATACTAGATGGATAATTAGTTAATTTTTCTTTACTTGCTGGTGCTGAACCAATAAATTATAACGAAGCTATGAAGACTAAATAGTGGAAGTTAGTTATGGTCAAAGAGTTACAAGAAATTGAAAGAAACAACACATAGAAGTTAGTCGAATTTCAGCACATACAAAAACTATCGAAGTAAATTGGGTGTTCAAGTTAAAACACGATGCACATGGGTCGATAGCAAGATATAAAGCAAGATTAGTAGCTCAAGGTTTTTTTCAAAGAGCGGGACTCGACTACTCTAAAGTATTTTTAACTAGTGGTAGCATTGGCATGTAACCAAGGTTGGTCAACATTTTATTTAGATGTGAAATCAACATTTCTGTATAGTCCTTTAGACGAAGAGGTCTATATCACACAACCTCCAGGATTTTTGATTTAGAAGGAAGCGAGTAAATTATATAAGTTGCACAAAGCGCTCTACGGTCCCAAGCAGACACCTAGGGCGTGAAACAAGAAGATCCACTCATACCTAGTCGAATTAGGATTTGTAAAATGAAAATCCGAGTATGGTGTTTGTAACACGGTGGGAGAACTGACTTGTTTGTTTTTGCATTTTATCGTAAATGTTGCAGATAGCAAGAGTCGCCACCGACTTTTCTTTTATCCAATTAAGGGAAGGTGAAAAGAACAGGAAAAGACCTTCGTTAGATTCTAAGTAAGGGAGTTGGTTATGAAAAGGGAAGGTGTTAGCACCCTTTCCATCCGTAGTTATCTACGAGCTCTTAATTGTTTTAGCTCACTCTAATTGTTTTTTTTGTGTGTTTGAAAAGATTTTTGAAAAGGCATTTCGCTTTGAATAAGACTATCCATACCATTGTTTGGTAGGGAACCTTATTCGTTGGATGTAAAGGGACATTCGAAAGGACATCAGATGGTCATAGAAGGCAACTTGTAGGAATATCCTAGCACATTCATAGGGACGATCATCACTTTTCGTAGGCAACAACCGAGGGACTAGATCATGTATTTGTTTAGGCAACATCGAGGGACTATGATCTTTTAAGTCAAAGGGACTATGATGATATTTCATAGGCAACCGTGCTAAGATACCCCCACGTTCGAGGGACTTGACCATTTTTAAGGCAACGAGAGAGAATACCCTAGGGGGTGCATGTGTGAGAAGAGTGTATTGTTTTCAGATACTTATCTTGTGATTAGTGATCTATGTTGATTTTATCTTGCCATACACGCCTAATTATTAGCAGTTTAATAGGTGCAGAAATTAAATTGCGAAAATATAAAGGGTCCTACGCTATTACATGGCTTTGGGGCAGATACATAATAGGAGGTGCGGAAAGTAAAATCCTACGCTATTACATGATAAAAAACTTGCAACCTATACATCCTTTCTAGAATTTAAAATGCAAGAAATAATAAATAGCAGAAGAGAAAACTAGTCCTAATATTTTTGGTGTTTTTGAAAATTAGAGTTTATGTGAAAAACAACCTAGATCTAGTTAATTTTAATTAATTAAGAAAACATTAGTGAATACTAACCTAAATTTATTAAATTAGTTAAAAGAAAATATTTTGTGAAATTATCTAATTACCCTAATTAATTAACCTAATTACTAATTAAATTAATTAATTATTTTTTAAGAAAAAATAAAAGTAGAAAATAAATAAAAATATGAGAGGAACCAAAAAATGTGCTCCTGGCAGAAGCTATCCCAGAAGCTGGAGCTTCTGGAGGTCCCGTTGCTGGAGGCACCCAGAAGCTGGAGCTTCTGGGGATTCTGATGCTGGAAAGGGTCCAGAAGCTGGAGCTTCTGGAGACTCTGGATTTGGGGCGTTCAAAAGCTGGAGCTTCTGGGGTGTAATACGGTGGGAGAACTAACTTTTGGAATTTGTTTTGCTTTTTATCGCAAATGTTGAGGATAGCAAGAGTCGCCACCGACTTTTCTTTTATCCAATTAAGGAAAGGTGAAAAGAACAGAAAAAGACCTTCGTTAGATTCTGAGTAAGGGAGAAGGTTATGAAAAGGGAAGGTATGAGCACCCCTTTCCATCCGTAGTTATCTACGGGCTCTTAGTTGCTTTTAGTTCACTTTAAAATTGCTTTCTGTGTGTGTGTTTGAAAAATGTTTTGAAAAGACATTTCGCTTTGACTTCGTAATGATTCACGCTGGAATGTATACGAAGTGTTCGGAAATATTTCGTTTTGAAAAGTGTTTTAACTTTGACAAAAGTGTGAGGTGTGAAAAGTATTTTGATAGAGCAAGCAACTAAAAGTCTTATTACCTACTCAGAATGGTCGTTTTCGTGTTGTTTTACTTTCCTTTAGAATAGTTCTATCCATACCATTAGTTGGTAGGTAACCCTATTCGTTGGATGTAAAGGGACATTCGAAGGGACATCAGATGGTCATAGAAGGCAACTTGTAGGAGTATCCTAGCACATTCAAAGGGACGATCATCACTTTTCGTAGGCAACAATCGAGGGACAAGATCATGTTTTCGCAGGCCACGTTGAGGGACTATGATCTTTGATTCGAAGGGCTATGATGATATGTTTGTAGGAAACGGTGCTAGGATACCTCTACGTTCGAGGGACTTGACCATTTATTCGAAAGGCAACGAGAGAGAATAACCTAAGGGGTGCATGTGTGAAGAGAGTGTGTCAAATTCATATATATTATCTTGTATTTAGAAGTGATCTACGTTCGTTTTATCTTGTCATACACGCCTAGTTACTAGCAGTTTATAGGGTGCGGAAAGTAAATTGCGGAAAGTAAAGTGCGGAAAGTAAATCCTACGCTATTACATGGCTTTGGGGAAGTTACATAATATAGGAGTGCGGAAAGTAAAATCCTAATTAAACTATTACATCCCATGAGCAGTTACATAATATTGGATAAGAAATGCGAGAAAATAATTCTAACTATTACAACCTGTAAGCAGATAATAATCGGAAAAGAGAAGAAATTCTCATAAGAGAAAATAATGTTAGTAAAAAAATATTTTTGAGTTAGGAAAAGGTTTTTAAGTTAGTAATCCTAATTAGATGATAGAATAATTTTTTGGGAATTTTCTGGATTGGTTTTGATAAAGAAAAATAATTAAAAGTCAATTTTATGGTTAATTAACAATTAATTAAAATATGCATGCAAAAATATTAATTTTTATGCCAAAAATTAAATAAACATTTTTCTGACCTAAATGCAAAAAGAAAATATTTTTTGGTGATTTTTTATTGCATGAGAAAATTGTTTGAAAAGAAATTAAATTAAATGAGAAAAATATGAAAAGAAATAGAAAATTGTTAGTTTTGCAAAAGTGTAAAAAATAATGTGAGGAGCCAAGGTTCGAACCCAGGACATCTCTCTCACACGCGCGCGCCTCTTACCATCCGAGCTAGCCTGCATTTGTGTTAGTGGCATGGAATGAAATAATTATAAGCGAAATTAATTTCTAAAAATCAATTTAAAACAAAAACCGCGCCAAGGGTCATCGTCCCAATTTAAAATAACCAGGCTTTTAGCTACGGTTTTCTGGTGTTGCTACAACTTTTACCTACGGATTATTCCCGTAGCTACATCCCTGCAAAATCAAACCATTCATAATACACAAAATAAATTAGTTTTAAGGACATCAATCGATTGGAAATCGTCCTCTGAATGTGATGGTGGTCCTGGTTTCTCCTAATTTTGCCTAGAACACAAAGCCCTAATTCGGAGCTACGAACCCTAGCAATGGTAACTTCTTATACCTGTACTGAAACTTAAATCAACGTATACAGAAAGCTTCGAAACTTCATTAGAAACACAAATATGCAATCAAAATATGTTAAATATGAGTGTATGCACGAAACCGATTTGAAGTTTCTTGAAGCAAACCGTGATCTGGAATTCGTGATTCTGGATGCTTTTATGATCTGTGAGTGTCTGGAATGGATCAGAGGACCTCCAGGAATGTGTTTGAGTGCTTAGAATTGGCTGAATTTGACTGAAAACCTGGCTGCCAATTGCTTGTATCACACGGATTTTTTGAGGTTGGGTAAGGTTCTTGGAGGCAAGAATTTCGTCCTCTGTACTTGTGAATGCATTGTGTACTTATAGTGGAAGGCTTTAGGTCAAGAATCATGAAGAAATTATATGCCAATCAATGAGAAAATATTTGATTTGGTATGGAACCAAATATTGCCTTTTTTGATCAAATCTCATTCAATTCCTTTGCCAATCAATGCAATTTCGAAATTGACAGCTTGTATGGCTTGCTTGGATCTCAAGAATGAGAGAAAAATCCAATTTGCAATTAATTTTGATTTTCTATCTTTTATTTTAATTAAATTGGCTTTTAAATGATTAAAAATCCAAAATAAATAGAAAATAAAAGATAAATTCGTGGCCTTGGGCTTGGAGGTTCCAAATCAGGTGAGGAACAAGTTTGAACCAAGAAAAGTTAGGCCCATTTGCAAAATTTGGGTTTTGTCAAGTATTTCTCTTTGTGCACCTCCTCAAAAATGCTCAATTTGTGCAAGGTGTATCTTGCTCAATTTTTAACATTTTTGGGTGTTCTTGGACTTTTTAGAAATCTCAAGATGTCATCTAAACAACCTCTTTTGTTTAATCTCATTTGAAGTTTCCATGCTCAAGAACACTTCTTTACAAAAAGTTGACTTTTTGTTGACTTTGAAAAGGACCTGTAATGTTTTGACCCATATCATCCAAATAAAGCATTTTCTGACCAAGCTTGTGAGACATGAAGTTGTAGAGAATTGAATTCTCTTCAAAATGAGCTGTGGTGGAAAAATTTCTGATAAATTATGTGAAAGTTATGCCTGGTCAAAGTTCTGTTGACTTTTGTCTAAGAAAGCCCAATTTGGAAACTTTGACTTTTGATCAATTCTTGAGTTTTCTTGAGGAATCATGATCAACCCTTGATCAAATGATGAATATTACTTCAAAATATTGATCTTGACCAAAAATTATGAAGTTTGACTGTATGTTGACCACAATTGACTTTTTGTCCAATACAACTGATTTTCAACCATCTGAGTAATTGTCTGAGGAAACTTGACTTGTAAGACTTGAAACTTGACATGGAGATTCTTTGAAGCATATGATGAGGTATGATGACCACTTGAAGTGTTGGAAGCTCACCCTGGCTTGAGAATGGCCAAACCCTAGTTTGGGTTGATTGCTTAGGAAAGGGTTTGTCTGGTCAACCCTTGTGAAATCCTTGAGCATGGATATATGAAATGTCTTGAGAAGTAAGAGGGAAAATTTTCGGGTATGACATGGGGACTTCTCATCGATCCAGTGGGAGCTTGGAGGATTCTGGGAGACTTAGAAAGCTTGGTGTGTGAGGCCAGTGGAGCTCGGTGTGAGGATGCCAGTGGGGCTTCGAGGCGTTCTTCAGAGATCCGAAACACGCAAAATAATTAGTGAAAACAAAAGGCAAAAGGTGGGGTTTTGAACCCACGATCTGATAGAGAGAATGACATAGTGCGTGCAAGGTGAACCCCTGGGACGGTGATGCATCCATTCATACTGCTTGACTCATAAATATGCATGTGTTATTGGCCTCTGAGTCAGAAGCGTTGGAGCAAAGCTCCGGTCATCTTCTTCGATCGTGTTCAATCATCAACCTGCAAAATAAGCAATATGAATGCAACAAGAGTACCCTATCCCCCTAATTCAAGGGCTACGAATCGATTGGTGGTGTTAAATCGTTCTGAATCGGCCTAGAAATACAGATACGAAGCTCTTCCAGTTCTTGCCCTAACGATGGCAACTAGCAATTAAGCCATGGAAAACTTCAAACGACTGCCCAGATCTGTTCTATATCATGCTATAAACATATTAGAAACATTAGCTGCAAGCAAAACACGCTCAAATGTAAAACACGAATTCAAAGAAAAGTGAAAATCGGAGCAGTTCATATGGCATGTTTCAACGTGTTATGATCATGTATAATGATGCATACTTACTCAGACTTACCTCAGGATCACAATGGAATGCTTAAAAGTGACTGAAAGTGGCTGGAAAGTAGAACACGAGTTTGCCAACTTTGAGAAATTTTTGAGAAAATTCTAGGGTTGGTGATAGGCTGGCAATCCGTGTAAGAGTTGTCCAAAAAGTCTCTTTGTCTTGTAAGAGTGCTAGGTATATATAGGAGAGTGGAATTAGGTCAAGGCATTAAGAGAAAATATTCTCCTTAAATGGAGAATATTTGATTCGAAAATTCGCACAAAATCCTTCCATATTTGCTCAATCTCTTCCTCAATCTTCTTGCACGAAATTGACAGCTTGTAATGAGCTATCTTGGACCCCAAGCCATGCAAATATCTAGCCCAACTTGCCTTATCTTTAATTTTTGCATTTTATTTAATTAAATTTGAATTTAAGCTATTAAATTCAAAAAAATAAATAAATAAAAGGGTGAGAGGCGTGGCATGCAGCATAGTAGTCATGGATAATCTTATGATCAAGTTTAAATCATAAAATCTTAGGCCCATTTGATTTTTTTTGGCTTTTTCTAGGTATTTTTCTTCATGCACCTCCTCAAAAATGCTCAACTTGCACAATTTGTATCTTGCTCAATTTTTAACATTTTTTAGTGTTCTTGGACTTTTTAGAAAGCTCAAGATGCCTTCTAAACAAAATTTTTGGTTTAATATTCATTGGAGTTTCCATGCTCATGGAAACTTCTTTGCAAAAATATGACTTTTGTTGACTTTTCTAGAAGGACCTATAATGTTTTGATCCATAATTCCCAAATGAAGCATTTCCTGCCCAAGCTTGTAAGACATGAAGTTGTAGAGAATTTAATTCTCTTCAAAATGAGCTTTGGTGGAGAAATTTCTGATGAAGTATGTGAAAGTTATGCTTGGTCAAAGTTCTGTTGACTTTTATCTAGAGAAGCCCTAATTTGGAAACTTTGACTTTTGATCAGATCTTGGCTTTTCTTGATGAATCATGATCAACTCTTGATCAAATGATGAATATGACTTCAAAATATTGATGTTGACAAAAAATTATGGAGTTTGACTGTATGTTGACCATAGTTGACTTTTTGTTCAATATAGTTGATTTTCAACTATCTGAGCAATTGGATGAGCAAATTTGACTTGTGAGACTTGAAACTTGACATAGTGATCCCTTGGAACATAGGATGAGGTATGATGACCACTTGAAGCATTGGAAGTCCACCTTGACTTGAGAATAGCAAAACCCTAGCTTGGATTGATTGCTTAGGAGAGGGTTTGTCTGGTCAACCCTTGTGAAATCCTTGAGAATTGAGATATGAATTGCTTTGAGAAGTGGGAGGGAAAATTTTGGGGTATAATAGTTGCCCCTGTTCAATCTTCTTGTACCGAAAGGGTTAGATTGACACGATTTCCTTTCGTGACCTGAAGGTAGAAGATGATTGAACACTCGAGTACACCTGAAAATTTGCACTCGCTGTTGTATGGAATAGGATCGTCAGTTGACGATGCGCTGGAATGGGCTTATAGATGCCATTTGGTGAAGCGGATACTGGAGAGTGAGTCATACACTAGACTTTGTATTTGTCTTTTGAATAGAAGAGAGAACGGAGATGGGCTTGAAGATGCCATCCGAGGCGGTTGATAATAAGAGAGAGTCAGAATAAACCTTCGTCTTGGCTATTTCTGAGATGAATACTTGGCAGAACGCGGATAGTTTTCCCGTCTTGCTTTGAGTGTTAATCCATAGTCTATTGCCTAGAAATAATTTGTGTGGTCTCTCTGATAGTTCTCTTGTCTTATTTCGGGCATTAACCTTTGACCTTCCATTTGGAAAATGACTTTTACCTGTTGGGGAGATAAAATCTTGACAGGATATGGTTAGTCCTATACAGATTATGATGCATGACAATATTACTATGATATATGTACATGTTATGACTTTTATGGACGATCCAAGAATGTAGATGTTATAGCATTTCAAAACATATCCCTCTTGAAGAAGATAGGAATGTTCTTCTGGAGATTTTTGATGTTCGCTTGGAGATGGGTTGTTGGAAACCCTGGATGGAGAGAAAAATAGTTGCTTTTGATTCCTCCAATGCACAATCTGACCAAATCTCGAGTCTTAATGCTGCCTAGAAGAATAGCAGTGGTTGAGAACTGTTCGGCTGAGGATCTCGTGTGTAGATCTTGCCGAGGATGATGTGGGATGTCATAATCTGTTACTTCTTGGAGACTGACATGACATGGTGAAGCTGATAGGGTCATTAAAGCTTGACGAGGCTTGTAGGATCATTAAAGCTGATGAGGCTGATAGGGATCATTTGAGGTGATGAATCTAATAGGATCACTTGACGTGATGAAGCTGATAGGATCACTGCTCGGGGACTAATGTGATGAGGTTGATAGGATCATTAGAGCTGATGAGGCTGATAGGATCACTGCTCGGGGACTAATGTGATGAGGTTGGTAGGATCATTAGAGCTGATGAGGCTGATAGGATCACTGCTCGGGGACTAATGTGATGAGGTTGATAGGATCATTAGAGCTGATGAGGATGATAGGATCACTGCTCGGGGACTAATGTGATGAAGTTGAAACTTGATGAAGCTGATGGGATCACTTGACGTGATGAAGTTGATAGGATCACTGCTCGGGGAATAATGTGATGAGGTTGAAAGCGTTGGAACACTGTTGGGAGGAGACTAGTACTTCGTCAGAGAAGATTTTTCTTTGTAGGGAGAGTAATGTCTCTGTGGGGATTGATGATCCTGCAGATGTATTTCCTATGACACTGTGGGGATGCATTGGTGACTTTGGTCGTCATCTCAATTCCTAGAGCCTGTATTAATCGCTTGTTTCTATTCACTTTTTGTATGTTTTTGAACGGGTGTTTATTGTCAGATGCATATAATCATTCAAAGCAAACATTGGACTTTATGCAAACAACAATAAACTTAGTAGTATAAAAGAGAAATTTGCATTGATTTTGAAAAGTGGCGTATAGTCAGGCAGTTTGTATACAAGAGACGAATATCCTAGTAAGAGGAAATTGTCAGAATAGTAAAAAGCTATGCGAAAATAATCTTGTTGAGTTTCAACTATGCTATTGCTCATATATTTTCGACTATCTCATCTCCTTGCTGTCAGAAGAAAGTGATTTCACTGATTCGTGCCTTTTGAATCTTGAAGTTGATAGTAGCGTGGTCTGTAAGCGGGTGATATGGACGAGACATAGTCGTACGCTTAAATCCCTAATTTTTGCCTAGACCGCCCTTCGGGTTTTCCGTCTACCGGGATACCCTTTTTTGCCCAAGCCGCCCTTGCAGGTTTTCGACTTGCCGGGTGTACACTTTTGTATATATATCCTTAACTTTTGCCCGAACCTTTTGGTTCTCCAGGATGCCCTTATTTTTACCTAGGCCAGTCGACCTAGCGGGTCTCGTTCATGCATAGTATTTTTTGACTATGTCTGCATTCACAGGGTGTGGAAAGTCCTCTCCATCCATGGTGCTAAGTATCATAGCTCCACCGGAAAATACTATTTTGACTACAAATGGTCCCTCATAGGTAGGAGTCCATTTTCCCTTTGGATCACCTTATGGAAGAATGATGCGCTTGACTACTAGATCACCGACTTGGTAGACTCGGTGCTTGACTTTCTTGTTGAATGCTCTGATTATTCGATTTTGATAGATCTATCCATGGCAGATGGATGCGAGCCATTTTTCGTCGATTAAGTTGATCTGGTCAAGGCGAGTCTGGAACAATTCCTCTTCGCCTAGCTCTGCGTCCTAGAGGACTCTGGTTGAGGGTATCTGAACCTCGATTGGCATGAATGCTTCCATACCATATACGAGAGAGAAGGGGATTTCCCCAGTAGATGTTCGCACTATGGTGAGGTAACCGTGGAGAGCAAATGGCAACATATCATGCCAATCTTTGTAAGTCACTCTCATCTTTTGTATGATCTTCTTGAGATTCTTGTTGGCGGCTTCCACTGCGCCGTTCATTTTTGGTCGATATGGAGAAAAGTTGTGATGTTTAATTTTGAATTGCGTACAGAGTTTTGTGATCATTTTGTTGTCGAGGTTGGTACCATTGTCTGTGATGATCCTTTCGGGGACGCCGTACCGACATATAAGATTGTGCTTGACGAATCGAGCCACAACATTCTTAGTAACAGATGCGAAAGAGGCTGCTTCTACCCACTTGGTAAAGTAATCGATGGAAACAAGGATGAAACGATGTCCATTGGAAGCGGTGGGTTTGATTTCCCCGATCATGTCAATGCCCCACATTACGAAAGGCCAAGGAGCGGCCAGAACATTCAACAGTACTTGAGGTACGTGCACTCTGTCTGCGTATATCTGGCATTTGTGACAAGACCGGGCATAGCGGTGGCAATCAGCTTCCATGGTGGACCAATAATAACCTTCTCTTAGAATCTTCTTAACCATTGTATGTCCACTGGAGTGGATTCCGAATGCGCCTTCATGTAATTCTTCCATAATTCGTTCCGCCGTTTTGTTGTCTACACAGCGAAGTAAGCACAAGTCGTGATTGCGCTTGTATAAGATGTCGTTGCTGAGGAAGAATTTGGATGCGAACCTTCTTAAGAACTTCTTGTCATTGACAGATGCCCCTGCGGGATATTCCTGAGTCTCAAGATACCTCTTCACTTCGTAGAACCAAGGTTTCTCTTCTGTATCAAGTTCACAACAGTATGCTGGTTCGTCAAACTTTTCGATGATGATTGGGGAGCTTCGTTGTCCCATCTGAATTTGAACATAGACGACATGGTAGCTAATGCGTATGCCTGTCATACCCCAAAATTTTCCCTCCTACTTCTCAAGACATTTCATACATCCATACTCAAGGATTCCTCAAGGGTTGATCAGACAAATCCTCTCCTAGACAATCAACCCAAACTAGGGTTTGGCAATTCTCAGATCAAGATGGACTTCCAACATCTCCAATGGTCATCATGCCTCCTCATATGCTTCAAAGATTCTCCATGTCAAGTTTCAAGCCTCACAAGTCAAGTTTCCTCAGACAGTTGCTCAGATGGTTGAAAATCAGTTGTATTGGACAAAAAGTTAATTATGCTCAACATACAGTCAAACTTCCTGATTTTTGGTCAACATCCTCATTTTGAAGTCACATTCATCATTTGATCAAGGACTGATCATGATTCATCAAGAAAACTCAAGATTTGCTCAAAAGTCAAACTTTCCAAATTAGGGTTTTCCAATGAAAAGTCAACTGAACTTTGACTGAGCATAACTTCTTCATACTTTCTCAAAAAGTTTTCCACCACCTCTCATTTTGAAGAGAATTCAATTCTCTACAACTTCATGTCTCACAAGAATGTTCAGAAAATGCTTCATTTTGAAGATATGGATCAAAACATTACAGGTCCTTTTCAGAGTCAACAAAAAGTCAACTTTTTGTATTGAAGATTTATTGAGCATGGAAACTCCAATTGAGATGAAACCTAAAAGGTTGTTTAGAGGACACCTAGATATTTCTAAAAAGTCCAAGAACACTCATCAATATGGAAAATTGTGCAAAATACACCTTGTACAAGTTGGGCATTTTTGGACAATTGCACAAAGAGAGATATTTGTCAAAATCCAATTTTTTCCAAATGGGCCTATAATTTTATGATCCAAACTTGATCATAATATTATTTGTGACCTATTGATGCCTTTCCACGACCACATTCTATTTGTTTGATTTATTTTTGAATTTAAAAGCATTTAATTCAAATTTAAATTATATAAAATATGAAAACAAGGTATATTTTCAAATGGATTGGATTTTTATCAAACTTGAGGTCCAAGATAGCCCACACAACTTGCCAATTTCGTGCTAGCTTTCACATGGAAGGGAAAATCAAATTTTCAAAAGATTTGATTTGATTTGAAAGAGAAAATTTTTTGCATTCAAGAGGAGATCTTTTTTCATTCTTTTTGCTCTTATTCCTCACTCTATAAATACTGATCACATTGCACAAGACCAAGGATGAAACCCTAGCCCATACAAGCAACCCTAAATTCCAAAAAAATTGTCCAAAGTTATGAAATTCGAATCCTTATTCCCAGCAAGTTTCAAGAAGTTCTATGCCTTCCTTTGTGTTCCTGAGGTTCCCAGGGATCGATACCAATCCTTACTTGAAGCCAAGACTGCCCAGATCGTGCTCCCTAGCTTGCTCCGATTTGGTATTCTTTTGAATTTCGATTTCATAAATTCATGCATTGCTAATTGTTTTTGTGTGTTTATTTGAACTTAGGACATGTATTAGATCACATCTGAGCCATCACATGCAAGCTTAGACGTAGAAAACACGAATCACCATGGCTAGGGCATTTTGAACGTTTTCATTCGAACCGGCTTTTCCAGGCATTTTCAGGGAAAATGAACACCACCATCGTGTTCGCAGCCCTCGATTTAGGGGGGTAGGGTACCTCTTTCCTTTTTATTTTGCTTATTTTTGCAGGTTTGAATCTTGTTTGGTCGGAGATGACGACCGAAGCTAGGGCTCCGACGTCGTTGACGTGTGTTGACCGACGAAGGCTAGCGTGGAAATTCCCAACGATCCGATTCGTCCATCCATTCAACCTGGACCCCACGCGGCTGACTGTGCATTGAAATCAGAAATCCAGGACACGTATTCGCTTATAATCCAACGTTTCTATTTTCCAAACACCAAATGCACGTTGGCTCAGTGGTAAAGGCAAGCAGACTTGAAAATTCTCTCAAAGGTCACCGGTTCGATCCCTGGCAAGACCATCTTTTTTTTTACTTTACAAAACTAACATATTTTTCTTATTTTCTTTAATATTTTCCATCTAATTTAATTTATCTTCAATATTTTTTATCATGCATCTAAAAAACTCCAAAAATATTTCTTTTTTGCATTATTATCAGAAAAATACTTATTTAATTTTTAATATTTAAATTATTATTTTTGCATGCATATTTAATTTAATTATTAATTAATCATTTGAATGACTTTTAATTGTTTTTTTTAAATTATCAAAACGATTCCGAAAATTACCAAAAATTTATCTTATCATATTAATGTCATTACTAACATAAAACCTTTTTCCGCATTCAAAAATCATGTTTTTACTAACATTTTTCCTCTTATGCAATTTTCTCGTATTTCCGGTTATGTATCTGTTCACAGGTTGTAGCGTTTCAGACGATTTTTCTTGCTTTTCTTTTCCAATTATGTAACTGCCTATGGGATGTAATAGTTTAATTAGGACTTTTATTTTCCGCACTCTTATTATGTAATCGCCTAAAGCCATGTAATAGCGTAGGACTTTATCTTTCCGCATTTTACATTTCCGCAATTTACTTTCTGCATCCTATAAACTGCTAGTAATTAGGCGTGTATGGCAAGATAAAATTGGACATAGATCACTCATAATTTTAAGATAAAATATCTGAATTTGACACACTCTTTTCACACACGCACCCCTTAGGGTAATTCTCTCTCGTTGCCTTTACGAATACAAATGGTCAAGTCCCTCGAACGTAGAGGTATTCTAGCACTGTTGCCTTCAAAAACAAATCATCATAGTCCCTTCGATACAAAGATCATAGACCCATGATGTCGCCTACGAATACATGATCTTGACCCTCGATTGTCGCCTACAAAAAATAATGATAGTCCCTTCGAATGTGCTAGGATACTTCCTACAAGTTGCCTTCTATGACCATACGATGTCCCTTCGAATGTCCCTCTTACATCCAACGAATAGGGTTACCTACCAACTAATGGTATGGATAACACTATTCTAAAGGAAAGTAAAATAACACGAAAACGACCATTCTGAGTAGGTAATAAAGACTTTTAGTTGCTTGCTCTATCAAAATATTTTTCACACCTCACACTTTTTGTCAAAGTTCAAACTCTTTTCAAAACGAAACATTTCCAAACACTTTGTATACATTCCTACATGAATCATTACAAAGTCAAAGCGAAATGCCTTTTCAAAACATTTTTGTCAAACACACAGAAAGCACATTTTTTTAAGTGATCTAAGAGCAACTAAGAGCCCGTAGATAACTACGGATGGAAAGGGGTGCTAATACCTTCCCTTTTCATAACCTTCTCCCTTACTCAGAATCTAACGAAGGTCTTTTCCTGTTCTTTTCACCTTCCCTTAATTGGATAAAAGAAAAGTCGGTGGCGACTCTTGCTATCCGCACATTTGCGATACCAAAAAATTTCAAAGTCAGTTCACCGTATTACAATGCCAACTAGTTATCTTCTTGTGGAATGTGATCGAAAGTGATTTCTTCGAAGTAAGGGATCAGACTCAACACATGCTCCCGATATGGAATGAGATTCGGATGCTTCGTATCCCAATCGCCTTTAATCTGACTAATCACTAAAGCTGAGTCTCCATACACTTGAAAGAATTTGATTCTTAAGTCAATAGCAGCTTTGATACCCATGATGCACGCTTTGTATTCGGCCATGTTGTTAGTGCAATTAAAACAAAGTCTGGCGGTGAAAGGCGTGTGTCTGCCTATAGGAAACGTAATGATGGCACCAATGCCATTGCCAGATGCGTTTGAGGCTCCATCAAAGACCATGGTCCATCGGGATCCTAGTTCAGGTCCTTCGTCTGGTCCTGGTTCTTCGCAATAAGTAACTAGCAAAACATCTTCGTCTGGAAACTCAAACTGCATAGACTGATAGTCATCTATGGCTTGATTAGCCAAATGATCGGCTACTACACTTCCTTTGATCGCTTTCTGAGTAGTATATTGGATGTCGTATTCGGTCAAGATCATTTTCCATCTTGCTATTCTTCCGGAGAGAGCAGGTTTCTCGAACATGTATTTTATCGGATCCATCTTGGAGATCAACAAGGTAGTGTGAGTCAACATATACTGTCTTAGTCGACAAGCAGTCCAAGCCAAAGCGCTGCAAGTTTTCTCGAGTTGCAAGTATCTTGTTTCACAGTCGGTAAACTTTTTGCTAAGGTAGTATATTACATACTCTTTTCGACCAGACTCGTCATGTTGCCATAGCACACACCCCATTGAGTTCTCTAATACTGTCAGGTACATGATAAGAGGTCCTCCTTTGGCAGGCGACATTAGGATAATAGGATTTTATAAGTACTCCTTGATTTTTTCAAAAGCTGTTTGGCAATCTTCGTTCCATTCCACTACTTTATCTTTCTTCAGTAACTCGAAGATTGGCTCAGAAGTAGCAGTTAGATGTGCAATGAATCTGGCAATGTAGTTTAGTCGTCCCAGGAAGCCTCTGACTTCCTTCTCAGTACGGGGAGCTGGCATTTCTTGAATAGCCTTAACCTTGGCGGGGTCAACTTCAATACCTTTACCATTGACAACAAATCCCAGGAGCTTACCAGATCTGACTCCAAAGGTGCATTTGTTGGGATTAAGTCTTGGTCTGTATTTCTTCAGCCTATCAAACAGCTTTCGCAAATGATCGAGATGTTCCTCTTCAGTCTATGATTGAGCTATCATGTCGTCGATGTAGACCTCTACCTCGTGATGGATCATGTCATGAAACAAAGCCACCATGGTACGTTGATATGTGGCGCCATCGTTCTTTAGTCCGAACGGCATGACTTTGTAACAGAATGTGCCCCACTGTGTAACGAAAGTAGTCTTTTCCATGTTTTCGGGAGCCATTTTGATCTGATTGTAACGGGAGAAACCATCCATGACGGAGAAAACTTTGTGTTGAGCGTGTCATACCCCAATTTTTGACCTAAGATACCACCTTACATTATGCACATATGCATCACTGCATCATTAACAGATTCAGAACAGAATAGATCGTGCGTGGCTTCTAGAAGTCAAAGTTATGGTTTCTTCAAAATTTCATCTGTTCAAGATCCAATCAATTAGGATTTGAGTTCCCACTCACCTCAACTGATCTATCTTAATAAATCATCAACATTTGATCTTCAAATTCCCAACTTTTTCTCATGATCTACCTTGAATCGACCAATTAGGGTTTTGATCGAAGATAGTGAATCATTGACCTTCTGCTTAATGAATGACCTATTTGATTGAAGATTGATCTTAACGTATTCAATGCAACATCTTGACCTAATTTCTTGGTTCAAAACATTGCAAAATCCATATTTCTTCATTAGACAAATTTTGAACCATCTGATGAAAATTCATCTGCTCCAAAAAGTCAAACTTTGACTTTTGGTCAACTTTTTCAAGACTAAACTTTTTCAATCATAAAAACATTTCAAATAATCCATCATGATCATAAAAAATCAAGAAATGTGAAAAAGTCAACAAAAAGTCAAGATTTGAATTTTTTCTAACACAGAAATTTTTTCAAGTGTTATGAAACATGATTTTTCCTCACTTTCATGACCATTTTTCACCTAGATCCATTTGGATTCAGAAAAAACTCAAAACATGAAAGTTGTAGGTCTTGTTACAAGCTTTCCAAAATGTCCAAGAACTTGCAAAAACACTTTGTCTAGCTAGGCTTTTAATTTTGAAATATAGAGCTCCAAAACCATGGAATTCCAAGATCATGCATCAAAATTACAAGTCATTTTTTGCAACTTCTCTTCTAGAAGCCTTGTCATCACTTTTAGATAGATTATAACTGATAAATATCATTTAGGAATGATTGAGAGAGGATTGGATCAAGGAGAGATTTTAACCATGGTTAGAAAGTAACTATTTTGCATTAAATGCAAAAGATTCCTTCTTACCACTTAAGCCAAGTTGCAAGCTCTCTCAATGATAACCTTGCCTTGTCATTCAAATTTTTTGGCCTATAAATAGAGGTCATTTCCTTCATTCTTTCTTAAATTCCAAGTTTCAAAGTTCAAAGAGGGAAATTTTGCAATCTTCAAGCCTTGCAAAATCTAAGCAAACTTAAGTTTCTAACATGTTCTAAAGATCATTTAGAAGTTGTTTAAAACTTAAAACCATCAGAAAACAAGCTAATAGACAATTTTCTACATAAAACTCCATTTGTACAAGTTTTGAGCCAAAAGTTCCAAACATGAAAACTACTTGTGCTAGTCTTGATTTCTCACTTCAGACACATCCTATACAACATATAGAGACTGTCCAAACACTTAAACAAGTTCTGGAACAACTCCATCATCATCTTCCATTTTCAAATTACCAACCTGCAACTTGACTTGGTCAGAAAGTTCCAGCCACTTTCAGCACAATCTAAGAGTAAGAACACACTCAGTGAGGTTCAGGGAAGCTTAATCAATCATTACTTTGCACTTGGAAGCTGCCATACTCGATCTGGTATTTCATACCAAGAGGTGAGTTTTCAAAACTTTGATACCTCCATACATGCATCTTTAGCTTCAAATTTGAAAAGGAAAATGTAGATATCCTATCACTAAAGCTATCTGGATCCTTAATTTAAACTAAAATCAACTGAGTTCAAAGAATTAATCATTTTTTCAGTTAGGGTTTAAATTGGGATTATCAAAATTCACATTCATCTTTGATTATTAATTTTAACAAGATACATGGTTAGAATCGTGATGGAAATCTAGACAAAATTGTATTTTGAACTTTCAAAATTGATGAAGAAACGAAGAAATTCGAATTTGGAAGCCTTGGTTGCTCGCGCCTGTTTCCATGAAGAAGATGAAGAGAAATTCAAATTTTAAAAGCTGGGTTTATAATATATATTTTTAGTTTAAGTTAAAACAACGGATGTATAGCCACCCCAGTGGTAAAGCCAGCACGCATTAAAACCTTCCTTCGCCTCAAGGTCTAGGGTTCGAATCCCCCTGGAACCTTTTTTTTAATAAAAGGCAAAACAAGCTTTTGAAGCTTGTTTCTCCAGAAGTCCTTCTGAGGCTCAGCCTCCAGAAGTACTTCTAAAGCTTCTACTCCTAGAAGCTTTCCATTACCACTCTCTTCAGAAGTACTTCTAGTACTTCCATCTCTAGAAGCCTCAAGCTTCTAACACCTCAAGAAGCATTTCTAATGCTTCTATCCCCAGAAGCAACGTGCTTCTCACACGCTCCAGAAGCAGCCAGCAGCCAGAAGACCATACGCTCCTTCTCACGCCCCAGAAGCTGCAAGCCAAAGCGCTCTAGAAGCAAGCCATGCTTCTCACCCCTCCAGAAGCAAGCTAACTTCTGACCCTTCCAGAAGTAGCCAACTTTTGATCCCTTCAGAAGTACAACTTTTGGACATTTTTCAAAACTTCTTTTTTTCAAAACTTCTTCTAAACAAGGTAATTAAATGACAAGTCAAACACATGGCTCAGTGGAAAAACTCTTCACTTCTAAGCCAGAAGTCCAAGGTTCAAACCTCCTTAGGACCAAAAACTCTTTTTTATTGCTAGTTTCTTAAGTTTCTAGCAAACCTGAACATTTTCAAAAACTATTCAAAACTTCTCATTTTGAGATGATTTTTTGCACACTTGTCATTTAATAGGCCGGTTTTATGATTATGTCAAAAAATTCCAAAAATATTTTCTTTTTGATTATATTTTGATTAAGTTAAAAATGAGGCATTTTAAGTATTTTTAATAATTTTTCAAAATGTTTTCTTTCCAATTTTTAAACTTCAAACTTTTTTCAAAACTTTTCAACAAACTTACACACCTTTTTTCCATGATCAATGAGATTTAAAAGATAAACCAAATCAGGTTTCTCCTTGAATTTCTTAATTGATCATGGGCCTCCCTCACGGTGTAAGTCCCAACCCTCCTATGTATATATTCATTTCCTTGTACATAAAAACCCCTTCGTGTACATATTCATTTCCTTGTACACATTCAATCATCATTGTAAATATTCAAGCATAAACAAACTTCTTTCGTTTGTTTTCATCCGCTTGTTTATACACCGATTCCATTGGTATTAAGAGAAGCATTATTCCCGGTGAAATTACTCTTAAACCAATGGGCCTCCCTTAAGGTGTAAGTCCCAAAACCTTGTATATATTCAAGTTACACTTGCTTTAATTGCTTATTCTATACACTTGTTTATATTTCCTTCATAAACTCTTGTGAATACACATCACGCACTTGTTTATATAACTGTTTAGTTATAATATAACAACTAGCCTAACAACCAGGTTCCCCTTTAGCCTCCTCTTACGCTTCGTATAAGATAACTCATTTATTAAGTTAGCCTCCTCTTAGGCTTCATATAAGAAAACTCATTGAGTTTAGCCTCCTCTTAGGCTTTATATAAGACAACACTCCCCTGCTGAGTTAGCCTCCTCTTGGGCTTCGTTCAAAAGAACTCCCTCGTTGAGTTTAGCCTTCTCTTGGACATCAAACAAGAAAGAGACCAGGAAATCTCTTAACAGCCTCCTATTGGGCTTCCAATACAAAGAATCACCCGTGCTAGGATAGCACCCTAGAGGATGATTTCCCGGTGAAATCACTCTTGAATCCTAAGAGGATGGTTTCCCAGTGAAACCACTCTTAAAGCCAAAAGCCAGCCATACCCTATAGCTTCCTCTTGAGCTTCATACAAGGACCCTCGATGACCCTCAAAATGCCTTCTCTTGGGCTCACAATACAAGGACCCTCGATGACCCTCAGAATGCCTCCTCTTGGGCTTACAATACAAGGACCCACAGGCTTCTTAAAAGCATCTCCCTAATCCAATCAATTTCTCCTCGAGATTTAGACATTTATCATCTCTATGGAAGAAGTATCTCATCTATCACATCACATTCAATCAAACTCTTTTAAAAAAAAAACATCTTTTAATCTGTAAGTGGTAACGCTTGTAGACTCAAGCAAAACACCTAATGCTTACAATTAAAGATTTAATCATCTTTCAAACATCTTTCTTAACTCGTAAGTGGTAACACTTGTACACTAAAGCAAAACACCTAATACTTACGATGAAAGATTCAATCAATCAACCTTTTGTTGCACCCCAAAATTTACCCTCTTGATTTAGGCTTATGTTTCATCATAAACATCATATTGCATTGCATTCATATCTCATGATAGGATCAAAGTTCTTTTGGTTATCAAGTCCTCTACAAGCTGAGGAGGTTGATTGTGTTAGCATACCCTTCTGAGGGAATCCCAAGTTCTCATACCTATGGATCTTTCAAGTCACAAGATGTATTATATCTCAAGACATCTCATTTGTCTCATTGATTCCTCAAGATCTGAAGTTTTGCAAAGAATTGGTGAGGAATTCATCTGGTGGCAATCATTGTCAGAATCTGCTTCAGTCGGTCTCTTTCCTTTGTGCATGCATATCATTGATCATGGGGTTACTAGGTTCAAAACATCCCAAGTACGAAAGAAACGGCGTGTTTCATCTATCTTAGATTATTTTGAGCCAAGGATCAATGTTTCTCGGTTCGTACGACTATTTACAAGATTTTTTGGTCAGGAAGCTATTTTGGCTTGGTTCCACAATCTATGGAATCATACTAATATGTCCTCCAGATTATCTGTTCAGGTTGGAGGTCATTTCGTCAAGAAAACTGAATTTATTCGCTTATTTCTCAATAAAGTGGATTTTGGGTTTTCAGTGTGTTTCGGGCACTCCAGAGAGCGTATCTCACAGCTCGTTAGGTGTTTTCTTATGAATTTTGACTGGAACATCCCTTTCATTTTTATCTACAATTTTTGTTTGAAAGACAGAAGCAAGTTATGTGAGGAAGGTCCCCGTAAAATTCAATTTCTCAAGAGGATTAAACTGAATTTTAGTGTTGAACCGTGTGTTTTGCCCACTAAAAAGTTCATATCTCTTAGCTGGAAACTCGAAACTGAGCGGGACCAATTTCTAAAATTCCGTATCAAACCCTTATACAAATTTCACCGTTTAAGACCAGTCTTTTATTCTTTGGACACAATTTTGAGCTGAACCGAGCAATTTTCATCTGGTACGCGAACTTCAAAAAATCATATATCGCTTGTTCTTTATCAAAACAAGATGGGACCAGTGCCAAAAGTTCACAAATTTAGTTATATTCGGTTGTCTCATAAACACTCACTTGAAAATTTTGATCAGAAGATCCTCGTTCGAAGCATTTTCTCCGAAGAGCGCATTGAGAATTCTGCATGCGTTAGACGCCCGAAAACTATGCTGAAACTTCAAAAATTCTTATCACATTGACCGTTCATCTGATCGCATCGAAATTTTTATTCTCGCAAGCAAAATCGCGTTCCAGACATTTTTTGTTTGCATCCCAATTTCAAATTCTGCACGGATTTGGCTGTTTTGGACTGTGTACGAAAATTATTTTGATAATCGCGATTGGAATTAATTGTGGATCCAAGGCACTCCAAAGCCAAATTTTTTACACTATAAATATATTTTACCACTAACAAAATTGGTAGAGAGAATCATTTGTTAAATTTTATCCAAGAGCTCTCACTTTTCTCTCTCAATTTTCTCTCAACTCAAAGTTGCACAACCACCTCAAACCACCAACAACCACCACCGGAATTCCAAAACCACCGCGCCGAAAAACTTTTTCTTATTTGTTTCTTCTTCTCTCCTTCTCCGGTACAGCCCCATACTCTTTTATTCCCCTTTCAATTCTCAAGGATCAAATCAAGTTTTTCATCAATCAAGAACATTGAAGAGTGTTTATGGTGTCGAGGTGAAGAGTTGAAGTTTTCCTCTTCATCAATTCTCCAAGGATTCAAGATTCAGGTGATCCCAGGGGCAAATGGACTCCCACCTACGAGGGATCGTTTGTAGTCAAGACAGTGTTTTCCGGCGGAGCTATGATACTTAGCACCATGGATGGTGAAGACTTCCCACACCCTGTGAACGCAGACATAGTCAAAAAATACTACGCATAAAAGAGACCCGCTAGGTCGACTGACCTAGGCAAAAATAAGGGCATCATATACAAAACATGTACACCCGGCGAGTCAAAAACCTGCAAAGGCGACTTGGGCAAAAAAGGGTATCCCGGTAGATTGAAAACCCGAAAGGGCGGTCTAGGCAAAAGTTAGGGATTTAAGCGTACGACTATGTCTCGTCCAGATCACCTACTCCCAGACTACTATCAACATTCAAGATTCAAATGGAGAAAATCAATCCACTCACTTTCCACTGACAGCAAGGAGATGAGATAGTTGAAATATATGAGTACTAGCATAGTTGGAACTTAACGAGATTGTTTCCGCATAGCTTTTTACTTTTCCTATGTACAAACTACTTGGCCATACGCCACCTTTCAAATAAATGCAAGTTTCTTTCTCTTTACAATTTTTTGCTGTTGTTGTTTGCATAAAGTCCAACGTTTGCCTTGAATGATTATATGCATCTAACAATAAAATCTATTCACAAACATGCGAAAAATGAACATGCAAAAGTAATTACTACAGGCTCCAGGAATTGAGATGACGACGAAAGTCACCAATGCATTTCCCCACAGAGCATAATCCCCACAGAGGTGCCACTCACCACAAAACCTTCCCCAGAAAGTAGAGGAGAATCGGCGGTGATTCCGCTCAACTTAATTGGATTACACCGTCTTGAGCAATAACATTTCATCCCCAGTAGAGGTATTTATCCCCAACAAGATATCTCTCAACAATTTCCCTTTTCCCAGGTGTCGGACTTGGCCCGGGTCGATAGTGCACCGGAGGAAACCTACATCTATTATGCCTCGGTCGGAGATTACAACGGCTCCATTCTTCTAACCGGTCTCCGGCAACTACAAATACTCTCCAGGGATGTACACAAATCCCGGCAAGATACCCTGGACTTCTCCCGGTCTATACACAAGATCCTCGACAGTGTATCTCTCCGCCCTCAAGACTTGGTCAGATAGTGCACCAGAGGGATCAAGATTATCTTTCTTCTCAGGTTTTCCGTCCCCAAACAGAAGACAGAAGTCCCCAAGCAGAACATCTGCATCTTCCTCAAGATGGATATGTTTTGAAATACCACAACATCTATCATTCATACATTATTCATGAAAAGTCATATGCATATGTCATTCATACACATCATCATGCATCATACTTTGCATAAGACTAACAATATTCTATCAAAGTTTCTCTTGTTTTCTCCAAAACAGGTGAAAGTCACTTCCGACGCATACAGGTCCAAGATTAATACCCGAATCCAAACGGGAGAACTATCTGAAAGACCGCCCTAGTTGTCCTCCGACAAGCGGTCCGAGATTAAGACCGAATCCGACGGAAAACTATCCGACGACCACCCTTGTTGTCCTCCGACAAGCGGATCGGATTAATACCCGGCGGGGGAAACCTATCCGAACGATCACAAGTTATCCTCCGATAACAGGCAGTGGACCAACACCCGATGCACAACAGGGAAGATATCCACATGTTGCCAACTATTATCCCCTTAGAGTAATCAACACGAAGATGTATTCTGACTCTCTCTTATTATCAACAGCAACTACAGAGTGTAGCATACGACTCAGTTGCCCTGGATGGCATCTTAAGCCCATCTCCGACTATTTGTCAACAATTTCTCCACTTTCAGAATGCTGCATATTTGGTTAAAAACCAATACAAACCAATAACTCCTTCAAAGACAAGCACAGAGTCTAACGTACGACTCCCTCCGGATGGCATCTTAAGCCCATCTCCTTGCTCCTTTCATTTCCAGAAACGGCTACAGAGCCTAGCATACGGCTTACCCCCAGTATCGATCATTCTAGATGGCATCTTAAGCCCATCTCCGTCAGCTCTCCTATCAATAATCTCGGGTCTAGCATTTACTCGAGTGTTCAATCATCTTCCACCTCCAGGTCACGAAAGGCGAACATGCCAATCTAACCCTTCCAGTACAAGAAGATTGAACAGGGGAAGCTGTCATACCCCAAAATTTGCCCTCCTGTCATACCCCAAAATTTGCCCTCCATCTTCTCATGATATTCCATACATCCATACTCAAGGATTCCTCAAGAGTTGATCAGGCAAACTCTCTCCTAGACAATCAACCCAAACTAGGGTTTGGTGATCCTCAAGATCAAATTGGATTTCCAACATCTCCAATGTTCATCATGCCTCCTCATATGCTTCAAAGATTCTCCATGTCAAGTTTCAAGCCTTACAAGTCAAGTTTCCTCAGACAATTGCTCAGATGGTTGAAAATCGGTTGTATTGGACAAAAGTCAATGTGGTCAACATACGATCAAACTTCATAATTTTTGGTCAACATCATCATTTTGAAGTTACATTAATCATTTGATCAAGGGTTGATCATGATTCATCAAGAAAACTCAAGATTTGCTCAAAAGTCAAACTTTCTAAATTAGGGTTTCTAGATGAAAAGTCAATTGAACTTTGGTGATCATAACTTCTTCATACTTTCTCGAAATTTTCCACCACCTCTTGTTTTGAAGGAAATTCAATTCTCTACAACTTCATGTCTCACAAGAATGTCCAAAAATGCTTCATTTGAGAGGTATGGCTCAAAACATTCTGAGTCATTTTCAAAGTCAACAAAAGTCAACATTTTGTTTTGAAGATATATTGAGCATGGAAACTCAATTGAGATGAGACCAAAAGGTTGGTTAGAGGACTCTTAGAGCTTTCAAAAAGTCCAAGAACACTCAAAATGTGGAAAATTGAGCAAGATACACCATTCACAAGTTGGGCAATTTTGAAGAAGTGCACAAAGAGAAATACTTCTAAAATCAAAAACTTTGCAAATGGGCCTACTTTTCTTCATCCAAACTTATTCCTCACACCATTAGGAATATCCAAGCCCAATGCCACGAATTTTTATTTTATTTTTCTATTTAATTTGGAATTTATTCATTTAAATACAAATTAAATTTAAAAATAGAGTATAAAATCAAAATTAATTGCAAACTTGATTTTTATTTCTTCCTTGGGATCCAATCAACTCATTAAAGGCCAGCAATTTTCGAAATTTGATGGATATGGCATGATTGGATTGAAAATTGATCAAAATTTGAAGATTTGATTTTGTACAAAAATCAAATTTGATTGGCATTGATCATTGATTAATTCTTTCCCAAAACAACTCTGAATCCTTCTACTATATATACATGATACATACCACACGAATTAGGGTAGAAAATTTGACTCAAGAACCCTATTCCAAGCTCAAAAAAACCGTGGCAAACAAGCAAAGTGCAATCCTATTTCCAGCCGTTTTCAATCAATTTTGAGGTGTCCAACACATTCCTTGATACCTCCTGAGTCGATCCAGACCTTTACTTTGATCAAAACCATCCAGAAACAAGAAATTCGAATTTGGTTTGTTCTTGAAAATTTCAAAATCGTATTCTGTTATTCATGCATTATTAACATGTTTTGTGTTTGTTTTTGTGATTAGTGATGTGTTTGCAAGCTTTCTGGGCACTCTAATTGAATTTCCATGGCGAGAACACGTATCACCATGCTGTTAGGGTTTCCGCCGTTTAGGGTTTCTCTTAAATGGAAAAATTGGACCATGAGACCTATACCAATGCGTTCGGAATGATCTCAGGAATCGAACCATGTCTTTAGAACTTATTTATATTATGTATGTTGGGTTTTTGATTTTGCCAGGGACATAGCGTCGAGAAATGGTCGACGCTGGATTTTTAAAATTTCAAAACGAAGAAGACGATGAATTGGCGCGAGCTCGTGGCAATGGGAAAGCGATGCGTGTTGTAATCCACTCTCCGTTTCAAACATGCTTGCACACTTGGCTCGATTGGTTAAGGCGTTTCTGTTGATGGATGCTCTCACATGTCTCGATTCGAACCATGCGGGACCATTTGGTTTTCTCTCTTTTACAAAACTCAATATTTTTCATATTTCTATTTTATTTAATATTTTGCATCATTTTAATTTCTTTTCAATATTTTTTATCATGCATTAAAAAACGCCAAAAATTATTTTTCTTTTTACATTATTTCCAGAAAACCTTTATTTAGTTTATAAAATTAAAAAATATAATTTTGCATGCATATTTATTTTTATTCATAATTTTGCATTTAAATCACTTTTAATTCATTTTAAATTATTAAATTGCATCCAAAAAATCCCAAAAAATTATTTTAGCATATTTATGTTATTTCTAGCATGTCATATTTTTCTCATTCAAAAAACTTGCATTTTTCTAACATTTTTTCTATTATTCGATTTCTCTCGTATTTTCCGATTTCTTATCTTTTCACAGGTTATTCCGCTTCAGACGTTTTCTTTTACCGTTTTCATTTTTCCAATAATGTAACTGTCTATGGGATGTAATAGTTTAAATTAGGCTTTTATTTTCCGCAAGTTTAAATTATGTATCTGCCCCAAAGCCATGTAATAGCGTAGGATTTATCTTTCCGCATCTTTACATTCCGCATTTTAATTTCCGCACCCTATAAACTGCTAGTAATTAGGCGTGTATGGCAAGACTAAAATCAACATAGCCCACTAATTTTCAAGATAAAATATCTGAATTGACACACTCTTTTCACACATGCACCCCTTAGGGTAATTCTCTCTCGTTGCCTTACGAATTCGCCATGGTCATGTCCCTCGAACGTAGAGGTATTCTAGCACCGTTGCCTTCAAAACAAATCATCATAGTCCCTTCGATACAAAGATCATAAGACCCACGATGTCGCCTCCGAATACATGATATTGACCCTCGATTGTCGCCTACGAAAATTGATGATAGTCCCTTCGAATGTGCTAGGATACTTCCTACAAGTTGCTTTCTATGACCATACGATGTCCCTTCGAATGTCCCTTCTACATCCAACAAATAGAGTTACCTACCAACTAATGGTATGGATAGCGCTATTCTAAAGGAACGTAAAACAATACGAAAACGACCAATTCTGAGTAGGTAATAAGACTTTTAGTTGCTTGCTCTATCAAAATACTTTTCACACAACACACTTTTGTCAAAGTTCAAACTCTTTTCAAAACGAAACATTTCCAAACACTTTGTATACATTCCTACATGAATCATTACAAAGTCAAAGCGAAATGTCTTTTCAAAACATTTTTGTCAAACACACAGAAAGCAAATTTTTAAAGTGATCTAAGAGCAACTAAAAAGTCAGTTCACCGTATCACAGAACTGGCGACTCTGCTGGGGAAACACCCTAAAGAGAGAATACCTTAGGGATTTCTAGATCACCTTTATTGCTTTTTGTTTGATTTGTATGCTTTATCTTTAAGGGTTGCTTGGGTATTATATTTGTGGGGGATCCTATACCCGGATCCGGGTTTCCTTTTAGGTAAGTAGCAATAAATCGTCACGACCGTTAGACGTATATTAAAACAGTCAACATGATGGCTACGTTAGCGTGACACTTTGGACGTCCTGATACTCTTCATTCCCAAGTTGAGGATAGTATTTGGCTTCTGCGTGGTGTCATCAAGCACTAACTAAACTTTTAGAACCTTAATTGACCCATCTTGGCCATTAGAAGGTAGTGAGATGGCGGCTTTGGTCTGAGACTAAGGTTGGTTGATACTCGATGCTACGCTCATTGAGATCGAGACTTTTGGGATATTTTCGATCGACCACTTGGTAGTCGTATTGAAATAAATGCCTACGAGAAAGATCAATGATGTGAGATTCCTAGAACCGGTTACTATTATAGGGCGGGATGAACCAACTCAAACTTTTGGTGGGGTAATCACCTATACCTCTTGCAAGCCTTAAACCTAGGCTCATTGTGAATTGTTTGTGTGCCAAACATGACATCATGACATCATTTGCATTGCATATCATTTCTAACTATTTCAAGGACCTAGGGATTTATCTTTGCTCTTTTTGTAGGGAATTATGGCTTCTAGAAAGACTATCGAATCAACTTCATGGGTATACCTTCTCAACTCAAAAATTGGTTTGAAATTCCGACCATGCTCGTTCATCAAAGACATGGTTATCTACTTGACTTGGTTATCTCGGTTTTGAAGAAGATATGATGCATGTCTATTCGGTTCTTTGATTGAAACACCATTGCTTTACATTCCAGTTATCGTTAGTTCCTACCTTGGAAGAGTTCTCTAAGCTACTTGGGGTACCTATTCTTGATCAAATGCCATTCACCGGTCTAGAAAAGGTTCCTAGGTACGAAGACATCGCATCAGCCTTGCATCTTAAGCGCTCAGACATTGAAGCCAATTGGGAAACTAGAAGTGGAGTTAAGGGTTTACTTGCCAAGTTCTTAATTAAGAAAGCCCGAGAATTTCTCAAAGTTATGAGTTTCCATGCATTTGAAGACATTGTGGCCTTGCTAATCTATGGTTTGGTTCTATTCCCTAACTCGGATCAATTCATAGATGTCAACACCATCAAGTTGTTTCTTACCCGCAATTCAGTGCCTACTTTACTTGGAGACATCCTACATTCTCTCCACACTCGTACCATCAAAAGACAAGGAACTCTCATGTGTTGTATACCGTTAATTTCTAGGTGGTTTATTTCGCACCTTCCTCCATCAGTTTTGAAGAACGAACAAAGGTGGAGATGGTCTCAAAGACTAATGTCACTCTCTCATTCAGATATCCGTTGGAGCCTTTTCTCTCAAAAGGACTTCACCTTCATTGGCGTTGTGGAGAATTCCTAATGTACACTACTTGGTATAAGGGATGCCTTACCACCCTTCCTTAGCTCGTCGGTTTGGTTTTGCTCGAAGAGATGGTCCACATGATATGCTTCTCAAGATATTGTGTTCGACTACAATCACGATCTCTAATTAGCAAAGGTTCATACGCTTGGGGCATGGTAAAGAGGCGATACCAAGACCTTGGGGCACGAAACTCCATTCCTTGGAACCTTACCTCAAATGGGTGCGAGCTCGAGCTCAAAACCTCATGATGCCATTCACGCTGTTTTACGGTAATTATGGAACTGTTGCTATAGGTGGCGTACCTATATTGTTCTCCATCACGACATGCCTCTGATTTTGAAGACTTGAAGAGATCTGGATTCACTTAAAGAAGAGGATACCTTTGAAGCTCGATGTTATGCAAGTGAGAAGAAAGTGCTAGAGTTGACCAAGCTACTTCACGAGGAGTGAAACATCAACGCCTACCTCGGCACCAAGAGGAAGCGCCCATGGGAGACTTAGAGCTTTGGGATTTATATGTTTTCTTTTATTTTGTTTGAACTATCTTTTGTACTTAAAAAGAAAAAATAAATAAATAAATAAAAGAGTACTAATAAATGTTTGTTCATTGCTTGTTTAACAAATTTAAATCTCTAAGGTCCTTGAAAACATTGCATTGCATTCGCATAAACATTGCATATCATAGCATAACATTGCATCACAGGTACATTGAAGATTGGTTTTCTCATTTGCTCGCTATTTATTTTAGCAGAAATGGATCTTGAGCGATCTGTTAAGATCTTCAAGCTCGAATGCTCGATTTGATGATCTTTACCGGCTTGGTCCAAGGCCAAGAAGATCGAAGAAGCTCATCAACAGAAGAAGAAGGTTGTTGGTCTTCTCAACATGGGAGCCTACAAGGAGGTTCTAGAGTGGTTAGTCGAATTGAGCTCTCGAAGGAAGTGTCAAGAAGGAGGATGAGCAAAGTAACAAGGGTGATGGTGAAGGCGATCGGCTGAGCTTGAAGAACTATGATGATGGCCATACTCGATGAGGATGACAAGTACAAGCAACTTGAAGACCGTTTGAATGCTATGGAAAACACGAAAATGTCTGAATTTTGATGATCTAAGTCTTGTTCTGGTGTGGTGATTCCTCCCAGTTCAAAGTTCAACTTTTGCTAAGTATGACATGTCTTGCCCTAAGCTGCATTTGAAATCCTATGTCGGAAGATCAATCCCTTGATAATGAGAGAAAGTTGTGGATGCACTATTTTCAAGAGAGTTTGTCGGAACCAGTTGGAATGGTACTATCGGCTAGAAACGGTATCCGTACTTGGGTGACTTGGTGATGCTTTCTGAACGATATGAATACAATCTTGAATTGACACCCACTCATGAAACTACAAAGCATGTCTATGGGTCGTGACGAGAAGTTCAAGGAGTATGCTCGAAGTGGAGAGATCTATCGGTGAGTTCGACAACCCTTGTCCAATAGGGAGTTGGTTGATATGTTCATGGGAACAGCGGGCCCATTCTTGATCATCTAATTGGAAACTCTTGGGATTCAAGAGCGATTGTTTCTTGTGGAAAATGGTAAACAACCGTTGATCCTCCCGTGTCCTAAACAAGGGGTTACTAGCGAGATCGACAGTTGATCTCGAGGCGTGTGCTAAGTTTTGGTGATCACGATATCTCGTTCGAAGAAGCCTATACAAGAACCGGTGTTCGACGGGCTAGAAAACTACTATGATGGTTTTCCACACAAACTAAGGCTTGGTCGAAATAAGTAATCCGTGACCTAAGCGGTGAAGCCTCGATCGAAGGAGTTTCGACGATAAGCGGGCAAGCCAGCGATGACTCGTGACTCGAGGCTTAAAGCTCGGGACTTGTCGAAACTTAAACAAAAGAACATAAAAATGCTTCTCGACGGTTAGAAGAAAGTAACAGGCCGATTAGATAAAGATTGAAATAAAACTTAATTGCATTAGCGAAAAAGTTGGTGATTCAATGTACATCAAAGCTTTGCGGACTCTTTCTTCCTTAAGTGCGGAATTAGGCGAGTTTTTGCAAGCGGTTTGAGCATCGAATGAACACCCCAATCACAGAGATTTGACTTATTTTAGTATTTACAAAGTAGACTATATGCTAAATCGTGGCTACAACTAAACATGGAGATAGCTTGCTCCATAGGATCACCGCCACCTCTCGGCGCCAATCCTTCAAAACTATAATCAGCCCGTTCGCACCTCCTTTTGAAATTCGAACTGTGGCGCTTACGAGAGATAAGCATTCGCTTCCATAAGTTCGTCAAGCCTTGAGACAATGATGCTAAATTTCTCTAAGAATAATCTCCAACTTCGGCCTCGGCGTGAATTCTTGACTTGACTTGACTTGACTTGACAATATCCTTACTCATTCGAACCAAATAACCACTCATAAGAATCAATGGCTTCCCTCTTGGTCGATTGAGACTTGAAATTCCTCCTCTTGACCAAATTATATCCTTCTCTTCTAAATTTTCCACGAAGATCGAATGTCCCTTTAAATTAAGGACTTAGTACCTTGGTGGCCTTGGCATATTTTCGACCAACAAAATGCCCCGGAGATGCCATTTCGAACACACGATCGATGTTCTAAACCGCAAAATACTTTGAATGCCGTTGTCCTCGTGAGATAATGGCATCTATGAAAAATTAATTGAAACACCAGCTCTATAACGCTTCCTCTTTCTTTCAAAACATGGTACCTGTACCATCCATCGGCGTCACGTAATCATGACCATATGCGTTGGCGTTTGAAATCGTGAACATTAAATGAGGCGTGACCGCCTTGTTCTAACTTCGTTTCAAGGCCCTGCACGTTCTTACTTCCATCGCCTCCACGTGTTACATCCATCGACGATTCGGCACCATGCCCACTAACTCTCCCTTCTTTCCTCCAGGCGTGAGTGGCTATAAATAGCCTTCTTCGAGGATTTCCTCACTTTTCTTTGCTCTCGGTTTCCTTCATCGCATTATCCTTCACTTGCTCTTGTTCATCATCTTTCTTCTCATCACACCATACATGTGATTCTCTTCTTCCCAGATAGCGAAGACAAATGCAACTCGATTCACCTCTGCTCCGGCTCCGGTGTATCGGCTTTGGTATGTGGACGGCAAACCCTACATTCCGGAACCACCATTTTCCGTTGAGCGAAGGTTTGGCGGTCGAGTAATAATCCCCTTCACCTTGGTCGACTTGGCAATCTGCTGCGTTTACGGTCCTCACCTTCTAGGGCACTGCTCTTGCAAGCGTGCATAACATGCATGTTCATTTCCCCACTAGTCACCAATCCGTCCTTTGGTTTCTTTCATGGACCCATTTCTTTATCCTTCCTTCGTAAAGACTTTAGGTTTAGGGCCACCTCCCCATCAATTGTCCCAAATTACGTGCTTGGATGGACCGTTTAGAACCCACAAAAGGAAGCAATGGGAAGAGCTTGGGATTTACCCATTGTTACAAATGAGTCGAGCGGTATTCCTTACTCCCGACATGTTGGTGGCTGCTATCTTCTTACGGGAGGGCACTACCAATCGTTCCACAGGTGGTGGAATGATGACTCGACTCTCCTTGACTGGCGGCCATCAACGTCTGAAGTTGGGTGGTGAACTTTACAACCATCGAGGCGTCACCTATATTCACGTGCGCTTCAATGTTGGCACAGTGGACTTCCATCTTACGCCTTTGCGAGCATCATCACAAGAACAGTGAGAGATCTCGGGCGAGGAGCATGTTACCTTTTGGCATATTGGTTGTACGCCATATATTACGCAATAGGTGCATGCGGTCACTAAGGCACGTACCACTCGGCTAGCCACCTACAATGGTACCACGGTTTCCATATCGACCTCATTACGGCCTCGCTCTACTCTTCATTGGAGATATCGTGGGCCAAATAAAAGCTCATGTTATTGACCCCAAGAAAATGTATTATTCCATGGCCCCTATGGCTTCTCGATTATGGTTAGTGGCCACGTTCGGTGAGTGAAACCTTTCAAAAGCGAAGGTAGCATGCACACTTGATCGGCCGGTGGTACCTCGGTCGAGACTATAGTGTATGGGAGCAGTGTCGAGCATCCTATTGAGAATAGAGTGAGGCCTCAATTTCTTGAAGTTATGTTCAATGCCATGTTGAAAAAGGTGACTTGACTCGTCTACAGCCCCTTTTTGGGACAAATCCAAAGTCTCTCCTATTATTCTGGCAATTTTATCGAGGCGCGGATATCCTCAGTGATGCCATCAACCACGGACTCAAGTGTTGACTCCCTTGTTCTTATCTTATGCACTTAATGGTGACAAACCAAGCCTTGTGGCATACCAACCCAACTGGTGGCTGTAATTTGGGCTTTGCCAAACTCTTCCCAAATCCATTTCGAGTCCACTGGTCTCCTCAATGGAGTGTTTGCCAATAGTCCTTGGGTGTCATCAAGACAGTTATGACAATGTTTGCACCAAAGCCCCTGACTCACCTTCAATTCAAGCGATATCTACGTACCAAAGAATTTGACACTTGGTGGCGGACATACTTCAACTCATTTGTTGGTGATTCCAAGAATAAATTAGCTCATTGTTCTTGCTTCGCGCATTGCGGGGTAAGTCCATTAGGCGTTGGTGTACCAATAGCAAGCAAATTCAGGGCATGCCTCATGCGGCCACGAAGCCATTTTCTTCGTGTCGAAACTTACGGGCCTACTAACTTTTTCTTTTTGTTTTGACTCCCCTACTTGAACATGCTCCGGATGTTGGCGCTCCTGCTTTAAGGACACCATAGGTCCTTCAACCACAAAGGTTTAATCGAGAACCTATTGGCTTGATACGGTTTATCTGTCTCTGATATTAATGTCGTTGCCCTTTTGCGGAATGTCCTTGAGGACTCCGACTCGGGCAAAACCCATTTCACACTATTAAAAACGGTTCTTACATGAGCATCTTGTTTCTTACTTAGTTCTTACCCCTTTTGTTTGTCACAAATCCTTACTATAGTTATTTTCTTTTTGGTCGGACCGCTCTGCGGTCTTGTTGCTCCCTCCACTAAATCAAATTTTCCAAGAGGGACACATTACAACAAGCGAGGGAGAAGGTATTACCTCGCCTTACTAAAATCCCTCCCTTTAATTTACGCCTTGTCCTAATTTCTTTCTAACCTTGCGGGCATCTTCGATGTTTCTTCCCTCATTGTTCCACCAAATCCAAACAATCAAAGCGAAAGAAGGAAGACACGAGGCGATGGTCTGAGAAAAGAAAATGAAGAAAGCGAAAGCTCGAAAGCGAGAAAAGAAAATGAAAGCGGCTCTCGAAGAGCGGCCTCGAGAAGGAGAAAAGAAAAAGAAAAGCAAATCCTCTTCCTCTAAGATTCGCAAGGCCAGTGGTGAAGTTTCTAAAAGCGATGGCGTGCCACCTCTAATCCTAAAGAGAAGAGGTAAGGTTATCTCGACACACTCAAAGGGATTGAGATGGAAGACCAATCGATCTCATCTGATGCCTGACTTTGGTAACTATGTCTCGACACCCATAATCTTGACGAAAGAGGTCTAGCGAAGACAAGGATGTTGGTATCGATAGTTAACCAAGGAGGGGTCGTCGAAACTTGAGAGAAGAACCTTGCGGTCAAAACCATTGGTCCCTTGGTGAAAGTGGACCCAAAATACAGTATCGCCTTCTGTCGTCCATGTATCCATGCTCATTCTTTTTTATGGCAACATACTCATTTTCTTTGCCTTTCAGGATGAGGCTTTTGAGCAGCCAGGTGCGGCTTCGGAACAACAGCCTAGCACCACAGGTCCTTCTGAATACAACCCAGGGCCTGAGGAATCTTCTCCCATCATCGACCACTTGAAACCAGCGTGGTCATTTGGTGAGTTTGTTGACTTAAATGAGGTGGCTACTCTTAGTGATGATTCTGTCACTAGTCCTGCCACACATTCGCCCGCTGGGACCGATTCTAGCCTATCGAACTTAGCACAGGCTACGGCTGCCAACCAGAATGGCACGATTCCTATTGGTACTCCCCAAGAACAAGCTAAGAATATTAATGTGGATAATGCAGGATATGAGCAGGGTTCGACCTCTGGAGCTGTTGGCAAGGATGACCGCATGCTAGCCAAACTCCCCACTGGTGCTCAAGGCTCACAGGACAAACCTCAAGCTGACCCCAAAGTTACAACATCCCTTCAAGATCCCCAGCCTTCAACACTCAACGTTTCTTCTCCTGACATTGATATCGACAGGGAGATCGAAGAACTAGATGGTTTTGTTGACAAATACATTTTCTCTTCTGATTCAGACCAAACCCAGGCCCTTGTTCATGCTGGCAAGTTACCTCCGGAGGCTGTAGAAATCAAGCATTTGAGTGACAAGATCAAAGCTTATGCCTTCCTCCACAGGCTCCACAGATCCTTGTAGAGACCCAAATCTTTTGCAAGAACTTGAGGCCATGGCCGAGGAGCCTCGACATCAGCGATTCGTGCAAGCTCATGTTGTCTACATTTGACGAGTTCTTCTTCCTTTGGTGAAAATGTCAAGCAGGTTCTTGCTAATGAAGAAGAAATCTTTCAACAACGGTTCTTTGTTCAAGATCTTGTTACTATTGCCAAGGAGGACAACAAAGCAATGAAAATTCGGCTACTACGAAGGATGCGGCTCGCTAGTTCCCAAAAGGAAAAGAGGCGATGAAATGCGATCAACTAGCCGCTTTGTCCAGGTGGAGGACATCACTACTGCCGACAAACACCGGAGGAATCCATTGCGGCATTCGGGCAACATTGAGGAAAAAAGCCAAAAATGCGCTTCCTGCGCACTCAAGCGGAACAAAGAGACAAAACCATTTCAACCTTTGAGCATCTTGAGGAGTTGGTCGATTACGGTGTCGCTGGCGTGGTGACACATCTACTTTCGGAAGAAATTTGGAAAATTTTAATGTAACAATTGTAACTTCTTTCTTTGGCACCAACTTTGTTGTTACGAACAATGGCCTGGCCACTTTTATTTTCTTTGGTATCGATATTCATTTCTCCGACTATCTTTCGACTTTTATTCTCTAAGTTGTCGAAATAGTTATTTCTTCTTGAGATTGGTTTATACCTTTTTAGGTACTTACCATTTACTCTTAGGATCGTCGATCCAAGGCCAACTCTTCAAGCTCATATGCATTGTTTGAGAATACTTGGATTATCTTGAATGGTCCTTCCAATTTGGTGACCACTTCCTAAAACCTATCGTTCCTATCCATAGGTAGGATTACTTTCCACGAGATCATTGGTAGATGCTTGTCTTTTACCTTCTTATTATAGGCCTTGGCAATTTGTCTTTTGCCTTGTTATGGAATCAAAAGCTAACATCCTCTCTTCATCCAAATCGACTAGCTCATCGACCATCATAGCCCATAGTCTTACGTGGGTATCTCGTTTTGTCTTTGAATTCTCACCGCATGGACATGTATCTCATTGGATGCAGCGTCGTGACCATATGTTAACGGGCGGTGTGGTTCCGTAGCCTCTTTTGGAGGCGTTCGACAAGCCCACAATGTTTGATCTAGCGTTTGATGCGGTTTCTAGGTTTTTGCCCTGTTTCTTAATCAAGCTAATTATTACCTTGTTGGCGCCGCTTCAGCCATTTGCTTGTGCATAGTAAGGGGTAGATGTTAGTAGTTTGATCCCAACTTCTTGTGCAAAGTTTGCATCTTTTGCAAATACCGTCCCTTGGTCGGTGGTGATTGTCTTAGGTACCCCAAATCGTAAATGATATGGTTACGGATGAAATCAATTCTGACTTCACGGTCGACATTCCTCATGCCACCGCTTCGACCCATTTTGTGAAATAGTCGATTCCCACCAAGATGTATCTTTGTTGTTTTGTGGTTTAATTTTCCCAATCATCTAACGCCCATCCCTAAATGGCCATGGTTTCACAATGGCATGCAATTATTGGCGAGGAACATGTTGAATGCCCGTACACGACATTCTTGGCACCCTTTAAACTCAATGCGGTCTTTCATCATCGAGGGCCAATAGACACGGAGCGTATTAGCCATTTCATTTTGTGTCCGGCACGATGGGCGCCACATCGCCACTATGCACTCGACGACTACATACATCTCGTTCTCGCCTAGACATTTTAACAACACCCGTCGGTTTTCTTAAATAACTCTTCTTCAATCAAAACATAACTAAGGGCCCTATACTTAGTTTTTCTATCACAGATCCTCTTGGGTTTCGCAAATATGCAACTAAAGGTTTTCGCCAATCACTATTTTGCCCATTATTAATTGTAAAATTTCAAAATTTTCGGTATCAAATGCTAACTTAATAATGGACAAATCGAAGGATATAGCGATCGTCGAACCTTTTCTCTTGTCGGGATGCTTTCCTCATCTTTAGACTTCTTGTACCCGAGGCTTCTGCGCCAAATCATTTGCTTCTTGATTTTCTGGCGGTATGTGGTGATACTTGCTTGCTCAAATTGTTTGAACAACCTTATCGCTACAAGTACATGATTAAGTTTGCTTTGGCGCATTTGTATTCCTTCGACACTTGCTTTACTACTAGCTCACAGTCACATAATTTCAACATTCCTTGCCCCGGTTCTAGCGGCGGTTCAAGTCCGATGTGATCAAAGCTTCATACTACGCCTCATTGTTAGTGCACATGCCGTCGATGGCATATTTGAGCATCTTGGAATTCCACTTGGTGAAATTATGACTACCCTATACCGACTCCATTTTTATGCATTTGGAACCGTGAAATATAATTTCCATGGAGCGAAACCAACATAATTTTGTGGCATGGCCATAGGTGAGTGGTCGACCAAGAAATGCCACAATTTGTCCTTTCATGGCCTTTAAGGGCGTAAGTTAGGGAATACTCGATAAGTGCTAGGGCCCATTTACCAATTCGACTATACAAAATTGGTTTGGACAACATATGCTTAATTATATCAAAATGAGAAGAAACATACCGTCAGTGGCTTTATATATTGCTTCAATTTGATACAAGAAAAATACAAACAAAGGCATAGTTTTCTATATCACTATACCTAGTTTGACATCATTCAACATTCGACTAAGGTAATAAATTGGTCTTTCGACACCATTTACATTTTCTTGTACTAACATGCTACCTATTGTCGAATCACGAGGTACGCTATATACAACCTCATAGGCTTATTCCACTGGAGGTACCAACACGGAGGTTCCACTAAATATGCCTTGATTACATCAAAAACCTCACGATGCTCTTTATGCGGATGAACTCTTCATTCTTGATCGAGCGATGGTGAAAACACCTAGTTTTCCATAAATTGGAGATGAAACGCCTCGGGAAGTTTATTTTCCCCATCAATGGTGAAGTTCTTTTTATTTGACGGGCGGCGTCCATGATGGCTTTGGTCTTCGTATGATTGACTTCAATGCCCTTTTATGCACCACAAAGCCAAGGAAATCTCACCTTTTGCACACAAAAGCACATTTCAATGGATTCATCTTTAATCCATATTGTCTCATTCTCGAGCGATCTTCGCGGATGATAAAGCGTCGACTCGAGTTCGACTTAACCACGATATCGTCGATATAAACTTGCATGAAATCTTCAATAAAATCATGAAACATAATTCATTACCCTTTGATCGTGGCTCGGCATTCTTGAGGCGAATGGCATTACCACCCATTCATAGGTGCCTAACGCTCCGGGGCAGGCGGTTTCGGCATCTTCTTCTGCAATAAAGATTTGGTTATAACCGGCATAACCATCAAGCATACTTAGATATTGAAATCCTGCAATTGAATCGACAAGCATTTCGATTGGCAGCATAGCATATTCATCTTTTGGAGTAGCGATGTTTAAATTCCTAAAATCATCGGACTCTAAGTTTGCCATTCTTTTTAAGGGCGGCACAATGTTTGCCAACCACTCGACATACCTTGCGTTCGAATGAACTTGCTCTTGAGAATCTTCGATCTCCTCTTTTATTTCGACACCACGGGGGCGAAGCGTCGGCGTCTGCTACCGGCCGCCCCATCTTTCATTGGTAGTTGTGTTCCACAAATTTACTGCTTAAACCGGGCATTTCGTTATAATCCAATGCAAAACAATCTTTAAATTCTTTAAGCAAAGATTACCTTCATTTTAATTACGGATCGGCGTTGGCGCTTATATATGGGCCTTTTATCGCCTTTTAATGGACCTCCTCTAAGGATCTTGTGGCTGCATTTTCTGGCGCCATAGGATCTTTCTCGAACCCTAAAGGTTCTTCGTCGTATATGCAATCTAGCGATGCTCTTGACGTCTTCTTTGACACTTGTATATTCGGTGGTTTTGGCTCGGCCATATTAACCTCATTTGACAACCAACCTTGCTGGCTACGGCCGGGTTTACCTCGACCTCGGGGGCGAATTGATCTTGTTTTCGGCAACATCGCCGAAATCCTTTGCAAGGCTTCTAACTTCGGACATCGTCGGAGGTTGGTTGCCCCGGCCGATGAAGCGGTGCGCATATAAATCCTCTATAGGCTCACGTCCCAAACAAAGCCATGAGTTCCATGTAGCCTCGAAGATACAAAAGACTCGGACAAACTCACGGTATCCTTCTTCCAATTTGGAAGGCGGGGCAATATTAGCCCGACTTGCGGTCGAAATCGATTGGACCGACATGGTTGACATCGACCAAGAAATATCCTTGGTCAGCATTGATATTTTCCATGATGCGTCTTCTCTCAAATTATCATGCGCGATGCATAGATGATGGCACAACCCGACACCATGAAGCCACTCGACCACCAGCAGTTGTAACTAGGCTTCCTCGATGACCATGAAAATGGTTTGCCTTGATCTTGAACCAGCGATGATGTTGACTGGATCACCCGTGGTATTCTTTGTATTTCCCGTGATACGATAAGACCACGTTATGAGTTCGATGTCGATTGTCAACATACGATTTTCTTGAGTATGGTAAGGCATAATGTTAGCTGTAGCACCCTGATCCACCGCACCTTATTCACGGTGACATCTTGGACTTTGCCACGATCGCAAAGGTTTCAAATGGCTCTTCATATGTCGGGGCTTTTCGAAAGCATCCACGGTTCTCGATAGAACCATTATCCATCCGCAGTACGTTGGCTTATGCAGAAGCCCGAATTCGACCTCGTCGAGTTCTCTACATCGGTGGGCACATTGTATTCTCTGGCAACATAGTGACAACATTGACCAAGGCGTCGAGCTTGCTTGGACTCGGAGAGAAATCGCTAGTAACCTCGTCGAAATCTTTGTAGAGGTTTGCCAACATATTTTTCATCTGTTGCTTCTGTGGATCCACCTTAACTTTGTATCTCTTACGGTTGCCATTCTTTCTTTTGGCATCTTGATGACTAATAACCTTCGACTGCTTCTTCCTCAAAAGCCTCCATTGAGTTCGGCTCATAGGGTTCCTCCCCATGTAATTCTCGGAGACATGACTTTTCCTCTCGAAGTAACTTCCTGTTGGTAATTCATCACCGACTTGCCTTTAGCCTCCTTAGTGCTGACATTGGAAGTTTGACACCTAATTGAGGCTTGATCCAAGTATCCTTTGGAGCATCGGCGGGGGAACATAAGTCTTAGGTTTGGATGGTGGGCGTTTCTAGGATCCCCATTCCTTTGTTGTCTTCCCTGTGATCTCTGACACAGAAGTTTTTCGACACATGCACATCGGTGAGTCTGTTGCATCTTGGGCACAAACCTACGATCGAGCCTTGGCTCTTCTGACGTTGAGAATCCGGCTCTCTTGAGGTTTTGGGTGCGTCGACCATCTTGACCAGGACTTTCCCTTCACTTTCCTCGACCATATTATCTTGAGGAGAATTTTCAACATCTACCACGTTGATTTCCATACCTCGATAAACAAGGCCTCTTCTTGCCTCAATGGGTGGTCAATCTTCATCCTCTGGAGGTGAACTTGAGGCGACCTTCTTGCAGTGATTTTGGACCGGATCACTGAAAAGAACACATTGAGAAGTAGTGTGACCAAGAAAGTTATGATATTTACAAAAACCTCTTTTGTCTTTGCTCTAGTGGTGGCATTTTAGCACCAGGAATTAAAATCGACCATCTTTCACTAATGCATCAAATATCTCCTCATTTACTAACATCAAAAGTGTAAGTTTTGGCGGAAATTTTGAGCTACTCTCGACGGACAAACTTTTTCCTTTTGAGGGAAAAGTGACTTGCATTCATAAGCGGTCTGGCTTCATTTTGTAAATCTATCTACCTTACGTAGGCGAGACATAATCTGCCTCATATATGGGCTACGTATGCGTCATAGTGATATAAGCCACTCTCTTTCTTGACCTTAGCCTTAGTGTGTCTAACTTTCTCAACTCTCGGGCGCTCAGGTGTGAGACCACACTGCTAGCGTGACATACTTTTCACAAATGTGGGATCGACTTTCTTCACGATGGAATAATCTAAACCTCCGTGACCATCATGTACTAACTCATGCTCGAGGCACTTGGGTGAAACACCTAGCTTTTAGGGACCTAAACCTATTAAGATAGTAGTCGATGGTCTCGGCAAACTTTCGCTTGATCTTTGGATAGTTCGACCAAACTAATTTCGAATGTCCCTCATAAAGCTGTTCATGGAACATTTTCTCGATGTCGACCAATTGTCGATCGAATTTGGAAGCCAGTCGTAAACCGAAGTAGCGGCTTTGGTTAAGGATGAGGAAATGTTTGATTCTAAGACCCTCATTGTTAGCCATATCCCCGACTCGGTTAGGTATCTAGCTATATGTTCGACGGTCGATTCTCTGTCTCTCCCCGAACTTAGTATATTTTGGTGTCTTCCATCCTCACAGGTTTGCGATCTGCGAGGATATAGTCGGCCAAAGGTGATGAATATGTTGGCCTCTGCAGTGTTTAGGCCATTCCTAGCCATGATTCTTCGGCGAGCATAGTGAGGTTACCCTCGGCTTGACAATTTCCTCTCGTCGAATATCCTCGGACACAGTCGACCTCGTGGGGCGGCAGATCACTACTCTAGGTTGCGCTAAGGCCACATTTACGTGGTCTTCGTGCGCTGATGAATATTTTCACACCGCCCGTGTTTATTTGGGCTTGGGCAAATTGCCTTGCACATGTAGCGTGTGGCACCATCATGTTTTGGTCGACCCGTATCTTAGGGGCCCTAGGAAATTACACAAGCGTGTGGGTTGTGCAATCACTTGGCGGTTAGTTTCGCGGATAATCTATTGGTTTAGCCTCTTGCACTATGGGATTGAAGACATTACCCATTTGATTGGTTAACATATTAACCATTTCATAGTTGCTATCATCCATCTGCTTGCCTCGATGCAGTGTGGACGTGTTAGTTATGATTGCAAATCCCTCATCGAGAATCATCCTCACGGCATCCCATAGGGATGTCCGAGCGTCTTGATGTCGAGGAATCGTGGTATCGAGGATTCGTTGTTTGTAGTTGACTTTAGGCGATTTCCTCCAATACGGGGTTTGAAGGTAAAGATCCTTGAGTTTCGTCGATCTATTACTGTTGGGGGATTAGACATCCCACTTGTGTCTCCCCTAGGAGGTTTGTTGTATTTTTGGTAAAACTCCACTCCTAAGTCTCATACTGCGTTGTTACTTAGCACTATGGTCCCACCAGTGTGCCAATTGTTCTTGTGGAAAATGGTAAACAATGGCATCCTCCCGTGTCAAACTAGGGGTTACTAGCGAATCGACAGTTGATCTCGAGGCGTGTGCTAAGTTTTGGTGATCACGGTATCTCGTTCGAAGAAGCCTATACAGAACCGGTGTTCGACGGGCTAGAGGAAACTACTATGATGGTTTTCCACACAAACTAAGGCTTGGTCGAAATAAGTAATCCGTGACCTAAGCATTGAAGCCTCGATCGAAGGGAGTTTTCGACTGACCCAGGGCAAGCCAAGCAATGACTCGTGACTCGAGGCTTAAAGCTCGGGACTTGTGCGAAACTTAAACAAAGAACATAAAAATATACTCGACGGTTAGAAGAAAGTAACCAGGCCTGATTAGATAAAGATTGAAATAAAACTTAATTGCATTAGCGAAAAGTTGGTGATTCAACGTACATCAAGCTTTGCGGACTCTTTCTTCCTTAAGTGCGAATTGGGCGAGTTTTTGCAAGCGTTTGAGCATCTGAATGAACACCCCAAATCACAAGAGATTTGACTTATTTTTAGTATTTACAAAATAGCCCGACTATATCGTCGTGGCTACAACTAAACATGGAGCAATTGCTCCATAGGATCACGCCACCTCTACGGCCAATCCTTCAAAACTATAATCAGCCCTTGCGTTACGCACCTCCTTTTGAAATTCGAACTGGCGTGAATTCTTGACTTGACTTCGACTTGACAACAATGCTTACTCATTCGAACCCAAAATAACCACTCATAAGAATCAATGGCTTCTCTTTGGTCATTGAGACTTGAAATTCCTCCTCTTGACCAAATTATATCCTTCTCTTCTAGATTTTCCACGAAGTTCGAATTGTCCCTTTAAATTAAGGACTTAGTACCTTGGTGGCCTTGGCATATTTTCGACCAACAAATGATATTGATGATGCGCTCAGTGGTATCAGAGCGGAAAGATTAGGATAGAGACATCTTCAAATGCTGTGAAAAGATCTTTTGGTAGTAAGAAAGAAACTAATGCTGTGTATGGTCAGAAAAGCCGAGCCAAGACCGACCACGCTCAATCGTAGGGGCGGTTGTGATCTCGATCCTACATCGGCACAACCTCGGTGAGACAGCGTAGCGAATGCGCCAAGAGGCGGTTTACAAAGATCAACATGCCATTGTCAAGCCTTGCAACACATGTTGAAAGCGGTGATTACCTTGAGGATCCTCCTCAGAATGTCAACACCTCCTCTCCGAAGTACAATCCTAATGCTAAGTGTGCTTACCATTCCAATAGCCCCGGACATAGTACTGATGATTGTTGGGCTCTGAAGAACAAGATTCAAGATATGATTGAATCTAAGCAGATTGAGTTTGATCCTCCCGTTGAGACTCCGAATGTGATCAACGCTCCTATGCCTAATCATGACAAGAGTTCCAATCTTTGTTGGGGATGATACTTATGTTTTCAAAGTAGATGACTTGACCATTCCTCGATGGTATTAAGAAGAATTTGTTTACAAGCGGTGTCAACCGGGATGCCCGATGTCGTTGGTGCCCGTCTACACGATGGTTGTGCTTGGTTGAGAAGGCGTGTTCGATGCATGATGGATAACCGTGAGATACTATTTTGAAACCACTGTGCGAAGCTGTGAAGAAATGTCTAAGTTGAAGATTGACAATGCAAAAGCGATTACCATCATGTGTGGGATACCTTGGGGCAGCCAGTGGAAAGTATGATTACATGGTGAAGTACACTATTCCTAAGAGTTACAAGATTCCTATTGAAGATGTTAAGGCGAGGATGGGGTGACGATTTCCCGAGACTATCTTGATGTTAACACAATAAGGATTTCCTCTGCGATCCTGCGCCTAGAGTGGCACCTCTCATTATCACTTCTCGAACCGTTCCATATTCCTCTAACAAGGCTATTCCTTGGAATTATGGGTGATGTTTACTATCATGGCGTCAAGCAAGATCCTCGACCATTGAAGATCTTACGTTGAAGCTACCATTCGACATTGACAACATCACGGATCAAGTAAGGTGACGAGCGGAAGAGTATTCTCTCGGATATCTCTCCTCCAAAAGACACTGCGACTCCAACTCGCATTCCGGCTATTCAATCCCTTCCCCGAGCTAGAGGAAAGAACGGTGACTCATCACCTCGGCGGAAGTACCAAAGGAAGTTACTGAAGACACCACCAAATAAGAAATGGAGGAAATTCTGAAGATCATCAAAAGGAGTGACTACAATGTTGTGGAACAGTTGGGATAAACTCCGTCCAAGATCTCCATGCTTGCTCTGCTCTTGTGCTCTGAGGCTCATGCTAATTCCTTGGTGAAGTTTCTGAGGAACGCTCACGTACCTCAAGACACTACCACTGACCAGTTTGAAGTTTGTATTGCTAGCCTAGCTGCCAACAACGGCCTAGGCTTCTCTGATGCTGATTTGACTCCTGCTAGAAGGAAACACAACAAAGCCTTGCACATCTCTATTGAATGCAAGGGCACTACATTATCTCATGTTTTGGTGGATACCGGTTCTGCTCTGAATATCCTTCCGAAGACTGCTTTTGATCGACTTAATGTTGAAGGGTTGGTTCTGAAACCCAGTGACATTATTGTGAGAGCTTTTGATGGTTCTAAGCGAACAATACTTGGAGAGCTCACTACTGTTAAGTCGGTTCCCGGACTTTTGACTCCACATTCTTTGTCATGGACATCCGTCCGACACTCTGCCTACTTGGATGCCCTTGGATACATGGGCGGTATTACCTCACCTTGCATCGAAAATACCGGTGAAAGGGAAGGTTGTTCACGGTGTGTGGTGAAGAAGAGTATAGTCGGTCATCTGGTCATTCCGATACCTCGAGATGGAAGGAGAATTCTTGAGACTCCTGTCAAGCTTTTGAAACAATACCCGAGTCATGCTGTTGACTCTCCATCCTCCACGAAGTTACACAAGCTCCTCCTAGGATGGCCTCGTGAAAGATGCTCAGCTGTTGAAGAAGGTAGTACTATTTGGGGTCGGCTCCCGATCTTCCTTTCAAATTTGACAAGGCGGTTTAGGCTTCACCATCAAGGTCGATGATCGCCCATGACGTGCGGCCAACTTCCTTTCGCATCGGCAGTGGAATCCATGCTATAGAAGGCGGCGACAACGACTTGACATCGGCAAGTGGATCTTCGACTCGGACAAAGGCTCGACAATTGGAAGGCGAGGCGTCATACCAATCTCCTTTAGTCGGAGTAATTGCTCTTGTTTTGTTGCTTTTCGTATTTCTTTATGTTTTGAACAATAAACTTTGAAAGCCTAGTGCCTTGCAGGGCATCATGGCTCGTTTGCGAGGTTATTATCTGTCGTTTGCGTATTTTCATTCAATAAATTCGTTGGACTTTTGCATTCAATTGTTTGTTTTCTTTCTTTTACTTTATCACCCTTCAAAAGCTATGTGTTTCTTACACACACGTGATACACTGCGAATCACTCGAATCTCGTTAATAACACTATGCTATTGCTAAATATGACGATAATCCGATCTACCAAGCGAAGGCGAAAGTGAGGAAGATTGTGAAGTGCTTGCCGGACTACTACAGCAAGAAGCGAGTTATCTGACCACACGAAGAGCAGTTGAGGTTGTGAATTTGGAGTGCTTGATGAAGGCGGAAAAGAGATCAAGATAGGCGGGTCTTGAGAGCGGTGTTAAAGAAAGACATGCGGTTTAGACATTGATATTGTGGTACACGATTGCCAACAAAGAAGGTTTTCTCGATGAAAGCGAAGGTTAAATCGCATCGTCTGAGATGTCGAGAAAATCAAAGCGAAGTTATGAAACATTTCAACGCGGTTTCTTAGTTGTTACTTCCTATCCACAATGGGTTGCTGATGTGGTTCTGTGCCTAAGAAGGATGGCAAAGTACGAATGTGTGTGGATTACAGATCGAACAAAGCAAGTCAGAAGATGATTTTCCACTTCCTCGTATTGATGTTACGGTTGACAACACCGCTCGGCATAAGGTTTTCTCCTTCATGGATGGTTTCTCCGGTTACAATCGGATCAAAATGGCTCCGAAGACATGGAAGACTACTTTTGTTACAGTGGGGCACTTTCGCTACAAGGTTATGCCGTTCGGATGAAGAACGGCGCCACTTATCGAGTGCTATGGTGACATTATTTCATGACATGATTCATCACGAGATAGAGGTCTCGTCGGCGACATGATAGCTCGATCACGGTGAAGAAGAACATCTTGATCATTTGCGGACTGTTTGAGGTTGAAAAAGTCTGATTGAGACTTAATCCCAACAAGTGCACCTTTGAGTCGGATCCGGAAAACTCTTAGGGTTTGTTGTCGATAATAAAGGTATTGAGGTTGACCCGCCAAGGTTAAAGCTATTCAAGAGATGCCGACTCCCGCGAGAAGAGTCGAGGTTTCTTGGGCGATTGAAATACATTGCGATTCATTGCACATCTAAGCGCTACTTGTGAGCCAATCTTCAAGTTATTAAAGAAAGATCAAGTAGTAGAATGGAATAGCGATTGCCGGATCGCTTTTGACAAAATCAAGGGTACCTACGGAATCCTCCTATCCACGATGCCGCTCGAAGGAAGACCTCTTATCATGTACTTGCGGTGTTAGAAAATTCAATGGGGTGTGTGTTGGGGCAACATGGCGAGTGCAGTCGAAAAGAGCATGCAATATACTACCTTAGCAAAAGTTTACCGTGAAACAAGATACTCACAGCTCGAGAAAACTTGCAGCGCTTTAGCTTGGGCTGCTCGCCGACTAAGGCGATATATGTTGACTCACACTACTTGTTGATTTCAAGATGGATCCGATAAAATACATATTTGAGAAACCGACTCTCTCGGAAGAATAACAAGATGAAAATGATCTTGACCGAATATGACATCCGGTACACTTCTCGAGCGATCAAAGGAAGTGTGGTAGCCGATCATTTGGCTCATCAAGCCGTAGATGACTATCGATCTATGCGATTCAATTTCGACGAAGATGTTTTACTAATTCTGATTACGAAGAACCGAGGCCAGACGAAGGACACGAACAAGGATCGATGGACTATGGTCTTTGATGGAGCCTCAAGCGCACTTGCAATGGCATTGGCGCCATCATTACATCCTACGGTGGACTCGCCTTTCACCGCGATTATGTTTGATTGCACGAACAACATGGCGAATATGAGCGTGCATCATGGGTATCAAAGGCTGCTATTGATTTAAGAATCAAGTTCTTGCAAGTATATGGAGACTCGACTTTAGTGATCGGTCAGTTAAGGCGAGTGGGATCTGAAGCATCCAAATCTTATTCCTATCGAGCATGTTCGAGTTTGATTCCCTACTTTGAAGAGATCACTTTCAATCATATTCCACGAGAAGAGAATCGGTTAGCGGGCGCATTGGCTACTATGTCATCTATGTTCAAGGTCGGATGGGACAACGAGGCTCCCTAGATCATCATTGAGAAGTTTGATGAACCGGCATATTGTTGAGCTTGATCGAGAAGAGAAACCTTGGTACTATGGCGTGAAAGGTATCTTGAGACTCGGGAATATCCGCAGGGCATCATCAATGATAAAGTTCATGATGAGGTTTGCATCTAAATTCTTCCTCAACGGCATCTTATACAAGCGCAACCATGATCATGCTTACTCCGTGTATGACGAGAAACAATACGTATCATGGAAGAGTTACGAAGCGCATTTGGTACCCACTCCGGTGGACACACCATGGCTAAGAAGATTTTGAGAGCAGGTTACTATTGGTCCACCATGGAGTGATTGTCACCGCACGCTCGATCTTGTCACAAATGCGGTTATGCCGATAAAGTACCGTCGGTACCTCTGAGCGTTCTAACCGCTCCTTGGCCATTTGCAATGTGGGGCATTGACATGATTGGAGAAATTAAGCCCACAGCTTCCAACGGACATCGTTTCATCCTTGTGGCAATCGATTACTTTACCAAGTGGGTAGAAGCAGCCTCGTTCGCATCATTACCAAGAATGTTGTGGCTCGTTTCATCAAGCATAATCTTATCATCGGTATGGCATTCACGAAAGGATTATCACGGATAATGGCTCTAATCTCAACAATAAGATGATCACCGAACTCTGCACGCAGTTCAAGATCAAGCATCACAATTCTTCTCCTTATCGGCCTAAGATGAATAGCGTTGTGGAAGCCGCCAACAAGACCATTAAGAAGATTGTATCGAAGATGCGGTGACTTACAAGGATTGGCATGAGATGTTACCATTTGCTCTTCATGGTTATCGCTTTTCTGACACGAACATCAGAGGGAACCCCTTCTCTCTGTATGCGGTATGGGCGGTCCTACCCATCGAGGTTCGGATACCCTCAACGAGTCCTCCGGGCCGAGTTAAGCGAAGGCGATTGGGTTCGAGACCGCCTCGATCAAATTAACTTGATTGATGAGAAACGACTCGCATCCATTTGCCATGGACAAATTTATCATAAACGAATGATCAGAGCATTTAACAAGAAGGTCAAGCACCGAGTCTATCAAGTTGGTGACCTAGTAGTCAAGCGCATCATTCTTCCACAAGGTGATCCGAGGCAAATGGACTCCCACCTCGAGGGACCGTTTGTAGTCAAGCAGTGTTTTCGGCGAGCTATGATACTTAGCACCATGGATGGTGAAGACTTCCCACACCACATGAGCGAGACATAGTCAAAAATACTACGCATAAAAGAGACCCGCTAGGTCGGTGACCTAGGCAAAAATAAGGGCATCTGACGAACCAAAGGGTTCGGGCAAAGTTAAGGATATATACAAAACATGTACACCAGTCGAAAACACGAAAAGGCGGCTTGGGCAAAAAGGTATCCGGTGGTGAAAACCGAAAGGCGGTCTAGGCAAAGTTAGGGATTTAAGCGTACGACTATGTCTCTTCGGATCACTGCTTCAAACTACTATCGACATTCAAGATTCAAATGGCGAAGATCACCTACTCACTTTCTCTTGGACAAGGAGATGAGATAGTTGAAATATATGAGTACTAGCATGGTTGGAACTTAACGAGATTGTTTCCGCATAGCTTTTACCTTTCTTGTGTACAAACTACTTGGCCATCGCCACCTTTCAAATAAGCATAAGCTTCTTTCTCTTTACAATTTTTGTTGTTGTCGTTTGCAATAAGTCCAACGTTTGCTTTGAATAATTATCGCATTTGACAATAAAATCTCTTCACAAACATCGAAAAGTAGACATACAAAAGTAGTTACTACGGGCTCCGAGAATTGAGATGACGCGAAGGTCACCAATGCATTTCCCCGAGCATGATCCCCAGTGATATCGCTCAACGAACCTTCCCAGTAGTATCGTTAATCCCGACGGTGGTTCCACTCAAGCGGCGATGTTACATCGATCTCAGCGGTAACACTTCATCCCCATCCGGTATTTATCATCGAGAATATCTCCTAACAATTCCCTTTTCTCCAGCGGTATCGGACTCGAGACTTGGTCGGATAGTACCGGAGAGAATCATCTTCTATTCCCATCGGAGATTCCAGGGCCCAACCCGTCTCCGGCAACCATCAAGCGCCTAGCGAGATCTCGCAAAATCCCGATGGCGCCTCTAATTTTCCAACGGGTATACATGCAAGATCCCCAACAAATTGCCTCCCAGACTCTCCCCGGCAGGATCTATGTATGCGATCTCCAGCAACGAGTTTCTCGATCTCCACCTTCCTCAACGACATCTAGGCTCGAGACTTGGTCAGATAGTGCATCGGAGGAATCCAGGATATCTTTCTTCTCCTTCAAAAGCGGGGTTCTCACCTACTCAATCCCCAAGCAGAAGACAGAAATACTCAAGCAGAACATCCCCATCTTCTTCAAGATGGATATGTTTTGAAATACCACAACATCTATCATTCATACATTTCTCATAAAGTCATAATTCATGCATATGTCATTCATATACATTGTCATGCATCATATTTTGCATAAGACTAACGAATATTCTATCAAAGTTTCTCTTGTTCTTTCCAAAACAGGTGAAAGTCACTTCTGATGCAAACAGGTCCAGGATTAAGCCCCGAATCTCGACGGGAAAACTATCTGAAAGACCGCCCCTAGTTGTCCTCCGATAGTGGTCGAGTTAAGCCACAATCTCGGCGGAAAACTATCGAGCGACCGCCCTCGTTGTCCTCCGACAACGGATCCAGGATTAATACCCGAAGCTAGATGGGAAACCCTATCCGAACGATCGCAAGTTATCCTCCGATAACAGGCAGTGGATTAATACCCGATGCACAACAGGGAAGATATCCACATTTTGCCAACTACTACCTCCCTCAGAGTAATCAGCACAAGATCTATTACGAATCCTTCTTATTATCAACGAACTCATGCGGCGTCGACTCGATTGCCTGGATGGCATCTTAAGCCCATCTCCGACTACTTATCGGTGTTTCTCCACCTTTGGAATCTGGATATTTGGTTAAAACCAATACAAACCAACAACTTCATTCAAAGTGAGCACGAAGTCTAACGTCGACTCCCTCGGGATGGCATCTTAAGCCCATCTCGCGCTCCTTCCACTATCGAGAACATCTGAGCCTAGCGTCGGCTCACTCCCGGCATCGATCTTTCGGATGGCATCTTAAGCCCATCCTCGTCAATTCTCCTATCAACAACCTTGAGTCTAGCGTATGACTCATCCCCATAAGTCTCCACTTTCTCAAATGGCATCATAAGCCCATTCCGCATCATCCGCCAGAGTGCAAATTTTCGGTGTACTTAAGTGTTCAATCATCTTCTACCTCCGGATCACGAAAGGCGGTGTCAATCTAACCTTCGGTACAAGAAGATTGAGCAGGGCAGTGTCATACCCAAAATTTGCCCTCCATCTTCTCAAGATATTCCATACATCCATACTCAAGTTCCTCGAGAGTTGATCGGACAAACTCTCTCTGACAATCAACCCAAACTAGGGTTTGGTGATCCTCAAGATCAAATGGACTTCCAACATCTCCAATGTTCATCATGCCTCCTCATATGCTTCAAAGATTCTCCATGTCAAGTTTCAAGCCTTACAAGTCAAGTTTCCTCGACAATTGCTCGGATGGTTGAAAATCGGTTGTATTGGACAAAAGTCAAGCGTGGTCAACATACAGTCAAACTTCATAATTTTTGGTCAACATCCTCATTTTGAAGTTACATTCATCATTTGATCAAGGGTTGATCATGATTCATCAAGAAAACTCAAGATTTGCTCAAAGTCAAACTTTCTAAATTAGGGTTTCTAGATGAAAAGTCAATGAACTTTGTTGATCATAACTTCTTCATACTTTCTCGAAAATTTTCCACCACCTCTTGTTTTGAAGGAAATTCAATTCTCTACAACTTCATGTCTCACAAGAATGTCCAAAAATGCTTCATTTGAGAGGTATGGCTCAAAATATTCAGTCATTTTCAAAGTCAACAAAAGTCAACATTTTGTTTTGAAGATATATTGAGCATGGAAACTCAATTGAGATGAGACCAAAAGGTTGGTTAAAGGACTCTTAGATATTTCCAAAAGTCCAAGAACACTAAAAATGTGGAAAATTGAGCAAGATACATCATTCACAAGTTGGGCGATTTTGAAGAAGTGCACAAAGACAAATACTTCTAAAAATCAAAATCTTTGCAAATGGGCCTACTTTTCTTCATCCAAACTTATTCCTCACACCATTAGGAATATCCAAGCCCAATGCCACGAATTTTTATTTTATTTTCTATTTAATTTGGAATTTATTCATTTAAATACAAATTAAATTTAAAAATAAATATAAAATCAAAATTAATTGCAAACTTGATTTTATTTCTTCCTTGGGATCAATCAACTCATTAAAGGCCAGCAATTTTGAAATTTGATGGATATGGCAAGATTGGATTGAAAATTGATCAAAATTTGAAGATTTGATTTTGTACAAAATCAAATTTGATTGGCATTGATCATTGATTAATTCTTTCCCAAAACAACTCTGAATCCTTCTACTATATATACATGATACATACCACACGAATTAGGGTAGAAAATTTGACTCAAGAACCCTATCCAAGCTCAAAAAAACCGTGGCAAACAAGCAAAGTGCAATCCTATTTCCAGCCGTTTTCAATCAATTTTGAGGTGTCCAACACATTCCTTGATACCTCCTGAGTCGATCCAGACCTTTACTTTGATCAAAACCATCCAGAAACAAGAAATTGAATTTGGTACATTCTTGAAAATTTCAAAATCGTATTCATTATTCATGCATTATTAACATGTTTTGTGTTTGTTTTGTGATTAGTGATGTGTTTGCAAGCTTTCTGGGCACTCTAATTGAATTTCCATGGCCAGGAACACGTATCACCATTGTTAGGGTTTCCCATGCCGTTTTAGGGTTTCTCTTAAATGGAAAAATTGGACCATGAGACCTATACCAATGCGTTCGGAATGATCTCAGGAATCGAACCATGTCTTTAGAACTTATTTATATTATGTATGTTGGGTTTTTGATTTTGCCAGGGACATAGCGTCGAGAAATGGTCGACGCTGGATTTTTAAAATTTCAAAACGAAGAAGACGATGAATTGGCGCGAGCTCGTGGCAATGGGAAAGCGATGCGTGTTGTAATCCACTCACTCCGTTTCCAAACATGCTTGCACACTTGGCTCAGTTGGTTAAGGCGTTTCCTGTTGATGGATGCTCTCACATGTCTCCAGTTCGAACCATGCCAGGACCATTTGGTTTTTTCTCTTTTACAAAACTCAATATTTTTCATATTTCTATTTTATTTAATATTTTGCATCATTTTAATTTCTTTTCAATATTTTTTATCATGCATTAAAAAACGCCAAAAATTATTTTTCTTTTTACATTATTTCCAGAAAACCTTTATTTAATTTATAAAATTAAAAAATATAATTTTGCATGCATATTTATTTTTATTCATAATTTTGCATTTAAATCACTTTTAATTCATTTTAAATTATTAAATTGCATCCAAAAAATCCCAAAAAATTATTTTAGCATATTTATGTTATTTCCAGCATGTCATATTTTTCTCATTCAAAAAACTTGCATTTTTCTAACATTTTTTCTATTATTTGATTTCTCTCGTATTTTCCGATTTCTTATCTTTTCACAGGTTATTCCGCTTCAGACGTTTTCTTTTACCGTTTTCATTTTTCCAATAATGTAACTGTCTATGGGATGTAATAGTTTAAATTAGGCTTTTATTTTCCGCAAGTTTAAATTATGTATCTGCCCCAAAGCCATGTAATAGCGTAGGATTTATCTTTCCGCATCTTTACATTCCGCATTTTAATTTCCGCACCCTATAAACTGCTAGTAATTACGCGTGTATGGCAAGACTAAAATCAACATAGCCCACTAATTTTCAAGATAAAATATCTGAATTGACACACTCTTTTCACACATGCACCCCTTAGGGTAATTCTCTCTCGTTGCCTTACGAATTCGCCATGGTCATGTCCCTCGAACGTAGAGGTATTCTAGCACCGTTGCCTTCAAAACAAATCATCATAGTCCCCTCGATACAAAGATCATAAGACCCACGATGTCGCCTCCGAATACATGATCTTGACCCTCGATTGTCGCCTACGAAAAATGATGATAGTCCCTTCGAATGTGCTAGGATACTTCCTATAAGTTGCTTTCTATGACCATACGATGTCCCTTCGAATGTCCCTTCTACATCCAACAAATAGAGTTACCTACCAACTAATGGTATGGATAGCTCTATTCTAAAGGAACGTAAAACAATACGAAAACGACCAATTCTGAGTAGGTAATAAGACTTTTAGTTGCTTGCTCTATCAAAATACTTTTCACACAACACACTTTTGTCAAAGTTCAAACTCTTTTCAAAACGAAACATTTCCAAACACTTTGTATACATTCCTACATGAATCATTACAAAGTCAAAGCGAAATGTCTTTTCAAAACATTCTTGTCAAACACACAGAAAGCAAATTTTTTAAGTGATCTAAGAGCAACTAAGAGCCCGTAGATAACTACGGATGAAAAGGGGTGCTAATACCTTCCCTTTTCATAACCTTCTCCCTTACTCAGAATGTAACGAAGGTCTTTTTCTGTACTTTTACCTTCCCTTAATTGGATAAAAATAAAAGTCGGTGGCGACTCTTGCTATCCGCACATTTGCGATACAAAACACTAAAAAGTCAGTTCACCGTATCACACCTCCATTTTCTCAAAATATTTCATACATCCATACTCAAGGATTCCTCAAGGATTGATCAGACAAACCCTCTCCTAGACAATCAACCCAAACTAGGGTTTGGCAATTCTCAGATCCAGATGGATTTCCAACATCTCCAATGGCCATCATGCCTCCTCATATGCTTCAAAGATTCCCCATGTCAAGTTTCAAGCCTCACAAGTCAAGTTTCCTCAGACAATTGCTCAGATGGTTGAAAATCAGTTGTATTGGACAAAAAGTCAACTGTGGTCAACATACAATCAAACTTCATAATTTTTGGTCAACATCCTCATTTTGAAGTTACATTTATAATTTGATCAAGGGTTGATCATGATTCATCAAGGAAACTCAAGATTTGCTCAAAAGTCAAACTTTCTAAATTAGGGTTTCTCAATGAAAAGTCAACCAAACTTTGACTGAGCATAACTTCTTCATACTTTCTCAGAAATTTTTCCATGACCTCTTGTTTTGAATGAAATTCAATTCCCTACAACTTCATGTCTCACAAGAATGTTCAAAAAATGCTTCATTTGGAAGGTATGGATCAAAACATTACAGGCCCTTTTCAAAGTCAACATTTTGTTTTGAAGATATATTGAGCATGGAAACTCCAATTGAGATGAAACCAAAGAGGTTGGTTAGAGGACTCTTAGAGCTTTCCAAAAAGTCCAAGAACACTCAAAAATGTGGAAAATTGAGCAAGATACACTATTCAGAAGTTGGGCATTTTTGGACAATTGCACAAAAGGAGATATTGGTCAAAATGCAAAATTTTCCAAATGGGCCTATAATCTTATGATCCAAACTTGTTCATGATGTTATTTGTGACCCATTGATGCTTGGCCATGGCAATTTTCTATTTTATTAATTTATTTTTGGATTTAAAACCATTTAATTCAAAATTAAATTATATAAAATATGAAAATAAGATATTTTTCCAAAAGGAGTGATTTTATATCAAACTTGAGGTCCAAGGAAGCCCATGATACATGCCAATTTCGTGTTTGCTCTCTCATTAAAGAGAAAATCAAATTTTCTCCAAAATTTTATTTTATTTGAAAATTATTCAATGCACATTCAAAACCAAATCTTTTTTCCTTCTTTTTCCTCTCCTAATTCACTCTATAAATAGCCAGCAAGCTGTATCACAAGCCACACGAAACCCTAGCCCTTACACCAACCCTCACTTTGCCAAAAAATTTCAAGAATTGTCAAAAATCGAAATCCATTCTCCATCCAGTTTCAAGGTGTTTTGAGCATTCCATCTTATTCCTTGACATCCCAGCAAGCAAAATCAACTCTTACTTGAAGCCAAACCATCCAGAATCGTGCCCATTACATTGCTCCGATTTGGTAAACTTTCAAAATTCGAATTTCATTTTTCATGCATTATTAATGTTGTTTGTGTGTTTGTATCGATTCAGGGTGATTGTTAGGTCATGTTTGAACCCTCACATGCAAGCTTGAACGTCCAGAAACCATAGTGCCATGATTAGGGCTTCACGAGCTGTTTGAATCGAACTGGCTTGTACGAGCGTTTTTAGGGCAAACTAATGGTGCCATTGAGTTCGCATCCCTCGATTTAGGGGGTAGGGTACCTCTTGTTCTTTTATTTCGTGTATTTTTTCAGGTTTGGAGATTGAGGTTGCCGGAGAAGACGACCGGAGCTAGGGCTCCAGCGTCGTGGACTTTGTTGACCAGCGAGGAGATTGCGTGGCGTTTCTGGCTTTTCTGATTCGTCCATCCATAAGCCATGGGGTCCACGCACGCTGACTGTGTTTCAAACACTCCTATGACACACGTACGCTTAAAAACAATTGATTTTGTTTTTTAAAACACCAAGTGTCAAGTGTCCCAGTGGTTAAGGCGCTAGCTGTTGAAGATACCCTCCATGGTCATGGGTTCGAGCCTCATCAGGACCGGTTTTGTCTTTCTTTTTGCAAACTTCAACTATTTTCTTTTTTTTTTTCATATTTTCTTTTTATTTAATATTTCCATGCATTTTATTTTTCTTTCATAATTTTTTATCATGCATTTAAAAACACCAAAAAATATTTTTCTTTTTGCATTATTTCCAAAAAATGTTTATTTAATTTATAAAATTAAAAATATTATTTTTTGCATGCATATTTAATTTAATCTCAATTTTTGCATTTAAATCATTTTTAATTGATTTTTAATTGTTAAATTAACTCCAAAAAATCCCAAAAAATTATTTTAGCATATTAATGTTATTTCCAGCATGAAAACATTTTTCTCATTCAAAAAGCATTATTTTTACTAACGTTTTCCTCTTATCCGATTTCCCGTACTTTCCCAATTTCTCATCTTTTCACAGGTTATCCCGTTTCGGACAATTTTTATCGCTTTCTTTTCATATTTTGTAATTGCCTATGGGATGTAATAGTTTAATTAGGACTTTTATTTTCCGCATCTTTTCAATTATGTATTTGCCCCAAAGCCATGTAATAGCGTAGGATTTATCTTTCCGCACTTTTACTTTCCGCAATTTAATTTCCGCACCCTATAAACTATTAGTAATTAGGCGTGTATGGCAAGATAAAATTGGACATAACTCACTCTTAACTTCAAGATAAAAATACCTGAAATCAACACACTCTTTTCACACATGCACCCCTTAGGGTAATTCTCTCTCGTTGCCTTTACGAATTCAAATGGTCATGTCCCTCGAACGTAGAGGTATTCTAGCACTGTTGCCTTCAAAACAAATCATCATAGTCCCTTCGATACAAAGATCATAAGACCCACGATGTCGCCTACGAATACATGATCTTGACCCTCGATTGTCGCCTACGAAAAATGATGATAGTCCCTTCGAATGTGCTAGGATATTTTCTACAAGTTGTTTTCTATGACCATACGATGTCCCTTCGAATGTCCCGCTTACATCCAACAAATAGAGTTACCTACCAACTAATGGTATGGATAGCGCTATTCTAAAGGAACGTAAAACAATACGAAAACGACCAATTCTGAGTAGGTAATAAGACTTTTAGTTGCTTGCTCTATCAAAATACTTTTCACACAACACACTTTTGTCAAAGTTCAAACTCTTTTCAAAACGAAACATTTCCAAACACTTTGTATACATTCCTACATGAATCATTACAAAGTCAAAGCGAAATGTCTTTTCAAAACATTCTTGTCAAACACACAGAAAGCAAATTTTTTAAGTGATCTAAGAGCAACTAAGAGCCCGTAGATAACTACGGATGAAAAGGGGTGCTAATACCTTCCCTTTTCATAACCTTCTCCCTTACTCAGAATCTAACGAAGGTCTTTTTCTGTACTTTTTACCTTCCCTTAATTGGATAACAGAAAAGTCGGTGGCGACTCTTGCTATCCGCACATTTGCGATACAAAAACCTAAAAAGTCAGTTCACCGTATTACACTGCTGTCTGGTGATAACTTTTCTGGTCGTTCAGATGATTTTCCCGTCTTGTTTCGGGTATTAATCTTTGACCTTCTTTTTGGAAAGTAACTTTCACCTGCGGGGGAAAATTCAACTTGAAAGGATATGATTGTTTCTATGTAGATTATGAAGCAAGCGAGTATATGATAATGCACATGTTATGACTTTTTATGAATAATGTATTAATGTAGATGTTGTTGTATTTCAAAACATATCCATCTTGAAGAAGATATGAATGTCCTGTTGGGTATCTTTGATTTCTGCTTAGGGATGTAGTGGTTGGCGATTCGGGTTGAGGACTAATAGGAATGTGAATTCCTCCGATGCACTATCTAACCAAGTTTCAAGTCTGGATACCAACACTGTTGAGGATGATAATCTTGAAAGGTACTCAGTTAGGGATTAATATCCTGTATATAAACCTTCTTGGGGAATGATGTGATATTGAATAAACTATTATTGCTTGGAGACTGACATAATAAGTTGATTGATGATTTGTTACTACTCGGGGACCAATATAACAAAGTTGACGTTCACTGCGCGGGGTCTGACGTGACAATGCAGATGATCACTTCTAGAGGACTAATGTGATAGCTTGAGAATGTAGATAAGGTTGGTAGGATCGCTTCTCAGGGACTAACTTGGTGACTTTGTTAGGATCACTGCTCGGGGACTGATGTGATAATGTTGATCGGATCACTGCTAGGGAACTGATGTGATGATGTTGATGATCACTGCTCTGGAATGATGTGATGAGGTTGATGATCACTGCTCGGGGACTAATGTGATGATGTTGATGATCACTGCTCGGGGACTAATGTGATGATGTAGATAGGACCACTGCTCTGGTACTGACGTGATAATGTTGATAGAATCACTGCTCGGGGACTAACATGATCAAGTGAAAGTTGTCTTGCTACCGCTCAGGGACTAATGTAATAATAAGAAATGTAGATGTTGCTATAAGGAGATGATAGGGTTGTAATTTTGTTGGAGAGATCCATTTTTATTAGGAATGATGGCTCTGTGGGGATTGTAGGGATTATCCTGTGGGAATAAAAATGACTCTATGGGGGTGTACTGGTGACTTTAGTTGTCATCTCAATTCCTAGAGTCTTTAGTAATTACTATTTCTGTTCGCTTTTCATATGTTTGTGAACAAATAGTAATTACTATTTTTGTTCGCTTTTCATATGTTTGTGAACAAATACTTATAATCATTCAAAGCAATCATTTGACTTTATGCAAACAAAATAGATAAAAGTAAAAATGGAACTGGAAAAGGGGAATTGTATTGATTTTGAAAAGTGGGCCTATAGATAGGCAGTTCATGTACAAAGAGACAAATATCCTAGTAAGAGGAAATTATCTGAAGCATTTTGTAAATAGTAAAAGCTATGTGGAAACAATCTCGTTGAGTTTCAACCATGTTATTTCTCATATATTTTCGACCATCTCATCTCCTTATTGTTAGAAGAAAGTGATTGAACTGGTCTGCGCCATTTGAAGTTGATAGTAGTGTGGTCGTACGCTATAATCCCTAACTTTTTCTAGACCGCCCTTTTGGGTTTTCAGTCTACTGGGATACCCTTTTTGCCCAAGCCGCCTTTGCAGGTTTTGACTTGCCGGGTGTACATATTTTTGTATATATGTCCTTAACTTTTTCCCAAACCTTTTTGGTTCGCCAGGAAGCCCCTATTTTTGCCTAGGCTAGTCGACCTAGCGGGTCTCGTTTATGCGTAGTATTTTTTGACTATGTTTGCGTTCACAGGGTGTGGGAGGTCTTCTTCGTCCATAGTGCTTAGTATCATGGATCTGTTGGAAAATACTGTCTTGACCACAAATGGTTCCTCATATGTGGGAGTCCATTTGCCCCTGAGATCACTTTGTGGTAGAATGATGCGCTTGATAACTATATCTCCAACTTGGTACGCTCGATGCTTGACTTTCTTGTTGAAGGCTTTAATCATTCGTTTCTGATATATCTGTCCATGGAAAATGGCTGCGAGCCGTTTCTCACCGATCAAGTTAATCTGGTCAAGTCGAGTCTGGACCCATTCATCTTCGTCTAACTCTTCTTCCTTGGGTACTCTGAGTGAGGGTATCTGAACCTCGATAGGTAGAATTGCTTCCATACCATATATGAGAGAGAAATGGGTTGCTCTTATAGATGTTCATACTGAAGTGCGATAAGTGTGAAGAGAAAATGGCAACATATCGTGCCAATATTTATAAGTCACTGACATCTTCTGTATGATCTTCTTCAGATTCTTGTTGGCGGATTCCACTACGTCATTCATCTTTGGCTGATATGGAGAAGAGTTGTGATGCTTTATCTTGAACTACGTGCAAAGTTCGGTGATCATCTTATTGTTGAGATTGGTACCATTTTTTGTGATAATCCTTTCGGGGATGCTGTATCGGCAGATGAGATTATGTTTGATGAATCAAGCCACAATGTTTTTGGTAACAGATGCAAACGAGGTTGCTTCTACCCATTTGGAAAAGTAATCAATAGCGATAAGGATGAAATGATGTCCATTAGAAGAGGTAGGTTTGATTTCTATAATCATGTCAATGCCCCATATTGCGAAAGGCCACGGGGCAATCAGAACATTCAATGGAACTGGAGGTACATGCACTTTGTTTGCGTATATCTGGCATTTGTGACAAGATCGAGCATACCAATAACAATCAGTTTCCATAGTGGACCAAAAGTAACCTACTCTCATAATCTTCTTAGCTATTGTATGTCCACTAGAGTGGGTACCAAATGCGCCTTCATGTAACTCTTCCATAATTCGTTCAGCTGTCTTTTGATCTACACATCGGAGTAAGCACAAGTCATGATTGTATTTGTATAAGATGCCATTACTTAGAAATAACTTGGCAGAGAATCTTCTTAGGAACTTCTTATCGTTGATAGATGCCCCTTTAGGGTATTCTTGAGCCTCGAGGTACCTCTTCACTTCGTAGAACCAAGGTTTCACCTATACTCCTTCGACATCAAGTTTGCAACAGTGTGCTGGTTCGTCTAGTCTTTCAATAGTAATTTTAGGAGCTTCGTTATCTCAACTGACTTTGAACATAAATGACATGGTAGCTAACGCGTCTGCCAGCTATTCTCTTCTCGTGGGATGTGTTCGAAAGTGATTTCTTCGAAGTATGGGATCAGATTCAACATATGCTCTTGATACAGAATGAGGTTCGGATGTTTCGTATCCCATTCTCCCTTGATCTGACTAATCACCAAAGCTGAGTCTCCATATACTTGCAAGAATTTGATCCTTAAGTCAATAGCAGCTTTGATACCCATGATGCACACTTCGTATTCAGCCATATTGTTGGTGCAGTCGAAACATAGTTTGTTGGTTAAAGGTGTATGACCGCAATTAGGAGATATGATTATGGTGCCAATGCCATTTCCAAGTGCGTTAGATGCTCCATGAAAGACCATAGTCCACCGGGATCATGGCTCGGGTCCTTCATTCAGTCTAGGCTCTTCGTAATCAGTGACTAACATAATATCCTCGTCTGGGAATTCGAAATGCATAGACTAGTAGTCATCTACGGCTTGATGAGCCAAACGATCGGATACTACACTTCCTTTGATTGCTTTCTGAGTAGTATACTGGATTTCGTATTCGGTCAAGATCATTTGCCATCTTGTTATTCTTCCGGAGAGAGAAGGCTTCTTGAATATGTATTTTATCGGATCCATTTTAGAGATCAACAAGGTAGTGTGAGTCAACATATACTGTCTTAGTTGGCGAGCAGCCCAAGCCAAAGCGTTGCAAGTTTTCTCGAGCTTTGAGTATCTTCTTTCACAGTCAGTAAATTTTTTGCTAAGATAGTATATTGCATACTCTTTTCGACCAGACTCGTCATGCTGGCCCAACACACACCCCATTGAGTTCTCTAATATTGTTAAGTACATGATGAGAGGTCTTCCTTTAACTAGTGGCATCACGATAGGAGGTTTTTGTAAGTACTCCTTGATTTTGTCAAAATCTGTCTGGCAATCGTCGATCCATTTTACCACTTAATCTTTCTTCAATAGCTTGAAGATTGGCTTACAAGTAGCGGTTAAATGTGCAATGAATCTGGAAATGTAATTAAGTCGTCCCAAGAAACATCTGACTTCCTTCTCGGTATGGGGAGCTGACATTTCTTGAATAACTTTGACATTGGCAAGGTGAACTTCAATACCTGTACCATTAACAAGAAAACCCAAGAGTTTTCCGGATCTGACTCCAAATGTGCATTTGTTCGGATTCAGTCTCAATCTGTATTTCTTCAGTTTATCAAATAGCTTTCGCAACTGATCAAGATATTCTTCTTTAGTTTGTGATCGAGCTATCATGTCGTCGACGTAGACCTCTATCTTATGATGAATCATGTCATGGAATAAAGCCACCATAGCGAGCTGATATGTGGCGCCAACATTTTTCAACCCAAACGGCATGACCTTGTAACAGAAAGTTCCCCACTGCGTAACGAAAGTAGTCTTTTCCTTGTCTTCGGGAGCCATCTTGATCTGGTTATAACTGGAGAAACCATCCATGAAATAGAAGACTTTATGTTGTGCAGTATGGTCAAGCAGGACATCAATATGTGGGAGTGGAAAATCGTCTTTTAGGATCGCTTTATTTAAGTCTCTATAATCTACACACATACGCACTTTGCCATCCTTCTTAGGTACGGGCACCATGTTTGCAACCCACTGCGGATAAGAAGTAACGTCTAAGAAACCGACATTTAATTGCTTCATAACTTCAGCTGTAATTTTCTTAGACATCTCAGGATGCATACGACGAACCTTTTGCTTCACATGGAGAAAACCTTCTTTCGTTGGTAGTCGGTGTACCATAATGTCAATGTCTAGACCTGGCATATCTTCGTAGGACCAATCAAAAATATCGATCTAGTCTCGCAGCATCTGAATCAATCTTGCTTTGATATTGTTCTCAAGTCCCGCTCCTATCTTGATTTCTTTTCTGTCTTCTTCAGTACCCAGATTCACAACTTTGACCGGCTCTTCGTGTGGCTGTATAGCCTTTTCCTCATGTTGTAGTATTCTGGCAAGTTCTCCTGGCACTTCATAATCTACCTCACCTTCATCTTCGACTTGGTAGATCGGATTATCGAAGTCATATTTATCAATAGCAGAGTCGTTATCAACGAGATTCGAAGTGAATGTGGATCTGCAGTGTATTACGTGGGTGTGTGTAAGAACACATAGATTTTGAAAGGGTGGTAAAGTAAAATAAATACAAAGAGCACAATATTTGAATACAAAATTTCAATGATTTATTGAATGAAAATATGCGAAGACAGATAATAACCCTCACAAACGAGCTGTGGTGCCCCGGGCATGGGCTTAGGCTTAGAGTTTATTGTTCAAAGCGTAAAAATCATAAAGGCATAGCAGAAAAAGAAATTACTCCTGTCTAGAGGAGATTTGTATAACATCTTCAGTCTTCCAATTATTGAGTCCATTGCCTGGAGTCGGGAAGATCCAATTGCTGATGTCGAAGTCACCATCATCGTCTTCTTCTATAGCATGAATTTCGTTCTTGTTGATACGAAATAGAGATTTGTCGGCACGTTCGCAGTGTATCATCTTATGACCTTTGGTAGTGAAGCCTAAACTAGTATTTTCAAATTTGAATGGAAAATCGGGTAACTGACCCCAAATAGTACAACCTCCTTCTTCAACTACAGCTCTGGCATTTTTTAGTGAGGCCATCTTTGGTGGAACTCTAGTAACTTTAGGAGTGATAGGAGAGTCGACAGACATGACTCGTTGAATTACTTTGAAAGCTTGATAGGGAGTTTCGACGAATTCACCTTCCATTTCGATGTATCAGAATGACTGCAGATGGCTTACCATGTATTCTTCTTCTCCACATACTGTAACAATCATCCCCTTCACTAGGTATTTCAACTTCTGATGCAGGGTAGAGGTAACAACGCCTGCCCCATGTATTGAAGGGCATCAAAGTAGGAAAGAATAAGCTGGAAGGATGTCCATCACCAAGAAAGTAGAGTCAAAAGTTTGGGGACCCAATCTGATCTCTGGGACATGGTAATGGATGGCTAAACTTAACTTGTTGATGCAAGCGGCCAAAATATTGAAAGAAAGTAAATGTCAGATCAACAAAAGAAAGAATTCAAAAATCATCACAAGGCCAGAACAATCCTCTTAAGTGTTATCTCGTACACTGAGTATAAGAAGATCACAAATAAAGACTTAGCTAAGAACATCTTTGACTCTTTGAGGATGACACATGAAGGAAACACACAGGTCAAATAGATAAAAGCCCTAGCTCTCATTCAGAAGTATGAAGCGTTCAAGGTGGAGGAAGATGAAATTGTTGAAGCTATGTTCTCAAGGTTTCAAATTCTGGTAGTTAGTCTAAAAGTGCTAGACAATGGATATTCTATTCTAGATCATGTAAAGAAAGTCATCATAAGTTTATCCAAGAAATGGAGACCCATGGTCACAGCACTAAAGCTTACAAAAGATCAGAACAAGATCTCTCTGGAAGAACTCATCAGCTCATTAAGAAGTCACGTGAGAGAATTAGAAGAAGATGAGCCCCAGAAGAAAGGTAAGTCTCTTGCTCTTAAATCTAATAAAAAATATAATTCTAAAGCGTTTCAGGATGAAGAAGAAAACTCTAGAGGATCATCAGAAGAAGAAGATGAGCTATCTATGCTCTCTAGAAGATTACAACAGTTCTGGAAGAACAGAAAGAGGAAGTTCAGAAATCTAAGAAGATCTTGAAATTTCTCTGATTCATCCTCTGGATACAAAAAGAAAAGAAGTAAAGAAGTTATCTGTTACGAATGCAAGGAACCTGATCACTACAAAAGTGACTATCCTAAGCTTCAGAAAGAAAAGCTGAAGAAGAGATTTGACAAAGAAAAGAATAAAAGTCTTATGGCTACCTGGGATGATTTAGATTCCTCTAAAGCTTCATCAGAATCAGAAGATGAAAGAGCCAAAATAGCTTTGATGGCCAACATAATGAACAACTCAGATTCCTCATAATCAAATTTTGATACTGAAGATGTATTTCCTAATTTTGCTATTCATTTCTATAAGGATGAGTTAGCAGAAAGTGTGTCTGAAATACTTGAAAACTATCAGAAACTTCAAATCAAATACAAGAATCTTAAATGTAATTTTGAATTTGATTTTAAAGACACTAAGAAACTTGAAACAGAAAAATCTGAGCATAAACAAAATATTTCTAAACTAAAAAATTAAAACACTGTTCTTAAAGAAGATTTACAAAAAGCTCAAGAAAAATTTGTTTCAGAAGTTCTAAGTGACTCTGATAAAATTATAAAGGAATATGATACTAGTTTTCAAGAATTTCTTACTAAACGCATAGATAGAAGCAAGATGGCTTCAATGATCTATGGAGTCAGCAGAAATAGTAGAAGAGGTTTAGGATATGTGTCACCTAGAAATGAAAAACATTATCTTGAAGTAGATGTCATGGTCATTAAATACACACCTCTGAAATCTCACTTTACTTATGGTCACCCACATGACATAAAATACACTAGTGAATCATATTATGCACAATCTTATGTTAAACCAAAATTCAAACAGAACTTTGGCAATACTAACCAGAAAGGATCCAAAAAGATATGGGTACCTAAGGATAAAATAGTATATGTTGAAGAGGTCTTTAATAACAAAGTTGAAACATGAGTCTAGGTACCTGGACTCTGGACGCTCTCGACACATGACGGAAAGAAAGTATATGTTCCAAATTCTGGAACTTAAAGCTGGAGGTTACGTAGGTGTTTGAGGCAATAAGAAAGGAACGATAATTGGCTCTGGAACCATTGGTAACGGTACTCTACCTTCTATTACTAATTCTCTATTAGTAGATGGATTAATGCATAATCTGTTATCCATAAGTCAATTAAGTGATAACGGTTATGATATAATCTTTAATCAAAAGTTCTGTAAAGTTGTTAGTCAGAATAATGGAACAATCCTCTTTAATGGTAAAAGGAAGAACAACATTTATAAAATCCAAATTTTTGAACTCAAGAGTCAGAATGTAAAATGTCTTATGTCTGTGGACAATGAGCAATGGGCCTAGCACAGACAATTGGGGCATGTTAGTATGAGAAGAATATCTCATATTAACAAACTCAATCTTGTTAGAGGACTTCCAAATTTGAAGTCCAGCTCAGATGCTCTGTGTGAAGCATGTCAAAAAGGCAAATTTGCTAAATCTCCTTTTAAATTAAAAAATGTTGTTTCTACCTCAAGGCCATTAGAACTTATGCATATTGATCTGTTTTGACCACAAAAAACTACATCCATCAGTGGAAAGAAGTATGGATATGTAATCGTAGATGACTATAGCAGATGGACATGGGTAAAGTTCTTAAGACACAAGGATGAGTCACATTTTGTGCTCTCTAACTTCTATAATCAAATCTAGAATGAAAAAGAGTTTAGAATTGTAAAAGCCAAAAGTGATCATGATGGTGAATTTGAAAATAAAGATTTTGAAAAACTTTTTAATGACAATGGTATTTCTCATAATTTTTCTTGTCCTAGAACTCCACAACAAAATGGAGTTGTAGAACGTAAAAACAGAACTTTATAAGAAATGGCTCAAACCATGATCACTGAGACTAACATGCTAAATATTGTCGGGCAGAAGCAGTGAACACAACATGTTATATCAACAATAGAGTCTCCATAAGACCTATTCTGGACAAGACTCCTTATGAATTATGGAAGAACAGAAAGCCCAACATTTCTTATTTTCATCCTTTTGGATGTACTTGTTTTATTCTGAATACCAAATATTATCTGGACAAATTTGATTCTAAGGCGCAAAAGTGTTTAATGTAAGGTTATTATGAACACTCAAAAGGCTACAGAGTATATAACACTGAAACACGAATTATGTAAGACTCTATTAATGTCAGATTTGATGATAAACTTGGCCCACAAAAGTCAAACCAAAAAGAATCTCTTGAAGATATAGAAGTTTAAATTACAGGTACAGAAGATAGCCCTAGCAAAGATACAAACTCTGGAGAAGCTATCAGCATCAAAGAAACCTCTGAAGAACCCATCCAAAAGAAAACATCTACAACCAGCTTATCTCATCTTGTGGGAATGATTCTGGGAAAGAAAGATGATCCAATCAGAACTAGATCAACATTCAGAAACTCTAAAGAATCTCTCATGGGTCTGATGTCCTTGATTGACCAACTTCTATAGATTAAGCTCTTCAAGCCAATGACTGGATCATGGAAATGCAAGAAGAACTAAATCAATTTACTAGAAACGATGTGTGGGATCTTGTTCCCAATCCAAAAGGTTTTAACATTATTGGAACTAAATGGGTCTTCAGAAACAAGCTTAGCGAGCAAGGAGAAGTAGTTAGAAACAAAGCTCGGCTGGTAGCACAAGGTTATAGTCAGCAAGAAGGAATAGACTATACAAAAATCTCTGCTCCAGTCGCCAGGTTAGAATCTATCAGACTCTTAATTTTGTATTATGTTAATCATAATATTAAACTTTATCATATGGATGTAAAGAGTGCATTTTTAAATGTTTACATTGATGAAGAAGTATATGTACACCAACCCCCTAGTTTTGAAAACACAAAACATCTAGAATATGTTTATAACTTAAAAAATATTTATATGGTCTAAAACAAGCTCCCAAAGCTTGGTATGAAAGACTAAGAAATTTTCTATTAGAAAAATATTTCACCAGAGGGAAAGTGGACACTACTTTATTTTGTAAATCATTTAAAAATGATATTCTTATATGTCAAATTTATGTTGATGCTATAATTTTTTGTTCTACTAAAGCCCCCCTTGGGAGAGAATTTGCTAAGTCTATGTAGGCAAAATATGAAATGAGTCTTATGGGAGAACTCAAATTCTTTTTGGGAATTCAAATCAACCAATCTTTAGAAGGAACTTACATACATCAGAGTAAGTATGTTAAGGATCTTCTGAAGAAATTTGACATGTCAAATCGCAAACCTGCCAAAACCTCTATGCATCCCACATGCATTTTGGAAAAGGAAGAGGTAAGTAAGAAAGTAGAACATAAGCTCTACAGAAGCCTCTCTTAGGGAAGCAAACCCACTGTTTCTAACTAACTCTCCCTGGGAATCTCTATCAGCAATAATCCCCCAGAAACCTAAGCCTCAAACTCTGGTCATTTTTCAAGATAAAGGGAAGTCTGTTGCAGAATCCTCTAAAGCTCTTGCTACTGAGATGATTGTTAGTGTTGAACAGGAGGCTTCTCCATCCTCTTTATTTATTCAAACTCTGGAAGTTTTAAAGAAGGAGAATGAAGAGGTCAGAAAAAGGTTGGACAAGCAAGACGAAACGAACAAAGAAATCAAGGAGATGATGGGAAAAAAAGAAGCATTAACTTCTTAAATCAAAGGGCTTCTGGAGGCATTGTTCTCAAGACTTTATCCTCCTTCTTAGCTTTCTTGTTTTGCTTTCTAAATTTTTTATTTTCTGCAGTTTGTTTTTCTTCTGCAAATTTCTACTTTATGCATTTCTTTTTGTACTTCATTTATATCCTTGAATGAGTTCATCTTCTCTTTTTCTTTACTGTTTTTACATTTTGATTCATGACAAAAAGGGGGAGAAAGTAAGATATTTTGAATATAACAGTAGCCAGACCATCCTCAAACATTTCTAACAAAATTCTAGATCATCATTGTTTGATAAGTTTTTCAGGTAAAGCTGGTTAATCGGAATCATCAAGAAATAATCAGAATCATCAAAGCACTATATTTGATGGATCAAAAGTTCTGCTCAGCCAATGCTAATTCAGGGAAGTAAACTTTTCTTTAAGTCTATCTGAGTATTAAACTCAGGGGGAGACTCCTTTTGGTCAAAATATTTATGTTTTGTCATCATCAAAAAGGGGGAGATTGTTAGAACATAATTTGGTTCTACATCTTTTTATGAAGTTTTAATGATGACAAATACAACTAATGATATCCATGTTCTGAATCTGATTGATAAATATTTTTCATAGAACATTTTTCTTCCTAATATTTTAACGAAATATACATATGAAGTTCTGATTATGGATGGAGAAGTTTTGATTGATAAAGAGGAAGGACACTCTAAGAGAACTCATAAGAAAGATACGCATGTGAAAGCAACCTTCAGATTATCACGCTCAATTGAAGAAGTTCTGCTCTGTTCAAGCCAAACTTCTGAAAGCACCATGATGCATTTACAAACTATGATGTTTACATTTTGGATGCATGTCATCCCTTAGTGCTGATGCGTTACAAGATTCTCAAATGGAACTTATACAAGTAACGACTGATTGTAGACAAGATCTGTATTTATGGAAATGAGCACTTAATTCATTTATCAACATTCTATCTACAAATTCTGATGTCTCCCAATGGTTTAAAGTGATGCTTATATAAAGAGGTTTCGTCAAAAAGCTTTGGTTTCCGAATCTCACACTCTCAAAACAACTCAAAAAGCTCTCATCGTATTTTCTTAAAAGTTGTTTTATAATCTTTGTGTCAAAATAGTGTAAACATCACAATTGTGATATAGCTTATTAGAAGCATTGATAACACATATTTTATTTGTAAACTGTTTGTTCCTTGAGAAACCAAGTTTGGTTAGATCTCAAGAAGACGTTGACAGTTGTCATCCTATCTATAATCAAGATTTGATTAGTGAATTAAGACCTCATTGAGAGAGGAAAATCACCTTGACGGGTGGACTGGAGTAGTTTGATTTCAAATGAACTAGGATAAAATTATCCGTGTCTAATAGTTTTTAATTTTAAAAACCCAATTCAAACCCCCTTTCTTGTGTTTTTCAACCTTCAACATCAACCCAATTCTAACTTCACTGGGGAAGGAAACAAAGACCAGTAACGACCAAACTTTGCAGAATAAAACGTTGTATTCTTAGAAGAGAAACAAGTGGCGGACTTGCCCTCACTGGGCATAGGTATCGACCCGACCTAAACACGTTGCACCAGGGAAGAACTGGAAACGCAAAAAACAAAAGACTAGTAACGACTAGGCTTTCCAGAATACCAGAACGATGTATTCTGAGGAGAGAAACAAGTAGCAGACTTGCCCTCAATAGACACGGGTATCGACCCGACCTAAATATGTTGCGCCAGGGAAGAACTGGAAACACAACATAAAGGAAGACTAGTAACGACCAGGCTTCACAGTTACATGGATAAGTCACTGACTTGTTGGAGCACATACACCACTGACTTGACGATCACCAGAGAACTCTCATTAGCAGACTTCTCGGGGATACATACTTCTTGGGAAAAATCACCACAAGAAAACAACATATTAGCGTCGTCAGGAAACCATCACTAACAATACGAAAACCGACGCTATATACGTATTAGCATTGAGTTAGTGTTGGTGTCGTGGCTGTCACTTTAAAGCTCGAAGCTAACAGTAGCTAGAGGTCGACGCTAAATTAGTGTCGGCTATTATAAACGCTAACGGGACACTTCCATTATTAGCATCGTCTCTATGCAACGCTAACTGATAACACGTGGTTGTATGTGCTTCAGTTTCCACTTAACATAAACCTTACATGTCATCAATAGCGTTGGCTATATGTGTCGCTATAGTACACAACGTGTTCGTTTATGATTGACTTGTGCTCAAAATAAGGTTTTATCTTTCAGGAAATTAGTGTTGGCCGAGGCCGACGCTAATGTTTTTCTAAATGCCTTTTTTTCTTCTAAATTCAGTTATTTTTACAATTAAAACTATAAATTATAAAATATGATACATCTATAAATTATATATCAAACCAATTTTGATTACATCTATAAATTATAAAATATGATACAATACTATTAGTAAACATAATTTAATTTCTTTTAAATAAAAGCAATACATTTTCAAGTACACCAATAAATTGCAAAATATGATACAATACTAATAAATATTCATAGTGATACATAACTGATAAATCTTCAGAGTGATACAATATTTATAACACAATCCTATAAACCAGTTTACTTATACACGCTAAAAGGTGTAACAAAATAAGTATACTTATAAGTTAAACTAGACATGAGGTACTCATAAGATAATCTAGACATAAATCAACTTTATTGATCACCATCACCATGACCATCACCCTCACCATCACCATGACCATGACCGTCACCATCCTCCTGCAACATTTAAAAAACAATGTAAAAGTTAGTAGGAGTCTAGATGCAATGGAAAAAAAATGTTTCTATTTAAAGAACATTCAGCAATACGCCGACATTTTTTTTGCAGCAAAGAGTTCTTTACAAACATTTACCACAATGTAGTATGTCCCATGTTGATATTTCTACAAATTATGCATATGAATATGACACACATTAACAAACTCAAATTGTTAAGAAGTGTCAACTACAATTGAAACAGACTCAGAATCTACATTCTAAATTCTAAACTATGTAAATTACTTCCTACTATTATTCAAACATAATTGTAAACTTTAAAAGTGGTCACTATAATAGACTCGAGACTAAACAAGGACCAAGTCAATACTCTCACTTGGAAGATAAACCAAAGGGAGCACTTACCAATCAAGCTCAACTCGACGATCACTCAAACAATTTTCTTAAAATGACCAGCCTTATCAACATAAAACAAAGTAACCCGATATTTCAAACAATTTTCTTAAAATAAAAAAGAGAGAAAGAAATGAAAGTCAAAGGAGTAGTAAAAAACCAAAAAGTTATAATGAGAATGTTCACTCGAAGGAACACTAGAAGGACCCACCTGACGTGACCAAAACATATCAAACATTTTCCTAAATTCTTTAAATTTCTTTGCCAATACATCTGTTTGCGCATTAGCTCGTGCAGCCTCTTCACGTGCAGCAGCAACTTCAGCTCTGGCAGCTTCTATGGCTTAGCTATCTCCTTCTCTATTGGGGTTTGTAATTGACACCTGTGTCAAGAAGCTCACTCTATATCTTACGTTGCGTGCCAATTGTGCAGCTCCATAACATCACCCGCGTGCTTTACCTCCAGCAGTTTCTTTCCACATTAGTATTCTTGTTGATCCATCCACATCATCACCAGTTTGTGTGGCTTGTGTAAGACTACTCACATATGTTTCCTGTCCAACATAAGATTGATGCGTCAAAGATGTTAAATTAGCAAGTTACAATTATACCAAGTTACATAAATAAAATATTAAAATCAAAATTAAAGGGAGTTACACTAGCCACAATTATACCAAGTAAGTAATTTTTGCTATACAATAGCCACATTAAGTACAAAACAGCATATTTGCAGAGAGTTACATAATATATAGCGTGTATCACTACCTCTATGTAAACAAAAAAAACAACGTTCAGTTTATCACTTAATAAATGAGCTTAAGCAGCCTGTACCACTATCTTTATATAAGTTTTTTGAAAAGCACAATTAACTTAATATAGCAGCCTGTAACTTAAACAATACCCATATACCTTAATACAGATAATACTAGTTTACATGTGTTTAGCAGAGACTTAAAGAGCTTACATGTATTGTCGTTGCACGCTCTTCAACCCATGGCCCATTCTTCTTTTTATGGGTGGCAATGAAGAACTCATCCAGATCTGCGGTTGTTAACTAGAAATTTCTAAATACGTTTGAGGGCACTAATTAAAGGCAAATGTCCCTACGAGTTAATGGCCGATTCTAAACGAATATAGCTTCTTTGGGAAAACCTTATAAAGCCAAGTTAGAAATATCAGAAAACATGTGTTGACTAAGAAGTTGAGCCAGAGAACCAACCGAATCGACCAAGCAGCCAGACGAAATAAACGAGACAAGCGTGTCCAAGATAAACCACATCGACTAGATGGGTAAAGAAAGACTATCGACCAATTCGACACATTATGGGTCGAGCGAAGGAGTTGGTCGAAAGGTAGATGTTGTCGAAGACATAGGCCAAGGGACTTAGGGAATATTGTATTTCCTAAGGTATATCGAAACCAGAAGTAGTTAATCCTTTTGAAATCACGAAGCGGAATAGAGTCAAAGTCTGAAAATCATGGACGGTTACTTCAAGAGGTCGTGGCTGCAAATCACTAAACGAATGACGAAATCATGTGTAGTAGTTTTATCTTAGTTTGAATTTCATCCGTTGATTACTCTCAGCGGTTATCTTGTAAAGTACTATAAATAAGTCAGTTCATTATAATTTTAGTGTGTTCACTTGTATTCTCAAATTTCTTACCAAAACTCTGCCCAATTCCGCGCTAAAGGAAGAAAGATTCATTGAGTTTTTGATGTACTAGAATTAGCATCTTAACTTTCAATGCAATCAATTTATGTTTAAGTTTTCTCTTTACTATTTTTTACTTTCGTCCCTTGGTCTCTGAAAACCGTTTCTTGGCCAAGGTCTATTTCTACAAAATCAGTATAATATACCAAATCTTAGCACGTGTCTTAAGATCAACTGGTCGATCTTGCAAGTAACCCTTAGTTTTAGGACCTAGGGAGGACCAGCGGTTGTTTGCCATTTTCCATAGTAAACATATTGGCACACCTGGTGGGACCATGTGCTAAGTGTTAGAATTTTTCATTAGCATTAGAAGTGCATGAAACTTAGAAGTGGGAATTCAACAAATAAAAAACCACCTACTAGGAAACATACACCTAAGATGACAAACATTACTCCCGCGTCGAATGCGGATGAAGTTCCATCACGAACGTTGGGTATTGCCGACCCAGTTGTTTTACAACTTGCGTCATTTCCTCCATTAAGAAACACAATTGTCTCAGGGCTGACTGCTTCAATATCAGTCCCTATTCCCAGACCACACCGGTGAGTCCAGGGCCTGTGGTGGCCATGAGCACCATTCCGAACACAGCGATACCTAGATTTGGTACTACTACGAATCCCCCTTATGGAATGTCGTATTCCTTAATGACGGGATATCGGTCGACCCCAAGTGCAGCAATGATGTCTGATAACACACAAAACACAAATGCTCCTTTGCAAGGATCTACAATAGGGGGAAATAGAGCAATGCCTGCGCAACATCTAAACACTACCTCTTAGCAGTATTAAGGCAACAAATGGATGATAACAACCATGAGTTGGTTAATATGTTAACTAACCAAATGGGTAATGTGCTTAACCCCATAGTACAAATATCGATTGAGACTAATAGGCAGTCCACTGAAACGAACCGACAAGTAATCGCTCAGTTAACATGTTTGTGTAACTTCTTAAGTGCTCCCCAAGTGGCTGCCCAACAAGGGGCACCGGTTCGACAACCCATACCTATTCATGGGGACATGGGGGCAATAGAAGAAGAAACTATGTACCAGGGTCAAGCTGCAATGCCTCAAAGAAATGTTGTTGTCGATCCACCTAGGGTTTTGGTTCACAGACAACAAGAGGCTGACCAAGTCCTTGACCAAATTTGACAGGAGGAATTAGTTGTCGGAAATAACTTAACCAATATTGTCGAGAGAATTATGGCCCGAAATGGTATGAATACAATGCCAAGGCCAATGTATTCCTCCCCATTATCAGAGTATATTTTATATACCAAAAACCCTATAGGATTGAAAATTCCTAAGTACACCAAATTTGGGGGAGAAACGGGTGAGTCGACGGTCGAGCACATCGCTAGATATCTGACTGAATCAGGAGATATGGCGAATAATGAAGGCCTGCGAGTGAAACATTTCCCTTCGTCCCTCACTAAAGCAGCCTTTACATGGTTTACTACCCTGCACCCTAATTCTATCAATTCATGGTCGAAGTTAGAAAAACTTTTTCATTAACAGTTTTATGAGGGGCATTCCAAAATCAGTTTGGTCGAATTGTCAAGCATTAATAGAAAATTTTCTGAAATAATAGACGATTATCTGAATAGGTTTAGATCGTTAAAATCAAGGTGCTTTACCCAAGTGCTTGAACATGAACTTGTTCAAATGGCTGCTGGAGGGTTGGACTACTCCATTAGGAATAAAATAGATCCAACCTCCGTCAAAATCATGTAACAATTGGCTGACAGGGTTCGGCACCTTGAGTGTCTTCGACTAGAAAAAGTTAGACACACTAAGGATAAGGCTAAGAAAGAGAAGGTAGCTTATGTCGAATATGATGATACAGATCCCATATATGAAGCCGATTACATATCACCAGATGAGGCAGATGTATATGTGGTTGAGTTAAAATCATGGCTAGCATATGAATGTAAATCATTGTTTCTTGCCAAAGGAAAAAGCCCTGCTATTGAAACTAGTTCGAAAATCCCTGCAAAAACTTATACTTTTGACGTCAGTAAATGCGAGGAGATTTTTGATTTATTAGTTAAAGATGGTCAAATTCTAATACCCCTAAATTCTAAGTTACCACCATTAGAACAAAGAAAAAAAGAGGTTTTTGCAAAGATCATAATTATCTTGGTCACACAACCTCTCAATGTTTTCTTTTTAGGGATCTGGTTCAAAAATCACTCCAAGAGGGTCGCTTAAAGTTTGCTGCAAGGAAACAGAAGGTTAACACCAACCCTTTAAGGCAAGAAGAGGCCTTGTGTTATACCCCAAAATTTGCCCTCCTTTCTCTCAAGACAATCCATGGCTCTATATTCAAGAATTTCACAAGGTTTGCTCAAATAAACCCTCTTCTAAGCAATCCATCCAAGCTGAGGGTTTGCTCCTCTAAAGTCAAGATGGGTCTCCAATGCTTCAGGTGGTCATCATATCTCACCATATACCACAAGGGATCCTTATGTCAAGTTCCAAGCCTTACAAGTCAAAATTGCTCATCCAAATGCTCAGATGGATGAAAATCAGCTGTATTGGACAAAAAGTCAACTGTGGTCAACATACAATCAAACTTCATAACTTTTGGTCAACAACAATATTTTGAAGTAATATTCATCATTTGATCAAGGGTTGACCATGATTCATCAAGAAAAAATCAAGATTTGATCAAAAGTCAAATTAGGGCTTTTTAAACAAAAGTCAACAGAACTTTGACCAAGCATAACTTTCACATACTGTCTCAGAAATTTTTCCACCAAAGCTCATTTTGAAGAGAATTCAATTCTCTACAACTTCATGTCTCACAAGCTTGGATTGGAAATGCTTCATTTGGAAGTTATAGATCAAAACATTACAGGTCCTCTTAAAAAGTCAACAAAAAGTCATCTTTTTGCAAAGAAGTGTTCATGAGCATGGAAACTCCAATAAAGATGAAACCAAAAGTTCTGTCTAGAAGACATCTTGAGCTTGCTAAAAAGTCCAGGAACACCCAAAAATGTGGAAAATTGAGCAAGATACAAATTGTGCAAGTTGAGCATTTTTGAGGAGGTGCATGAAGAAAAAATACTTAGCAAAAGCAAATATTTTTCAAATGGGCCTAAGATTTTATGATTCAAACTTATTCCTAACATTATCAAGAGCCTCTAAGCCCAGCTACACTCCCTCCTTCCTTTTATTTTATTTATTTTTGAATTAAACCATTAAAATTTAATTTTAATTAAAATAAAATATTAAGACAAGGTACAAGGCATATGGGCTTGATATCTAAGTTTCTTGAGGTCCAAGATTGACAATGCAAGCTGGAAATTTCGTGCAAGAGAGTTTAAGGAAGATTGAGCAAGGAAAAGAAAGATTTGATTCAAAAATTTCAATCAAATATCTTTCATTCAATGCAATACATTTTACCAAGTTTGTTGACCTAATCTCTTGTCCTATATATACTTAACATCCTCACAAGACAAGAAGACGAATTGGCAGCCTCTTACACAGATTGCTAGCCTCTTACAAACCCTATAAATCTCTCAATTTTTTCTCAAAACTTGCAAAGTCATGTTTTAATTTCCAGGCAGTTTCAAGCCATTCCAGCCATCCATTCGTGTTCCTGAAGTTCGCAGGGATCGATTCACATCATTACACAATCCCAAAGCATCCAGAAATCACTCACCCAAGTTGCTCCAGTTTGGTATTTTTCTATAAATTGTTTCTCTCGATCCATGCATTACGAACTGATTTTGTTTGTTTGTATGATCTCAGGATGTTGTTTAGAACAGGTACAACATGTTACATGTGAGCTTTAGGGCTTAAATCCCGTGATGCCATTGTTAGGGAATATAAGCTGTGAGTTTCGAACCCACTGATAAAAAGACTTTCAGGCTATAAAAATATCACCATTGGATTCCTGGGGTACGAATTAGGGGCGTAGGGTACTTTATTTGCATTCATATCGTGTATTTCTGTAGGATCCAATTTCCAGATGACCGGAGAAGATGATCAGAGCTTAGCTCCGGCGCTTCTGATTCAGAAACAAACAACACATACATATTTATGAATCCAGCAATATGAATGGATGTATCATCGCCCAAGTGGTTTACCTTGCGCGCGCTATGTCACTCTCTATCTCTCAGGTCTTGGGTTCAAACCCCACCCTTTGCTGTTTTTTTTCATTATTTTTCTTACAGTTTTAGTTCTAAGGAACGCTCCAGCTCCATCCCAGACTGGCTCTAGCTTCTAGGTCTCCCTAGCACCAGAACCCTCTAGAAGCTCCAGCTTCTGGATGGCCCCAGATGAGAAGTCCCTGTCCACTGGACGCCCTGCATCCAGAATCTCCAGAAGCTCCAGCTTCTAGATTTCAGACACACCACGTAAGCTCCAACGTTTGATCTTTCCAAGACCAACCCCGTAGCTCCAGCCTGACGCCTAACAATAATCTCTAGAAGCCCCAACTTCTGGACCCTTTCAGATGTAGAAACAACAACTTCTGGACACGCTCAGCAGGATTTCCACCAGAAACTCCAGTTTCTGGATGCCCACAACTCTCCACTCATAGAAGGCCCAGCTTCTGAGGTAGCTTCTTCCAGAAGCTCTTTTCTACTTTTTTTTTAATTTTTATTTTCTGCTTTCCCTTTTAATTAATTAATTAATTTAATTAGTAATTAGGTTAATTAGATAATTTCACAAATAACTTTTTCGTGCTTTTTAACTAACTTAATTAATTTAATTTAGGTTAATATTCATTAATTTTTCTTAATTCATTAAAATCAATTAGAATTAGGTTTTTCTCACATAAACTCTAATTTTCAAAAATACCAAAAAATATTAGGACGTAGTTTCTCTTCTGCTATTTATTTTTCGTGCATTTAAATTCTAGAAAGGATGTATAGGTTGCAAGTTTTTATCATGTAATAGCGTAGATTTACATTTCCGACTTTACTTTCTGCACCTCCTATTATGTATCTGCCCCAAAGCCATGTAATAGCGTAGGACCTTTACATTTCCGCAATTTACTTTTTGCCCTTATTAACTGCTAGTAATTAGGTGTGTATGGCAATATTAACTTAATCAATCTAGATCACTAATCACAAGATAAATATCTGAAAACAACACAGTTTCTTCACACATGCACCCCCCTTTAGGGTATCCTCTCTCGTTGTCTTACGAAACAATGGTCATGTCCCTCGAACGTAGGGATATCTTAGCTAAGACGCTCACGAATAATATCATTACAGCCCCTTTGACTTAAAAGATCATAGTCCCTCGGTTCTTGCCTATGAAAAGTGATGGTCGTCCCTACGAATGTGCTAGGATATCCCTACAAGTTGCCTTCTATGACCATCCGATGTCCCTTCGAATGTCCCTTTACATCCAACATATAGAGTTACCCGCCAACTAATGTTATGGATAGCGCTACCCTAAAGGAAAGAAAAATAACACGGAAATGACCGTTCTGAGTGGGTAATAAGTCTCTAAATTGCTTGCTCAATCAAAACACTTTTCACACCTCACACGTTCAAAAACTTTTCAAAATGCTTTGTATATATTCCAGCGTGAATCATTACAAAGTCTTTTTCCAAGACCAAACATTTCCAAACACTTTGTATACATTCCAGCGTGAATTATTACGAAGACAAAGCGAAATGCCTTTTCAAAACATTTTCAAACACACACGCAAAAAGCAATTTATAAAGTGAGCTAAGCAATTAAGAGCCCGTCGATAACTACGGATGGAAAGGGTGTTAATACCTTCCCTTTTCATAACTGCCTCCCTTACTCAGAATCTAACGAAGGTCTTTTCCTGTTCTTCTCTCCTTCCCTTAATTGGATAAAAGAAAAGTCGATGGACACTCTTGCTATCCGCAACATTTGCAATCAAACGCAAAACAATCAAGTCAGTTCTCCCACCGTGTTACACCTTTTTTGCTGAGCCTGTCGACTTCAACATGGTCGACATAACTGAGGTGCCTGACAATACCATGCTTGAGGAAAGCACCGACGAAAGTCCAAACGTCAAGCTAATTGGCGTCTATCCAAGAGACGATGAAGACCTGTTGGGTTTTCTTTATCGTTGCAAGAGTAAGGGTGCTCAAGTCGACTTATGCCCCAAATGCAGCACTTTAACTGATAGTCGCTGTTGAGAATTTCCAAAAGCTACAGCTGGAGAGAGGAAGGGCCCAGTGGAACATAAGGGATCCTAGGAAAACATCTTAGATTAGGCCAAAGACCTTTGTTCCGTCGGCTGCTGCACCAAAGAGGACTTGGATTAAGCCCCAAATGGCCGTTGGGCCATCAAATGTTACTAGTACTATGAGGGATGCGAAAGGAAAAGCCCCCATGAGCTATCGATTGCAAGTGTGCTCTGAAAAGAAAAGCCATGTGTCTGAGAACTACATGGGCAAAAATCCTATGAGTCGAACTCAGTGGAGGCGATTCTAGAGAAAGAAGCAGGCTGAAAGACAAGTCGTTGCTGCTGCTAAGAAAATTATTGTCGGTAAAGGTAAGAATCCACGAGAGTACAAGGAAAAGGTCAACTCTGCTATCAAGCAACAGATTAAAGGACTTCTCAACAAACTAGTCGAGAATGTTCCCGATGAGACAACTGACGAATTTGCCTCTAATTCAGAAGAGAGCCTTGACATCCTAGTCAATGTTGTGTCTATACTCCCAGAGGAGTATAATATCTCGACGGAGGTGGAAAACACTGATGATGTTATGCTGTTGAGATGACTTTACACAAGCCAACCTGTTACTTTGTAATGAACAATGGCTCTATTGAGAGCCAGGATGCCTTTTTGAGAGGCCCGACATGGCTATGAGGAGCCATCTGAAGCCTTTGCTGATTAGGGCGAAAGCCAAAGAAACTGTCATTAACAAAGTGTTAGTGGATTGTGGCGCTACGGTCAATATAATGTCACATCATATACTGAAGAAAATTGGTAAGTTCGACACCGATATAAGATCTCACAACATGGTCCTATCGGACTATGAAGGCAGAACTAAAACTACCATGGGGGTGATCCAGGTAGACATCACGGTCGACTCAGTCACTAGGCCAACAATATTCATGGTTATTCAAGCAAGGCCAAGTTACAATCTGCTGGTAGGCTGAGAATGGCTACATGGAATCGGCGTTGTGCCATCTTCCATGCATCAACGCCTAATAATTTGGCGAGAGGATGGCATAGTGGAGAATATTGAGGCCGATCAAGTTTACTTCAAGGCGGATATTAATAATGTCGGCCAAAACCAGTTTGACAGAAAGCTGGCTAATATTGCTCCTTGTCAGCCAGCAGAGGAAATGCATGCCAACCTGAACGAAGCATTCGTTTCTATAAAACTACACAAAACCCATGGTTTTTGTGGGATGTTGAACCTTTGGAAGATCCTTACGCAGAGGAACCCGTGCCGATAGGATGGGGAAGCCATCACGACAATAATATATGAGTTAGAAGCTCTGAAAAGGATTTCGGCGTACATTGCCGAAAACAAGATAAATTCGGCTCTAGAGGCTGAAGAAAACATGGCCATAGAAGCTGATAAACTTCCCGTTCTAGAAGAAGTCATTTTGGCTGTAGAGCTAAAACCACCAGACAAAAGCAAACTGGTCAAAAAAAGCGTTGGTGAGCAGCGTTTAGATTGCATATACGACGATGAACCTCTAGGTTTCGAGAAGGATCCCATGGCACCAAAAAAGATGCAGCCACAAGATCCTTTAGAAGAAATCGACCTTGGCGCAGAAGGTGATAAACGACCAACCTATATTAGCGCCAACATCGACCAAAAACTCAGATCTGAGGTAATAGATTTACTAAAAGAGTTTAAAGATTGTTTTGCTTGGGACTATAACGAAATGCCAGGTTTAAACAGGGAATTGGTCGAGTTAAAGTTACCAATAAAAGCTGGGAGAAAGCCAGTGAAACAAACACCTCGATGTTTTCCACCCGCAATTATGTCAAAGAACAAGGAGAAAATAGAAAGACTCCTCAAAAGCAAGTTCATCAGAACTGCAAGGTATGTCGAATGGTTGGCCAATATTGTGCCAGTTATTAAGAAAAATGGAAAGCTAAGAGTGTGCATTGATTTTAGAGACTTAAATGTTGCCACTCCTAAAGATGAATATGCCATGCCAGTGGCTGAAAAGCTAGTCGATTTGGCTGCTGGTTTTGAATATTTAAGTATGCTTGATGGTTATGTTGGTTATAACCAAATTTTTATTGCAGATGATGATGTGCCGAAGACAGCATTTTGTTGCCCAGGGGCATTAGGAACCTATGAATGGGTGGTGATGCCATTCGGCTTGAAGAATGCTGGAGCAACATATCAAAGGGTAATGAATACTATGTTCTATGACTTTATTGAAGATTTCATGCAGGTTTACATCGACTATATTGTAATTAAGTCGAGCAGTAAATCGACACACTTGGAACACCTTCGGAGATCTTTCGAAAGAATGCAAAAATATGGATTAAAAATGAATCCATTAAAGTGTGCGTTTTGTATGCAGGCAGGAGATTTCCTTGGTTTTGTAGTGCATAATAAGGGCATCAAATTCAATCAAAGAAAGACCAACGCTATCCTGGACGTCAAACCACCATCGACCAAAAAGGAACTTCAGTCTTTGTTGGGAAAAATAAACTTCTAAAGGTCATTCATTTCCAACTTAAGTGGAAAAACTAAAGCTTTTTCACCACTACTTCGACTGAAAAATGAAGAGTTCATCTGGCAAGAGGAGCATCAAGAGGCTTTTGACAAAATCAAAGAATATTTGGTGAAGCCTCCTATATTGGCACCTCCACTTAGAAATAGGCATATGAGGTTGTACATAGCAGCCTCAAAGTCGACTACAGGAAGTATGTTAGTTCAAGAGGACGAAAATCATGTCGAAAGACCTATGTATTACCTTAGTCGAATGTTAAATGGCCTTGAGACTAGGTATAGTGATATAGAAAAGCTATGCATGTGTTTGTATTTTTCTTGTATCAAACTGAAGCAATATATAAAGCCAGTTTACGTGTATGTTTCCTCTCATTTTGATATTATTAAACACATGTTATCTAAACCAATTTTGCACAGTCGAATTGGTAAATGGGCTTTAGCGTTAACTGAATATTCTCTAACATACCTTCCTTTAAAAGCAATGAAAGGGAAAATAGTGGCAGATTTTCTAGTCGATCATTCTATGGTCGCTATGCCACAAAATTTTGTCGAACTAGTGCCTTGGAAATTATATTTCGACGATTCTAGTCACAAAAATGGTGCAGGGATAGGAGGAATCATAATTTCTCCTAGTGGAATTCCAACAGAGTTCAAGTACACCATCGACGGCATCTGTACTAATAATGAGGCAGAGTATGAATCTCTCAATACTGGACTTGAACTGCTGCTAGAATTGGGGGCAAGAAATGTCGAAATTATGGGAGATTCCGAATTGGTAATCAAACAAGTGTTAAAAGATTATAGATGCGTTAAAGAGAACTTAATCATGTACTTTGTGATTGCCATAAGGTTACTAAAACGTTTCGAACAAGCAAGCCTTCGACACATACCTCGACGGGAAAACCAAGAAGCTAACAACTTAGCGCAAGAAACCTCAGGATACAAAAAGAATGAAGACGAAGAGCCCAGTCAAGTAAGGAAAAAGGTTCGAGCTACTTTGTTATCGACTTCAGATTTGTCAATTATAAAATTAGGTGCAATAGATGCCGAAAATTTTGAAATTTTAGCAATTGATAACGGGCAAGACAATGACTAGCGTAAACCCCTGGTTGACTACTTATGCTCTCCCATGGGTTTGACAGATCATAAAATAAAATATCATGCCCTAAGTTTTGTTTTAATTGAAAATGAATTATTTAAGAAAACTGTCGAAGGATTATTACTTAAGTTCCTAGGAGAAAGTGAGGCATACGTATTAGTGTCAAGTGTGCATAGTGGAGCATGCGGTGCACACATATCTGGACACAAGATGAAATGGGTGTTGGTGCGATCAGGTGTCTATTGGCCCTCAATGTTGAAAGACTGTGTCGAATTTTCTAGAGGATGCCAGGAATGCCAAATGCATGGGGGCATCCAACACGTGCCAGCAAGCGAATTGCATGATATTATAAAACCTTGGCCATTTAGAGGATGGGCCTTAGATGTAATTGGGGAAATAAAGCCAACATCATCTAAACAGCAGAGGTACATTTTAGTCGGTATTGATTATTTTGCAAAGAGACTATGATTGATTTTATACAAAACCATATTATGTCTCGGTTTGGAATTCCTGAAACAATCATAACTGACCAAGGAACAGTGTTCACGGGGCGAAAAATGCAAGAATTCACAAAAGAAGTTGGAATAAAATTATTAACATCTATCCCTTATTACGCTCAGGCGAATGGCCAGGTCGAAGCTGCCAATAAGTAATAATTAGCTTGATTAAGAAACATGTGGGAAAAAAGCCAAGAAATTGGCATCAAACGCTAGACCACGCTTTATGGGCATGTAGAACGTCTCCTAAAGAGGCAACAGGGGCAACCCCATTTTGATTGGCATATGAACATGATGCGTCTTGCCTGTAGAAATACATGTTCAATCTGTAAGGATTCAACGACAACATGAAATACCATTCGAACACTATTGGAATATGATGACTGACAAGTTGGTCGACTTGGATGAGGAGAGGATGTTGGCCCTTGATGCATTAAGGAGGCAAAAAGACAGGGTGGCCAAAGCCTATAATAAAAAGGTAAAAGATAAAGTATTTCATGTTGATGATTTAGTTTGGAAAGTGATATTGTCTACGGACAGAAACGACAAAGTCCTAGGAAAATGGTCACCTAATTGGGAATGACCATTTAAGATAATTCAAGTATTTTCCCACAACACATATGAACTTGAAGAATGAACCCCAGATCGACGAATTCTGAGGATAAATGGTAAGTACTTGAAGACGTACAAACCTGTTCTTCAGGAGATATCAATTTCGACAGCTTGACGAATATGTCAAACTTAGCTGGAAGGAATAATATCAAAGCCAGCATATAAGTCATGCATTAGTATGAAACAGCAATGTAAAAATACAACTACATGTAAAAAGTGGGGAAATCCCATTGTACAAATGTTACAAGTGATATGAATAATCACCAAAATGGTTATACCACAAAAACGGTTACATTAATAAAAAATTGCCGAATTTTCTTTTGAAGTTGGCCAGATCACCGCGGATGCGTACATTAGTAGTTCTTAGCCCATCTACTTTTATCTCGAGCGTTAGCAACTCCTCTTCGACTTGAGCAGTGGCAGTATTGACAATGAGGGCATCTTTGGTCAGCTGGAGCATTTCAGTTTGAGCAAGGGTGATAGCTTGATCAAGTTTTTCATCTTGTTTTACGACAAGCTCCAACTCTACATTCAAAGCTTCCAGTTCTTTCGATAAATCGATAATTCGAATGCGTATTTCAGCAGCTCTTTTCCTTTTAGGATCTTGCTCTTTCTGTTTTTGATTAATGTGGGCCTTCATCCCTTCGACCACCGTTTTGGTCCTCTTCACCATATCCACGTGTCTCCTCACCATTGCTTGCTTCATTTCGACTAGTTGCTCATTCTCCCTCATTTGAGTAATGTTTGTCAGCAATGAAGGGAGAATGTCTTCAAATGCTACCACTATAAGTTTTGAGAATTCAAAGATCTCAAGACCTTTTAGTTGAGTAATAGCATCCATAAGCTCTGATCCAAGAGTTGAATCCTCATGCAGCAGATGAGGCAAGTCAGGCCTAAAAGCGTACGTACAGATTTTGTCCGTCAGTTTCTTGACCTTGGCTGCCTTAGGCCCTAACTTGTCACTGTATGCCTGGGAGTGGTCAGAGTCTGAAGAGGAAATATACCGACTTACAAAATTGTCCAGTCTTGCTAGAGCAGCGTCGACATCCATGACAGCTAAGATATCTTTTTCCCCAAAAGGGCCAGCTGAATCATCCTTCTTCTCAGAAAGATTCTGAACTTGGGATAGAATGATTACATTTTGAGGAGTCTGTGAACCCTGCAGGGAATCTGAAAGACTAGAGTCAGAGCTTGTCGAACTATAACCCTCATGCTTGGAATGACCAGTGACCGAATCAGAGTCACTAAGAGTAGCCGAAATAGTGAGGTCAACAAACTCACCAGCGACCACGTTGAGGGCTTGTCGATGGTGGGGTAAAGAAGCTTCTGATAGTGGAGTAAAATCTAGCACACTGTGTTGTGGGTCAGAAGCTTCGACCAAAGAAAGAACAAGTATTAGCTAGGTAAGACTCAATAGTCAAAATACACAAGATGGAAAATATGATGAGTACCTGTGGTGGTGAATTGAGAATTATCGTTTCATTTCCCCCAACTGAGGTGGCAACAGCGTCCCCTTTTGGCTCCTTGAACTCCTCAGGCACAGGACTTGGGTGTGGAGTGACAATGGCTCTATGTATTATGATATTGTCAACGTTGAAAAGTAAGGCAATGTCGTGACAAGTAGCCAAGAGCACTTTACCTCGCCGCCTTGTAGTGAGTGGCTGATTGTCGACGACCACTGTTGTTTCTTCCATGTTATCGACCTTCGTTCCAGGGTCTCCAGCCAGGTGGGCTTTCTTTTTACTTTTATCCACCCTTTCTTCAGGAAAGGAGGCATGTTTCCTCTTGTGTTCTTTGGATTTACGGGAATGGGGAGACTAGTTATCAGGTGATGGTTGTAAATATAAGGAAGATATCAGGAGAAATCATAACCTTTATCAAAGCATTCTAATTAAATGATGCTTACCTCATCCTTCCTACTATGGCAAAGTTTCTTGTCCCTCTTGGACTTTTTGGATGTGTTGGAGGGAGCAGCCGAATCCGCCGAGCGTTTTCGACTCTGTGACAAAAAAAATGTTAGTAGTCTTTAAAACATAGTGTCGAAGTATAAACATATACACTTACATAAGAATTATTTTTCTTAATGGAAGAGGAAATTGGTTCATCATCGGAGGCAGTGTGAATGGGTGTGAACTGCAAAACATCAAACATATAAGGGGCGTCGAATAGAGGAAATATGAAAAGAGGTGTGAGCGTAAAACATACCTTTGACTTTGACTGTGAAGGGCCTTCCTTAGCGCTAGTGTCAACAAATTCAGTCGACTGCCCTTCCCGACTTTCAACAACAGGTTCTTTCCTAGGAACGACTACCTGTGGCAAAGGTACAACTAGAAAGAAGCTAAGTCAAATAAAGCTGTGAGTCGAATTGTGAAAGGAAATGAAACTTTCCAGAAGTGGTTACCATTAGGTACTACAGCAAGCTCTGTCACATATTTGAGGTCAATATGCAGAAAGCCTAGGTAGTCGTGTAACCAATGCTTCGTCGGAACCACCCGGTCGACTTTTTTTTGGTAAGCATTTTGAATATTCGACCAAGAGCTATACCATAATTCTAGGATAGGTGGTTGAAAAGCCAAGGCTAATGGGCTAGTCGATAAAGGAGGAAATTTGATTTTTCCAAAGTGAAGTGCGTAAAGATACTTGTCTTTCACGTAACTAGGGATTTTAAGTTGTGGAATCCTCTCAGTTACCTTCTCCTTTAGCTCTTGGGTCGCGTCATGGATGGTTCAACAAAGATTTTTTGGTAAATACACCACCCTGAAAAATTTCTGAAAATATTTAATTTCTCTGATGTTGGTTGCCTTACATTTCGTCGTTTTTCCCTGAAAAGTGTTGAAAGCAACAGTCAGTTCACCCACTTTGCTAGCAGCGTCATTAACAAAAGTAATAAAATATGACTGCCACCAAGTTTCAAACTCCTGGGTGCAGTAAAATGCTGGTTTAAATGGGGTAAATGTAAGTTTGGCTCTGTGAGCCCAAAGATTGTCAACATCCTCCTTAATAACTTCCCAATTTTGATAATTTAAAACATCAGTGAGCAACTCATGAGATGTATAGAACGATTTAGGCACGATTTGAAAAAGTCCACACTGCCGAGCCACTAAGTTGGGTTGGTAGGCCATTAAGCAAGGACTCATATTAGTGATGGCATAAGTGAGAAACTGAGGAGTTAGAAAATGCCTCCAATAAACCAAGGACCTCTGTTGGTTTTCTACTTTGATAGGTGGAAAAGAATCAGTAGGCCACGTTGGCCCGCTCTTCCCATCAGCAAACAGGGCCATCGAGGGTCTGAAATTCTCTCGTGTCAGCATAATATTGAAGAGCATTTTGAAAACTTCAACATTTGGAGAAGTTTTATCGATGGGAGTCAAAGGCAAGTTACATGGCCAGACGACCCCATTCCTATTTTGGGAGATTGAAACTCTTTTATGTCGAAGAGGTTTTACATCTTCGGAGAAAGTGGCATTCAGCCATAGTTGTAGAAGCCATAAAGGACCATGGACTAGGACACTCTTTTTCTTTGGATTGTTGGGATCGAAAGTCTTGATCTGGTTGACCACGTTAGTCATAGAGGCGTACAAAGAGGCCAAAATTAATTGGCCTAAAGCAATATTTTCACCCCTATGCAATAGAGTGGCCAAGTAAACAAATTGTTTGGCTATTTGCATCGACCTTGATCATAGTACAAAGAGAGACATCCAAAGAGTTAAGAATGCAACGTGTTCTTCGTCAAAAAAGTCATCGGAGTCACGGTGGTGGTAGTTTATGAAGTTGTCGTACGTTGGGTGTCTAGATTCGCCAACGTCGAACTTTATTGTAATAGGTTCGTAGTCGGTGTGATTAAAGACCTTTCCAGCAGGCTTTACCCCTGTTAAAGCGGCTAGGTCAAGGAGTGTGGGAGTTGTCATACCACACTTGGTGTGGAAAGTGTTGGTTGACCCTTCCTAGAAAGGCAAAGTAGCCAACAACATGCCACCAGAAGAGGGCTGGCCGATGGGGGAAAGCTCCAACAGGTCATAAATACCCATTTCCCTCCATTGCTGACCCTTGCTGGGTTCCAATCATTCCATCCAGGCTGTGAACTTAGGGTAGTTTAGAGGGGGAGAAGTACGAAAGTTTCTATCAACAAATTGTAGAGAAATAGGTGTTGAGGACGTGATCAAAGGACAAGTACTAGTACTTGTGGGGAAGAAAGCGCCTTCATCATCAGCGTATATTTCGGATGGAACATCCACGGGTAGTGGACCTAAGAAAGCTAGGGGGTCGTTGTTGAGAGTAAAGGGGATAAGTACCTGAGACTGCCATATCTTAGTTTTTTCTATAGAAAATAGAGGTTCCGGCACGTAGGGTTTACCATCAATATGGCGGATGAGATAGGTTGCTGCTGGAGCTATGTCAATGTGTTTGTCCGCCATTTGGGAAAGAAGGAAAGGTGTGAAAACGGTGAAAAGATGGAGTCTTGGAGATTTTTGGTTTTCGGATTGGAAAGGAAAACTGAAGAAGTAGAAGAAAGGATGAAAAGTGAGGACAATGCCTATTTATAGGATCGGAGTGAAGGAAGTGAAAAGGTGGAAGAAATCGAGGTGATTTCCTAGTTGTGGAATCGTGTCCGTCGAAGGACACGTGTTGCCAGATGAAGTTAAGATCGTGGTGGGTCATGTTTGCCATCAAGAAGCAATGATGGTCAACATTAAATGACCCCACATCTCGAGATAAAAGTCGGATACGTTTCCATGATTTCTTGATGTCACGAAAAGACCGGAACAGTAAAACTGTCTTTAGGGGTAGTGGAAACGACCAAGTCGACGGAAGATATAAAGCTTCATAGATGCCATTATCTCATGGCCGACAGAATTAGAAATTCGAAAGTGGCATATATGTGGGGCATTTTGTTAATTGGAAATTTCTAAATACATTTGAGGGAACTAATTAAAGGAAAATATCCCTAGGAGTTAAGGGCCGATTCTAAACGAATATAGCTTCTTTGGGAAAACCTTAAAAAGCCAAGTTAGAAATATCAGAAAACATGTGTCCATTGAGAAGTTGAGCTAGAGAACCAACCGAATCCACCAAGCAGTCAGACGAAATAAACGAGACAAACACGTCGAAGATAAACCACATCGACTAGATGGGTAAAGAAAGATTGTTGGACAATTCGACACATTGTGGGTCAAGCGAAGGAGTTGGTCGAAAGGTAGATGCTGTCGAAGACATAGGCCAATGGACTTAGGGAATATTGTGTTTCCTAAGGTATATCAAAAACAGAAGAAATTAATCCTTTTGAAATCACGAAGCGGGAAAGAGTTAAAGTCTGAAGATCGTGGACGGTTACTTCAAGAGGTCGTGGCTGCAAAGCACTAAACAAACGGCGAAATCGTGTGTAGCAGTTTTATCTTAGTTTGAATTTCGTTTGTTGATTACTCTCAGCGGTTACCTTGTAAAGTACTATAAATAAGTCAATTCATTATAATTTTAGTGTGTTCACTTGTATTCTCAAATTGCTTACTAAAACTCTGCCCAATTCCGCGCTAAAGGAAGAAAGAGTCATTGAGCTTTTGATGTACGTGAATTACCATCTTTACTTTCAATGCAATCAATTTATGTTTAAGTTTTCTATTTACTGTTTTTTACTTTCGTATCATTTAGAACAATTTCTGTGTTGAACACTTCAACGTCAAATGTTGGTCACGAGTCACCAATTAGTGCTTAGTTGAGTCTTGTTTATCCAGCGCCTGTTGTCGGTTAGCAGGTGGTCGAATTTCTGTGTGGAAAGCCATTGTACTTCTTCCTTTGGTCTCTGAAAACCGTTTCTTGGCCAAGGTCTATTTCTACAGAATCAATATAATGTACCAAATCTTAGCACGTGTCTTGAGATCAACTAGTCGATCTTGCAAGTAACCCTTAGCTTTAGGACCTAGGGAGGACCAGCGGTTGTTTACCATTTTCCATAGTAAACAGCGGGTCAATTGATTTTTTTAGACTATAATTAAAGACAATATATATGATCACAATATTAATGTATATTAGATATAATTATAATAACTCATTTTAATTCCAAATAATACATGCCAATTCAAGTGCAACATCATGGTGAGCTATACGACCATACGTATGGACTGCACCACCTCTGCTTGATGATCTATTAATCGTATTTTAATGGGAGACATATTTGAACTCTTTTGACTTCCACTTGTCAAGAAGAAATTCCCATGTATCTACACCCATCCAAGGAGGCTTGCACGCCTTCAATCTAGCCTTTTGCAATATATCATGCAGTCGTGTAGCACATCTTTGATGAAACAATTCTTCCATTTTAGCATCATCACAACGGTCCCAACATACAAGCGACTGAAAAAATATACAAATAATAAATTAAACTCAACAATATACATTATAATCAAGGTACTAGATAAGAAATTACATGTCTTACTTTAAACGTGTTAAACCATTCCCTTCTCTCCTCTTTTCTTTTATCACATTTAAGCTCATTATAATTATAAAAAGTACCCCAATGAAGCTTTTCTATAATGATTCTGCACATTTTGGTGACAAGGCCTCCTGGACTTAACCTACAAAGGAAAATGTTCGTTAATTAATTACAAATTCACAAATAATTCAAAACAAAGAAAAACGAAATATAAAAAAAGAAGCAGTTGATCAGGTTTTTGAATCGTGAATGAAAATAAGGTAATTTATTCAAAGTGTTCTTAAGCTACAAATTTTGTTACGCATTAGTATCTTCCACAATATAGATCTTTGGTTTTTCCCCCATCAACTTGTTCTTGTAGTTCCTCATTAGAAAGTGCTTGGTCCCCCTCCTCTTGAACGTCCTCGTCTGTGTTGTGATGGGGAGGACTTTGCAAAACATGATGAGTATATCCTGGGGTAGGAATGAATCTGAATTCCTCAAAAGTCGGGGTTGACGATTGAGGTTGATCAGTAGTAGGCTGCGAAGGTGTTGTTGGTTTCTTCTGAGTCATTGATGGAGGTTGTGAAGGTATTGGTGTTGGTTTTTTCTGAGTCGGTGGTGGAGGTTAAGTAAGTGGTGGTGTTGGTTTCTTCTGAGTCATTGATGGAGGTTGTGAAGGTATTGGTGTTGGTTCTTTCTGAGTCGGTGGTGGAGGATGAGTAGGTGGTGGTGTTGGATTTGTATGAATCAATGGTGAAGGTTGAGTAGATGGTGGTGGAGGGTTCTTTGAACTAGGTTTCGTATGGACCATGCGAGAATTCTTTATAGCAAGAGTCCCAGGTGGAGTTTGTCGTTGACGGCATAACCTGTCAACAACACTTTTTACATAATTGACATTATCAATAACATCAGAAAAATGCACCAAAACATATTAAATTGCAAAGAAACCAAATAGAGAAAAGGTTAAGCCATCTTACTTATTTGTGCTCGGTGGTGCTTTTCTCTTTCCGTTTTGTCCAGTCATTTGAATATAAGCTTACAATAAAGCTGCCAACAATAAAAGTTTATATATAAAATTTTCACATATCACATCATTAGTATATCGCAAAATTTAATAGAATTAAACAAAATTTAATAGAAATCACGATTAAACAAGTCCTACAATTAAGCAAAATTTAATACATAAAATTACAACAACAAGTCCTACAATTAAACAAAATTCAATACATAGAAACTAAAAAATGAAAATATTATGAACTTTCCAGCTAGTGGCTAGAGAAACATATACATAACCATGATGACCAGGAAACACAAATATGTCATCTCTTTTAAAATATTCTTTCAAATCTCTACTAACCAAAAAAATAAATATATAGAAACACAAGATAAAATGTTCTCTCAATCTTAAGAAAATGGGCCAGTTGTCATTGTTATCTCGCCCTCCTCATCCATTAACCCCCCATCAGCTAAGTCACGTATCTGTTCAACTTCTGTAATAGGCATAACTGGTAACATTTCATCTGATTGATAAGGTATTTCATCCCCGGTGTTGTCTATCTCAACATAACCCCTTGGTTTTGTGGTGATTGCTCCATTGTTGTTTGTTGACCATCCAGTTAGCCTTATTTCGGGAAATAATTCGTGGGATTTCTTCGAGGAAGCTACTCCTATTCCTCCTTCTATTCAAGAGTTGATTCTTAATTGTCACATCCCCTTTATTTCTTGCCCGGACTCGCGTTGCTGGCCAGATTTAGTTGTTGGTGATTTATCGCTCAAGATGGCTTACTCTCTCAAGCGTCATCTGGGCTCTCGTGTCGATTGCTGGCATTTAATATGGAGTAAGTGGATTCCTCCCTCAAAGTCCTTCCTAGTGTGGAGATTGTTCCATTATAAAATGCCTACTAATGATCAATGGAAGAAAAGAAGTTTTGTTTTCCCTTTCTCGCTGCTCTTTGTGTGGGTGTTCGGAGGAAACAGAAACGCATTTGTTTTTTCGAATGTGGGTATGCTCACACCCTTTAGAATTGGCTTGTTCACATGTTGGACATCCATTCACATTCCTTTGGCTGGGAGGTTTTTAGGTCGATTCTTTTTTCTGTTGGTAACATCCAATGCCAGGTTATTTCTAAAGCTGCCAGTTTTTACATCTTGAATTCGATTTGGTATACTAGAAATATGGCTCATTTTAAGGATTTTGTTATTTCTACCTCTTCTTCCATTAACTCCATTATGGCAGCAGTGGTTAAGGTGGTAAATATTGTGAACATTGGTTCCCATTTATGCATGAAAGAGTTTGAAATCCTCAAGAGATTTAAGGTTATCATTCGGCCTCCAAGGGCTCCGAATATTCTGGAAGTTTTGTGGCAGCCCCCTCTCTAAGATTGGATTAAGTTGAAATGTGATGGAGCCACTATCCTTTCCTCCGGCCTCTCGGCTTGTGGGGTGGGGGGGGGGGGTTAGCTAGAGACAACAAAGGGAGGTTTTTGGGTGCTTTTGCCTCTCTGTTAGGTGTTGCGAATTCTCTCACCGCCGAACTTTCGGGTGCTATGCAAGCAATTGAGTTCGCTCATGCGAAGAATTGGCGTTTGGTTTCGTTAGAATCATATTCGAAGGCGGTGGCCTTGCTTTCAATCTCCCTTACAAGGTTCCTTGGCAGATTAAAAATAGATGGCTTAATTGTATAAATTTAGTTATTCAGATGAATTTTGTGGTTTCACATATTTTTAGAGAAAGAAACAGTTGTGCAGATGCTTTAGCTAACATAGGTTTATAATTGACAGATTCTACTAGTTATTCCTCTCTGCCTTCTTTTTTACGAGGAAATTTTGTAAAGAATATGCTCGATATGACTTTCTTTATGTTCTCTTCTTATTGAGAGGATTTTAGCCTAGTCCCCTCTCTTTTTGTGCTTCATTCTTCTTCTTTTTTTTTTTTTATATATATCAACCCTTATTTTAAAAAAATTAGTTAGATTTTACATCTCATCCTTTTTAATTTTCTTTTTTCGTTCAATAACTTATCTTTATTAAAAAAAACAAATACAATTTCATACTAATTTAACTATAAATGAATTTATTTTCACGAAGATATGTTTGATGAAGTTTTCATTAACTATCACGATCTGGAAGAGCGTATTTATCAAAGACAAGGATCTGTAACCGCGTAACCAAAACCAACACCGACAAAACAAAACTCGACAAATTTCGGTATCTGATTCTCATCTCAAACACCATTCTGATCTCATCACGTCACACTTCTCTCCCTCCAGTCTCGCCATTCCATACAGTACGTATCTATCACCTCTCTTCCAATTCTTCTTCCATGTTCATGGATCTATGTTTTTCTGTTTCTTCCCAAGAAAAGTGATATAAAATTTTATTTACTTATATTGATTATGATCATGCAATTCCCATGAAAGTTCTTGATTTATGTTCTATAATCTGCATGCTAGGAATAAGAAATTTGTGTTTTTTGGATATTTGAATTTTAGTGGCTTATATGTAGATTTGATGTTTGTTAAAGGGTTGCTGATACATTTGTTTGGTGTGTTGTGGTAAAGTCTGAAAATGGAGGGGACTGTTTTCACTCCTGCACTGGAAGAACTCCAGCATGTAAAGTCTGAGCAAGGAGAGATTCTGACCAAGCCTTTCTTGGATTCATGCAGACACATATTGCCTGTTATAGGTAAATGTTCATGGTGCCTTATTAGATGTTCGTTCTTAATGTGTTTGCACCTTTTTGTCTATATTTTTTTTATCCCGTAAGGGAAAGGGAATGTCCAATTGTCCTATATGCTAGATGCTAGATCTTAATGCGTTGTTCACGGTCGCCTTCTCATCTATGAAGCACAGACACCTTTGGGTTAGGTGTGTCTCCATGTCTGGTACATGCTAGTGTTTGACACATGTACGATATGTGTGTCTGACAACTCAGACAAGTGTCAAAAAATGTTATTTCCTGTCGACACTCTTTAGACACATCTACGTGTTAAAGATGTGTTGAAGCAATGATGATCTATGAGAGGGCTAAAGACATAAAATTTACATCACTCTTAGCTTTTTGGTAGTAGAGAAATGAATGAAAGTGGGAAACTATCATATCTTGTGTTGGCAACCCGCGCACCTTAGATACTCTTTAGACACATCTACATTTTAAAGATGTGTCGAAGCAATGATGATCTATATCATATCTTGTTCTAAAATTTTTTTGTAGTGAAACAAGTTAAATTGCTCAATTTAGATATGCACTTACTATATATTTTGGTTATCAATTTAAATCTTTTATAAATAAATTTCAAATTATTATTTAAGTATGATGTATAAGTAATTAAATATTTATGTATTGGTGTATGTGTCTTATGTTTTTGACATTAGCAGTGTCAATGTATCTGTCGTGTCATAGTATTCATCTTGACTTATACCTTTTTTCTCACAAATGTGGTAAATATTTCAATTACTTCTAATGTATATACAGAGGTCACTTAGGTATCTCGATCTTCAACTTATAAGTATTTAGTTGATTAAAAGAGAAAAGTATACAAAACAAGATGATTGGTATTAGTCTTAGAGAAGAAACTAGTCCATGCGTAATAATGTATAGAAGTAATTTGTATGCTACAGTATAACTCTATAACTTCAATGTGTACATACAATAGATAGATTGTGAAATTATCCTGCTGTATAGTGCTTAGATACACATTAAATGATATGAATACTTGGAATAATGTCAGAAGAAGTGAAGAACTAATGTTTTTTTTATATGACAGATAAGTTTGGACCTGCTATGACCCTTGTTAAATCCGACATAGGTGGTAATATAACGGTATGTTTCTGCCAATTGCTCTATTTGACTCTTACTTGAATGTATGTGTCATTTTCAATTATGTCAAATAGCGTGTTATACATAGCGGAATTTGAATAAATCACTATTGTTCCACGATAGACTATTAATGCAAAGTGTTGTCATACAGCGGCTATAGCACTTCTGTGGTCATCATATCTATCTAGCCGCTCTGGATGTATTTCTCTTTATTTTTATGATTACACAGTGAAGCTGTATTATGATATTGAGCTGCAAATATTTTGTTTTCTGTTTTGTGGTTTTTACTTCTTATGATTAAGTTTTTCTTTCAATTATTGGTATGTATCTACCACCAGAAGAAGTATATTCTTATCACATGGTTCATTTTCTCATATTATATTTTATTAATTTCTATGGCAGAGATTGGAAACTTTATATTCATCCAATCCATCAAGATTTAATATCCTGTACAGTTTGGTACAAGTAGAGATTGAAAGTAAAACCGCTAAATCATCATCCAGTTGCACCAATGGGCTTCTTTGGCTGACAAGGTAATTAATGAATACCATACAGTTTCCACTTGTGTTTCATGTTTGTTTGACATTCTCAGATCTATTATCTAGAGGACATTTTTTGGTATTCTGTTATAGGGTTAACATAAGAAATTAAGAATATTAACACGGGTACGCATAACCTATGCATGCCCGGATACTAAACATTAGAGGAGAGTATAACATTATAAATATGTCATGAAGCAAATGTGAATCAGGAAGACCAAGCCAGAACTTGATTCATGTCTACTTTGAGTTAATTGGTGCTATGGACAGAAGCTTCGACGTTGCACGATTTCTGAATAAATAGACGTAAAATAGGATATGTGGAATTCAAATTCTGTGAGACGGAAAAGGCGCACGTTAGACCTTACCTTATTCTTATTTATATTATTGACAAGACCTTAGCTTAATGTTAGTTGCTATTAATCGGTCACACAATATTATTTATGATAACTTAATTTTATTAACCTGAAAATCTTCAGAGCAATGGATTTCTTGGTGGCTTTGTTCCAAAACTTGATTGAGCATAAAGATTGGCCAATGTCACAAGCCTGTACAGATGCATACAACAAGACTCTGAAGAAGTGGCATGGCTGGCTTGCTAGTTCAAGCTTCACAGTAATGTTCTTTTCGTGCTCTATTGTTGCAATTCTCCAACTTTACGACAGAAATAGGAATTTATTTGAGCTTCACTATTTAATCATGCTTCAAATTGGCCTAGGTCTGTTGAATGTTCCTAGGAAATGCATTGAGTTACATATTCTGCTGGCATTTTTCTACAATCTTTGCTCCTTATTTGTTTTTCCATCAGAGATAGTTAGGGTGTGGAACTGAACATCATTCGGAATGCATCGAATGTTTAACTTATAGGTAGTCATGAAGCTTGCTCCAGACAGGAAGAAGTTCATCGAGGTGATAGGAGGAACCGGTGACATCAACGCTGACATAGAGAACTTTTGTACAATCTTCTCTCCTCTCCTTCTTGAGAATCACAAGTTTCTGGTAAGATCTCGTCATTTCTGGTCTTACTTTTTTATCACTAATGGCATTGATCATTAATGGTTAATACCTGACATCAAATCATTACACATGTTTTTTACTAAAGTAACGATAGATATTTAAGACGGAAGCTTACTCGAGAGAATTTATTTCTGGAAACACTGAAAGAAACGTTTTGAAATTATGCAATCTTATTCTTAGGAGGACCAAATTGCAATTAAAATTTTTTTTTGTTAAGTTTACTAAGCTTACTCTTTCGTCTCAGGCACGATTTGGGTTGGATGATATGAAGGCATCATGAGTGACAGATTCATTCATGCATGGTCAGAAATACCTAATGAGTGGCTCTTGCATGGAATCATGGTCAGAAGTTCCTCATGAAGGGCTCTTGAATGCTCAATCTTATTTTATCCATGTTTTCAACTTTGGCACACAATTAGCATGATAAATAAGTATTATCTTCAATGTGCCTCTAATTTTACTCTATACAACTTTATTCTGTTATGTCATAGTATTTGTTGCTATCAAAGTTTTGCTACGATGCTAAGGCTACTAGACATTCATGACTAGTTTTCTGTAATACCATATAAAATATTGGTGATGGAACGGTGTAATCTGGCTATATTTACACAAGTTCAACTTCTGCTTTCGGTATTAAAAATCTTGTTATTATATAGAATAAATTACTCACATACTTTGTGCTTACTCACATGTTTTGTGCTTATGCATATTTTTTTTATATATTGTGCTCATGTTTTATAACTTTTAATATTATATTTAAAAACTATTATCACAATCAAATTCTTATCACAAAACTGACTCATCAGACATATTTTTTGGGTGTAGAAAAATTGATGTTCATCATTTACACAAGGACTAACCTTTTTTTGTTCTTTATTTACAAGCAATTTTAATCACCTTTACAACTTCTAATATTATTTTTAAAAATTATTACCACAATTAATTTTTATCATAAAATTGACAACTCAAACATATTTTTTGGAAAATAGAAAGATTAATGTTCATCTAGGACTAAAACATATAGAAAAAAATGCCCCCTTGATTATATGTGTGAGGCGTGTCCGAGACACACTCCTTGATTATTTGTATGAGGCGTGTCCGAGTCTGGAACTGACCGTGTTGGCCAACATGGCTTAGCAGTGCCCCCAATGATTTTAGTATTAGGGGGGTTGTATTTACCCATTCCCGTGACTTGTACATTCTTGTGTTCTTTGATTTTAGTATTAGGGGGTTGTATTTACCCATTCCCGTGACTTGACTTGTACATTCTTGTGTTCTTCTTGGAACATTAGTTGGTCAAAGTGTGGTGCATTTCTCTTGTGATATTGTAGGTGGTTGAGTGAAGCTAAATAGTTTGAAAGCGCTCGATGATTCACTTATTATCTATTAGTGAACATCAAAATGGAATGTATTTTGATTTAAAAATAGGGTTAATAATCAATACTCTTTCAAGTAGAATAATTGAAAATGCCATTAAAACACTAATGACATAATTAATGTTGTGGACTTTCTCTAAAAATGATTGTGATATTCTTCAAGTTAGTTATTAGGAAATAGCATGAGGTTCACCGATAATTGGTTAAGAATCAAGATGGTTCCTCATAGACGACAAGATTCTTGTTAACTAAAGAGAAATGAATAAGGAAATATGAGGAAACCCTAGGTTGAGAGAGTTCACCTAGAGATGTCATGTTCGAACACTAAATGATATCCTAGTTGGTGTGTGTTGAGAATAATCGATTTTTGAAGGAAACTAAGATTAGACTTTTATAGGGAACATCAAGACTAATGAATGCCAAGAAATTGTTACATTAGTCAGGAGAAAGAGTTGTTTGTGACCCGAGTTTAGGCTATGATAAGCAGTGACCGAAAAAGAATTTTGTTTATATAATGGACTTCTGTGACCCTTCTTCGGGCCTATGTGACAGGAAACGACTGGGGATATATGTTCCATTTAGTCAAGGAAGCATATGATCCATGCTCAGGCCCATGTGAGAGGCAACAACTGGGGAGAGATGTTTCTCTCTTAGTAGAGGAATATGTGACTCGTGTCAAAACTTGGGTGATAAGTTATGGTATGGGAAAGATGTCCCATGTTTTTGGGACCTCCCGAGGTAATAAATGGGTTATGTGAACCTGATTTATGGTATTCACACATGGTATGTGTAGCGGCAAAAACTGCGAGTATAACCATTTAATTGACTCAACTCAAAAAAGTAACAAAAGAGTCGTCACCGCGCTTTTATTTTATCCGAAGGACTAGGAAAAAGAGCGAATAAAATCCTAAAAAAAAAAGATCCAAAATTTGGGATCGGGAGTTAGTTATGCAAAGGGAAGGTGTTAGGCACCCAAAGCATCTACGGTACTCCGCAGGAACCTTTTTGAAAATTTGTATGTGTGCTAAAAGAGTGTACATGTGCAAAATGGATGGTGGGGGAGAAAATAAGTATTTTTATAATTTTTGGTTTGATAGAACTTCCAATGAGTTCCAGGCCTACATACCAACAATGTGCAATGCTGAAATAAAAACCAAGTAGTTCGGCTAAAAAATCTAAAGTTGTGTGTTGGTTGATTTTAGGAAAAAATGTTAGTTTAGAAAAGCCACAAAGAGCTCAAAAAGTTTGAATGAGGTTAGGTTTTTTTAGTCTTAACAAAAGAAAAGTCCAAGTATTATTAAATGAATTGAAAGTTTATTAAGAAAAAGAAATTTTGAAAATGCATGGACCTAAGTCCAATTTTTTTATGAAAGCGGTTCGAGTTTTGAAAACAAGAATCCTTTGAAAAAGAGGGAAGATTTTGAAAACTAAAGAATGGGGAGGAGATGAAGAGGCTAACCCAAGTGCATAAAGTAAAAGTTAAGGGTAAAGAAAGATCTAACCGGGTGAGAAGACTAGTACTTGACATCAAGAGTCAATATCATATCCCATCATTTGGATTACCACATAAGCAACAAATAATTGGACAAAAAAACACAAGCTTCAAATAAACCAATGCTTTTAGGCGAACTCTTATCTTAGGAAAAAACGGGCAGAGTAACGGTTGTATTTGTAGGAAGTCCAGTCTTAATCGAGCATAACAGAATAACCCGTACACAAAGATAATAACCAGACAAGACATAATAACACCAAGGCACTGAGATCTCCAAGCTGAGGTAATGGTCCTAATCCTAAGTCCAAAGATTAAGCTCCAAGCACAAGGATAGTAATCAAGTCCAATTAAGAGTTTTTTATGTTTAGGTTGAATTATTAAGTGTTTTGGAAAAGAAAAATAAAGCTCAAGTGAGCAAATTCAAAATAACAAGAAAGTAAAATGCTCAAGTGAGCAAAGGAAAAGTGACATAGAAAATATAAATGCTCAAGTGTGCAAAGAAAAAAAATGGCATAAAAATAAATGCTCAAGTGAGAAAAGAAAAAAAAATGACATGAAATATAAAAATGCTAAAAATAAAGGTGCATAAAAATAAAGAGCATAAAAGTAAATGCGGAAAGTAAAGAGCGAAAAATAAAAAGCAAATAATAAAGGTTAGCAAGATGACCATCTTGAAACTTGTCAAGTATATCATCGAATTGTTAATTGTTAGTCGTCAGCAAGGTGACCATCTTGAAACATACGCATGAAGACTTGCCAGAAACTTGCTAGAATCAACGCGACCACACGACAAGTTTCAATTGTTTTTTGTCATGTATATCGCCGGTTTTGGAATTATCGCATCACTTGATCAAAGATGTTTGAGAATTTCAAATGGACAAAGTTAGTGGAAACTTGCAAGAAGCTTGATTAGAAATCAACGCGACCACACGACAAGCGCCACAGGTGTTGAACCAAGATCAAAGCTCGAGTCATCTTTTGGGGCTTATGTTAGAACATTAAAGTTCATGCCACCAATGGATCACTTTTTCCGAATCGGAACAAAAAGAAAAATAAGATGGAGAAGAAGAAATAGTTTCCAAATTTATTTTGCATCAGATGAATTTATTCGGTCTAACTTCATCAAAATCAAACAACTTTCTTGGTGGATTTGGTCAAGAGACCTATCAACACCCAAATTCCATTGATGTTGAGGAAATTTGTGACTCCAAAATAAATTCAAAAGTCAGCAAGATAAAAATGAAAATAAAATTAAATAAAAGGATCAAAAGTAATTTTGAAATTAGGTTATTTAATTGGGCTTCATTGACGAAATACATAAATAGTATTTTTTTCATCAAAATAAAATTCCAAGAAAATTACCCAAAGTCAAACAGAGGTCAACAAGTGTTGACAATTTTTTTAAGAATATTTGTAAGCATAAAATTAGTTTTAAAAATAAAGCGAAAATGATGAAAGAAACCAAAAATGGAAAAAAATAGTAAGATTAAAAATAAAATTAAAACGAGGTCACCAATATTTTTCAAATGACCATTAGATCCTTCCATAATTTTTCCAAAATTTTAAAATGTCAAAAAATATTTTAAAACAATTAAAAGCATCAAATAAAAGAGAAAAATCATAAAAAATATCAAATATGAAAATTAAATTATGAAAAATTAAATTAAAAAAAATAATATTTCAAAATATTTTTGTGAATTTTTTTATAATTTTTGAGTCAGAAATGAATTTTATATGATTTTTTGAAGTTTAAAACATTTAAAATATAAAATTAGAAAATAAAATAAAAGTAAAAAAAAATGTGGACCATCTGAGCACAGTCAAAATAAGTGAGTAAGCGCAGATCCAAAGGATCACACGCGTTGTGCTTGTTATGGACCTCCTTGGTTTTCACATCGGATTACAATTTAAATTAAGTTTTAACAATTGAAATCAGAAATAATGTCACACGTTGGATCGAGCCTGACTCACAAAAGTAATCAGATCCAAGGGCTCCGGAGACGCGCGTATGGTAAAATGTTATCACAAGATCCAATTCAAAAATATTACATGTCAAGCCCTCATTAGTTGAAGACAGACACGTAGGTCGTCTTCAACCTCCGGCCATCCTCCATACGTGATCCTCAAACTGTGAAACAAATTCTTCAAGCCGGTGCCATTCGGTTTGTCTCTTCAAGACGATTCTAGTGGTACCCTCGCGAAGAATTTATTTCACTCGTACCATGAACAATTTGGAAAAATCAAAAATAATAACGAGCACTTTTTTCCAGAAATTCTCAGTCAATACTTGATGACAACACAAATGGTGAAGATCACAAGGATCAGGGAGATGGGGAGAGTGCAATGATGCTTTATTTTATAAGGTTTGATGGAGATTCCTACCTGAACGAAGTTCAATTTCAGAGATTTGAAACTGGACTTGGATAGCACGATTTAGGAAGCTTTAAGGCACAATTCTTGTTCTGTTAGCTTCAGTGAGGTTCAAGGAAGAAGAATGAATGGTTAATTTCAAACTGGAAAGGCTTTGAGAGTGAAAACGAAGTTGTAGGAAATCTGGTTCGAGAGAGAGTTTTGCAGGGGTTTTCTGGCTATCAAAGCTTGAGGAAATGAGCAAGGAATGATCCTTTATTTATAGGGAAGTGAGTGGTGATGAGAATGAGGAGGAATTGTGAGATTTGGAGCGAAATCATGCAAGGTGTGTGCATGAAGGAAGTGTGACCCTATGTGCATCAAAGCTCAGCCAAAACTTGCATTTCAAGGTGCTAATTAATTTTGGACAACTTCTAAACATGATTAGTCACGAAATCAAGGCTTAACTTTGGATTAAAATTGATTGGTAGTGCAAAATGCACAAACTGATGGTGTGCTCGAACAGATTTTGGCACAAACTTTGAACTCAGGCCAAATCAAATTCCCTCATGAGTTTTCCAATTTTCCTTGAGCCAAATGAAGTATTCAAATATTATAACACAATTCAAAAAGAATCAAATCCAATGGATACTTGAGTTGAGATTTATAGTCTTTAGGATTTGTGAAAAAACACTGATTTTTCTGGCCAGGCCTTGTGAAGTTGATGAAATTTCATGAAATGACCTATAATCTATTGATTTCTTCAAGCAACTTCCAAACACTTTCAATCTTTAAAATTTATATAGAGATAAATTTCACATCCTCAAGATTGTTGTGCAAAAATAATGACCTCAAGGTGATAAATAATGATCAAAATATGATCTTTTGAATTTGATTGACCAACAATTGAGAAATTCATCAAGGACTTGTAATCTTTTGACTTTATAGGCAAATTTCCAAGCATTTTCTCTTCTTACCATATGAACTAAGTTGTATTATACATACTTAGGTTCATTGTGAAAGAATAATGAGCTCAAGAAGACAAGGGATGACCAAGTTATGATCCTTTGAAGTCATACAAGATAAATAAAGTATCAATATAGAGAGTGGGCAATCATAGACTTCTAAAACAATCTTCTATTCGATAAAACTCCTTGGATCCAAGAATATTCATATTAGAAGTCCTCTTAAGAATCAAATGAATTTGAAATAATACACAAACTTCAAACAAATACCAAGATATGATCCTCAGAAGTTCAAAACCCTAATTCAAGGTAGATGGCCATAGAATGGTGAATTCTTTGAATTTGACGATCTCTTTCAAACATGAAGCATATACTCAAGATGAGAGACCATAGCTTATGACAAGAGTAATATTTAAAGGGAGACAATACTTTCAAAATTTTTGAGAATTGAGGAGAGAAGGCATGGAAATAAACACATGAACCTATTGACCTCTTGAATAAGAGACTTGTGCACCATTCACCTACAACATTTAAAGAGTGAAGTATACACACATTATTGTTAGTCAAACATCAATCATCACATACATTTAATGGTGCTTGGTGATATCCCAAAGGAAAACCCAAATATAAGAGAGAGATAGACTATTTGATCCTTGTGTAATGCAATGGTATGAAGTATGAGTGAATCTTAGGGGAAAAAATTGGGATACAACAGTATGAGAACGATTAGATGTCAAATTCCTTATACCTACATGATAGTGTGGTATGTGAGGTAACGAAAGTGAATATATGAATAGAATAAGCCATGAGAACCCTTAGAGATGAGTGGACCTTATGGTGTAGTTTTGGAACACCACTAAGATGTAGCATTTCACCCCATTCGTGTTAATCGATTTCAGGTAGATCGAAAAAGATTGAAGGTAAAAGAAAGATGACTTGAAGCCCTAGAGGCCGTGGATGTCTCATGTTTTGTATTTTTCTGTTGTGCTTATATATTAGTATTTGTACCGACATCCTCAGTTTACATATGTATTGTGTTGTACTATTTTGTTCATTGTATGTATGTGATGACATCTAAACACTTGTGCATGGAATCAGTATCACATGTAACACGAATGATATTATTCTATAAAAACATTATTCGAGGCATTCTAGTTGGTATCAGTGCAGGTCGATTCTAGAACTAGCCATGAGACATCATAAGTAAATCATTTTTCCTCCTCATATGTGTGTTTTCTAGCATGATCCCCAATGTCCTACTGTATAGTGTTAGGCCCGATAAACTTGATTTCTATATGTTGGTGTTAGCCTGCATTTTTGACGTCATTGAGCTCAACATATGAAAAGAAGTTCAAAGTAAGAATTAATAAAATTTGGAGGTTTGGAGGAGAATTTCGACATAATACTTTAAACTTAAGAAGTCCAAGTCTCAAGTATAAGATGAAAGTTGAGAAATTATCATTTTTCTCAAGAGAATTTGTTCAGATTTTTGACGTCAATAGTACAACCAGGACTTCAACATCAGAAGTTAGCACGAGTCTTCGACATCAGAAATTGGTGTGGAGGAAATTAAAATAACTGTCTTTTGGTTTTATCCAAAGGAACACGTGGAAGCAATTCCAGAGGCAAAAATCATGCAGTAAACACATGTCAATTTCTAAGGACAAATTTGTTGTAGGGAGTTAGTTTTATATTAGTTTAAACCAGAGTTATAGAATAAGGATTCGGGGTGTCAAAATCATTACGAAACTCACACACTTAAAGTATCCAAATGTAAAGAGAGAAACAAGTTATCTGAGCAAAATGTAAGATCTTAAAACCATTTCTTTACATTATAATAAAATTTACTTTACTTTAACTTGTCTTTTTACTGCACTTTATGTCTACTTTTTTGCCTTACTGTTTTTCAATATTTCGACAAGTCGAAATCCCTTAATTTATGCAAACTTTATATTTTAAACTTCGTAGAAACTAAAATAGGTTTTTACTTCACATCAAACGTTTAGACACAGTCCTAAGAATTTATGCACATTTGTCATAGGATTAATTAGTCGATCCTACAAGTCACCATTTTTAAAGACTAGCACTTGTATATTAAATTTCATGGTAAACAAATTTGCTCGTTCAATGGGAAAATTTTGTGCATTATACTCATAAAAAATTTATTTACAAAAAATGTGTCTTTGTTATAAAATATTGTCAGTTCTTTGTTGGTTAAATTTTGTTGGTTGTATGCACTTAAGGATTAGTTAAAAACGATTAGAAATGACACGTCCCCCATGAAAAATATCCCACCTCCACAAAATGACCATCAAAACACAAAAGAACAAGCGAACGTTGACACATGAGATGAAATAGGAACGTTGAACATATGAGGAGGGAATCCTTTCGAAAATAGTCAGATAAATAATCTGACAGCCTCACATGGGAGGGTAGTTATGTGTCATACCCCAAAATTTTCCCTCCTACTTCTCAAGACATTTCACATATCCATACTTAAGGATTTCACAAGGGTTGACCACACAAACCCTCTCCTAAGCAATCAACCCAAACTAGGGTTTGGCTATCCTCAAGCCAGGGTGAGCCTCAAACACTTCAAGTGGTCATCATTCCTCATCATATGCTTCAAAGAATCTCCATGTCAAGTTTCAAGCCTTACAAGTCAAGTTTCCTCAGATAATTGCTCAGATGGTTGAAAATTAGTTGTTTTGGATAAAAAGTCAACTGTGGTCAACATACAGTCAAACTTCATAATTTTTGGTCAACATCAATATTTTGAAGTAATATTCATCATTTGATCAAGGGTTGATCATGATTCATCAAGAAAACTCAAGATTTGATCAAAAGTCAAAGTTTCCAAATTAGGGTTTTTGAAGAAAAAGTCAACAAAACTTTGACCAGGCATAACTTTCACATACTTTATCAGAAATTTTTCCACCACAGCTCATTTTGAAGAGAATTCAATTCTCTACAACTTCATGTCTCACAAGCATGGGCGGAAAATGCTTCATTTGGAAGTTATGGATCAAAATATTACAGGTCCTTTTCAAAGTCAACAAAAAGTCAATTTTTTGTAAAGAAGTGTTCTTGAGCATGGAAACTTCAAATGAGATGAAACCAAAGAGGTTGTTTAGAGGACATCTTGAGATTTCTAAAAAGTCCAAGAACACCCAAAAATGTTAAAAATTGAGCAAGATACACCTTGCACAAGTTGAGCATTTTTGAAGAGGTGCACAAAGAGAAATACTTGACAAATGCAATTTTTTTCCAAATGGGCTTGTAATTTTATGATCCAAACTAGATCTTAACATTATCCATGGCCTCTCTACGTCTTTCCACGCCTTCTTTCCAATTTATTTAATTTATTTTGAATTTAAAGCATTTAATTCAATTTTAAATTAAATAAAATACAAAAGCAAGGTATAAAATAAGTTGGGCTTGATTTCTATCTATCTTGAGGACCAAGGAAGCCCAAAATACATGCCAAATTCGTGCAAGATGCTACAAGGAAGAGAAAATCCAATTTTGGAAAGATTTGATGAAAATTTACAAGGAAATATTTTTGCATTCAAAGCAATATATTTTTTCATTCTTTTTGATCAAATCTCATGCTCTATAAATACATGACACATTCACAAGAACAAAGGACAAAACCCTAGCCTCATGAGCCAACCCTAATTTCTCAAAAATTCTCTAAAAGTTGCAAAATTCAAAATCCTTTTTTCATCCGTTTTCAATTCATTCCAAGCATTCCATCATGCTCCTGAGGTATCATAGAGTAAGTCCAGGCCAAGAACCATGGCCAAACATGCCTGAATCGTGCCATACATGAACATACATTTGCATGCTTTTCTTGAATTCGTGTTTAAATATTTATCGTATTTTGTCTGAAACTAACCTTTGCAATGCATTCTTGAGACATCATAGAACAGGTCTGGAAGATCACATGAAGTTCTTAATAACCGGAATGTGATTTGCCATTGTTAGGGCTTCAGATCGGAGAAGTTTCGAACCAGATGATACAAGCCGTTTTAGTCTAAACAAACACCACCATTGAACTCGCAAGGGTCGATTTAGGGGGGTAGCATTAACCACGAGGACCGGTTGATTGCACGCGTGGCTTTGTTCTGCTTTCTGATTCGTTCTTTCTTGTAACTGGGTCCCACGGCTTGACTTGGTTTGAAATTCAAACTGGAACGTTGGATCACTTATAATCCAACGCAGGTGTTTCTAAGACAACAAACACGCGCAGATCAGTTGGTAAACATGTGCTTGGTATATCCAGAGGGTCCTGGGTTCGATCCCTGGTCCTTCACCGTCTTTTTTATCACTTTTACGACTAACCAATTTTCTATTTTCTTTTCTTATTTTTATTCAATTTAATTTCTTTTCAAACAATTTTCTCATGCATTAAAAATCACCAAAAAAATATTTTCTTTTTGCATTTAGGACAGAAAAAATGTTTATTTAATTTTTGACATAAAAATTAATATTTTTGCATGCATATTTTAATTAATTGTTAATTACCCATAAAATTGACTTTTAATTATTTTCTTCACCAAAACCAGTCCAGAAAATTCCCAAAAAATTATTCTATCATTTAATTAAGATTACTAACCTAAAAAAAATTTCCTAACTCAAAAATCCTTTTTTACTAACACATTTTCTCTTATGCGAATTTCTTATCTTTTCCGATTATTATGTATCTGCTTACAGGTTGTAGGATTTATTTTCTCGCATTCTTTTCCAATATTATGTAACTGCTCATGGGATGTAATAGCTTAATTAGGATTTACTTTCTGCACTCCTATATTATGTAACTGCCCCAAAGCCATGTAATAGCGTAGGACATTTACTTTCCGCACTTTACTTTCTACAATTTACTTTCCGCACCCTATAAACTGCTAGTAATTAGGCGTGTATGGTAAGATAAAAACGAACGTAGATCACTTCTAATCACAAGATAAAATATCTGAATTCAACACACTCTCTTCACGCATGCACCCCCTAGAGTATTCTCTCTCGTTGCCTTTCGAATAAATGGTCAAGTCCCTCGAACTTAGAGGTATCCTAACACCGTTGCCTACAAACATATCATCAAAGTCCCTTCGATACAAAGATCATAGTCCCTCGACGTGGCCTACGAATACATGATCTCGTCCCTTAATTGTTGCCTACGAAAAGTGATGATCGTCCCTTCGAATGTGCTAGGATACTCCTACAAGTTGTCTTCTATGACCATCTTTTGTCCCTTCGAATGTCCCTCTTACATCCAACGAATAGGGTTACCTACTAACTAATGGTACGGATAACACTATTCTAAAGGAAAGTAAAATAACACGAAAACGACCATTCTGAGTAGGTAATAAGACTTTTAGTTGCTTGCTCTATCAAAATACTTTTCACACCTCACACTTGTATCAAAGTTAAAATATTTTACAAAAATGAAACATTTCCAAACACTTCGTATACATTCCAGCATGAATCATTACGAAGTCAAAGCGAAATGCCCTTTTGTCATACCCCAATATTTGCCCTCCTACTTCTCAAAACATTTCATACATCCATACTCAAGGATTCCTCAAGGGTTGATCAGACAAACCCTCTCCTAGACAATCAACCTAAACTAGGGTTTGGCAATTCTCAGATCAAAATGGACTTCCAACATCTCCAATGGTCATCATGCCTCCTCAGATGCTTCAAAGATTCTCCATGTCAAGTTTCAAGCCTCACAAGTCAAGTTTCCTCAGACAATTGCTCAGATGGTTGAAAATTAGTTGTATTGGACAAAAAGTAAATTGTGGTCACATACAGTCAAACTTCCTGATTTTTGGTCAACATCCTCATTTTGAAGTCACAACATTCTAAATTAGGGTTTTTCAATGAAAAGTCAACTGAAATTTGACTGAGCATAACTTCTTCATACTTTCTCAAAAAAATTTCCACCACCTCTCATTTTGAAGGAAATTCAATTCTCTACAACTTCATGTCTCACAAGAATGTTCAAAAAATGCTTCATTTGGAAGGTATGGGTCAAAACATTACAGGTCCTTTTCAAAGTCAACAAAAAGTCAACTTTTTGTTTGGAAGATTTATTGAGCACGGAAACTCCAATTGAGATGAAACCAAAGAGGTTGTTTAGAGGACACCTAGAGCTTTCTAAAAAGTCCAAGAACAATAAAAAATGTGGAAAATTAAGCAAAATACACCTTACAGAAGTTGAGCATTTTTGAACAATTGCACAAAAGGAGATATTTGTCAAAATCTAATTTTTTCCAAATGGGCCTATAATTTTATGGTCCAAACTTGATCATAATATTATTTGTGACCTATTGATGCCTTGCCATGACCACATTCTATTTTATTGATTTATTTTTGAATTTAAAAGCTTTTAATTCAAATTTAAATTATATAAAATATGAAAACAAGATATATTTTCAAATGGATTGGATTTTTATCAAACTTGAGGTCCAAGATAGCCCACATAACTTGCCAAATTCGTGCTAGCTTGCATATGGAAGAGAAAATCAAATTTTCAAAGATTTGATTTTATTTGAAAAGGAATTATTTTTGGATTCAAGACAAGATCTTTTTTCACTCTCTTTGCACTCACTCTTCACTCTATAAATACCCAGCATATTGCCAAGAACAAAGGACGTAAACCCTAGCCCTACAACAACCCTTATTTTGCTCAAAATTTTCACAAAGTTGTGAAATTCGATTTTCAAATTGCAGCCACTTTCAGCCTCTCTCAATCACTCCATTGTGTTCCTAGGGTAAGTTTGAGTAAGTACACACCAAAAGCCATGGTCAAAGCTGCTTGAATCGAGCCATACACATTCATACATATTCATAATTTTCTTGAAATTGCATTTTTATTATCTGTGTGTTTTAATCGAAACTAACCACTCTAATGTGTTCATGAGGTTCCATATGAAAGATCTGGGCCATCGTTTTGATGCTTGAACGTCCAGAAATCGATTTGCCATAATTAGGGTTTTTTGAGCTGTCTTCTTCGAACCGGCTTGTACAGGTCGATTCAGGGAAAATAAACACCACCATTGAACTCGCAGCCCTCGATTTAGGGGGGTAGGGCACCTCTTGCCTTTTTATTTTGCGTATTTTGCAGGTTTGGCATTTTGGATCGTCGGAGAAGACGACCGGAGCTAGGGCTCCGACGTCGTTGACTCATCTGAAGATCGGCGAGGCATGCGTGGCAGAAGCGAGCGTTCTGATTCGTTCTTTCGTTCAACCCGGGGTCCACTTGCTGACTGTGCGTTGAACTTCAAAAATCCATGACACGCGTACACTTATATTCACACGTTTGTATTTTCCAGACACCAAGTACACTCTGGCTCAGTGGTAAAAGCGCGTGTATGGGAAGATTCTCTCCAAGGTCTCCAGTTCGATCCCTGGCAAGACCATATGTTTTTTACTCTTTTGAAAACTAACATATTTTTTCTTATTTTCTTTAATATTTTTCATGCATTTTAATTTATCTTTAATATTTTTTATCATGCATCTAAAAAACACCAAAAATATTTACTTTTTGCATAATCATCAGAAAAATGCTTATTTAATTTTTAATATAAAAATTATTATTTTTGCATGCATATTTAATTTAATTAATAATTAATCATTTAATTGACTTTTAATTGTTTTTAAATTATCAAATCAATTCCAAAAATTACCAAAAATTTATCCTATCATATTAATGTTATCACTAACATAAAACCTTTTTCCTCATTCAAAAATGTTTATTTTTACTAACATTTTCTTCTTATGCAATTTTCTCGTATTTCCCGATTTTTTATATGTTCACAAGTTGTACCGTTTCAGACGATTTTTCTCGCTTTCCTTTTTTTCAATTATGTAATTGCCTATGGGATGTAATAGTTTAATTAGGAATTTTATTTTACGCACTCTCATTATGTATCTGCCCCAAAGCCATGTAATAGCGTAGGACATTTACTTTCCGCACTTTATGATTCCGCAATTTACTTTCTGCACCCTATAAACTGCTAGTAATTAGGCGTGTATGGTAAGATAAAATTGGATATAGATCACCTATAACTCCAAGATAAAATACCTGAAATCAACACACTTTTTTCACACATGCACCCCTTAGGGTAATTCTCTCTCTCTTTGCCTTACGAATTCAAATGGTCAAGTCCCTCGAACGTAGAGGTATCCTAGCACCGTTGCCTTCAAAACAAATCATCATAGTCCCTTCGATACAAAGATCATAGACCCATGTCGCCTCCGAATACATGATCTTGACCTCGATTGTCGCCACGAAAATGATGATAGTCCTTCGAATGTGCTAGGATACTTCCTACAAGTTGCCTTCTATGACCATCCGATGTCCCTTCGAATGTCCCGCTTACATCCAACGAATAAGGTTACCTACCAACTAATGGTATGGATAGCACTATTCTAAAGGAACGTAAAAAACACGAAAATGACCATTCTGAGTAGGTAATAAGACTTTTAGTTGCTTGCTCTATCAAAATACTTTTTTACACCTCACACTTTTGTCAAAGTTCAAACTCTTTTCAAAACAAAACATTTCCAAACACTTTGTATACATTCCTACATGAATTATTACAAAGTCAAAGTGAAATGCCTTTTCAAAACATTTTTCAAACACACAGAAAACACAATTTTAAAGTGATCTAAGAGCAACTAAGAGCCCGTAGAAAATTACGGATGAAAGGGGGTGCTAATACCTTCCCTTTTCATAACCTTCTCCCTTACTCAGAATCTAACGAAGGTCTTTTCCTGTTCTTTTCACCTTCCCTTAATTGGATAAAAGAAAAGTCGGTGGCGACTCTTGCTATCCGCACATTTGCGATACAAAATCTCAAAGTCGTTCACCGTACATGTAATCGGCGACTGGGAGACACCCTAAAGAGAGAATACCTTAGGGATTGCTAGATCACTTTTACTACTTTTTGTTTGACTTGCTTGCTTTACTTTTAAGGGTTGCTTGGGTATTATATTTGTGGGGGATCCTACACCTTTCCTTTTAGGTAAGTAGCAATAAGTCGTCATTAGGCGATATAAACGGTCAACATGATGGCTACGTTAGTGTGACACTTTGGATGTCCTTATACTCTTCATTCCCAAGTTGAGGATAGTATTTGGCTTCGTGTGTCATCAAGCACTAACTAAACTTTTAGAACCTTAATTGACCCATCTTGGCCATTAGAAAGTAGTGAGATGGCGGCTTTGGTGCTAAGGTTGGGTTGATGCTACGCTCATTAAGATCGACTTTTGGGATATTTTCGACCACTTGGTAGTCGTATTGAAATAAACGCCTACGAGAAAGATCAATGATATGAGATTCCTAGAACCGGTTACTATTATAGGACAGATGAACCAACTCAAACTTTTGGTGGGGTAAACACCTATACCTCATGCAAGCCTTAAACCTAGGCTCATTGTATGAATTGTTTGTGTGTGCTAAACATGACATCATGACATCATTGCATTGCATATCATTTCTAACTATTTCAAGGACCTAGGGATTTATCTTTGCTCTGTTTTGTAGGGAATTATGGCTTCTAGAAAGACTATCCGAATCAACTTCATGGGTATACCTTCTCACCAAAGAATTGGTTTGAAATTCCGACCATGCTCAGTTCATCAAAAGACATGGTTATCTACTTGACTTGGTTATCTCCGGTTTTGAAGAAGATATGATGCACGTCTTATTCCAGTTCTTTGATCCGAAACACCATTGCTTTAAATTCCCAGATTATCAGTCAGTTCCTACCTTGGAAGAGTTCTCTAAGCTACTTGGGATACCTATTCTTGATCAAATGCCATTCACCGGTCTAGAAAAGGTTCCTAGGTATGAAGAAATCGCATCAGCATTACATCTAAAGCGCTCAGACATTAAAGCCAATTGGGAAACCAGAAGCGGAGTTAAGGGTCTACTTGCTAAGTTTCTAATAAAGAAATCCCGAGAATTCCTCAAAGTTATGAGTTTCCATACATTCGAAGACATTGTGGCCTTGCTAATCTATGGTTTGGTTCTATTTCCTAACTCGGATCAATTCATAGATGTCAACGCCATCAAGTTGTTTCTTACCCGCAATCCTGTGCCTACTTTACTTTGAGACATCCTACATTCTCTCCACACTCGTACCATCAAAAGACAAGGAACTCTCATGTGTTGTTTACCGTTACTTTCCAGGTGGTTTATTTCGCACCTTCCTCCATCAGTTTTGAAGAATGAACAAAGGTTGAAGTGGTCTCAAAGGCTAATGTCACTCTCTCATTCAGATATCCGTTGGAATCTTTTCTCTCAAAAGGACTTCACATTCATTGAGCATTATGGAGAATTCCCTAATGTACCACTCCTTGGTATAAGGGGAGGTATTACTTACAACCCTTCTCTAGCTCAACGTCAGTTTGGTTATACTCGAAGATATTGTGTTCAACTACAACCACGATCTCCAGAATTACCGACAAAGGTTCATACACGCTTAGGGCATGGTAAAGAAGACTGATACCAAGACTTTGGGACACCAAAACTCCATTCCTTGGGAACCTTACCTCAAATGGGTGAGAGCTCGAGCTCAAAACCTCATAATGCCATTTACACCCGTGTTACCAGTAATTATGGAACCTGTTGCTATAGGTGACGTACCCTATACTGTTCTCCATCCTGACATGCCTACTAATTTTGAAGACTTGAAGAGATCCTGGATTCAGCTTAAAGAAAAAAGGGATACATTCGAAGCTCAGTGCTATGCAAGTGAGAAGAAAGTACTAGAGTTGACAAAGCTACTTCACGAGGAGCAGAACATCAACGCCTACCTCGGCACCAAGAGGAAGCGCCCATGGGAGACTTAGAGCTCTAGGCTTTTATGCTTTTATTGTTTTGAACTATCTTTTCTACTTAAAAAGAAAAAGAATAAAAAGAGAACTAATAAATGTTTGTTCGTGCTATAATACGGTGAACTGACTTTGTAGGATTTTGTATCGTAAATGTGCGGATAGCAAGAGTCACCACCGACTTTTCTTTTATCCAATTAAGGGAAGGTAAAAAGTACAGAAAAAGACCTTCGTTAGATTCTGAGTAAGAGAGAAGGTTATGAAAAGGGAAGGTATTAGCCCCCCTTTTCATCCGTAGTTATCTACGTGCTCTTAGTTGCTCTTAGATCACTTTAAAATTGTGTTTTCTGTGTGTTTGACAAAAATGTTTTGAAAAGGCATTTCGCTTTGACTTTGTAATGACTCATGTAGGAATGTATACAAAGTGTTTGGAAATGTTTTGTTTTGAAAAGAGTTTGAACTTTGACAAAAAGTGTGAGGTGTGAAAAGTATTTTGATAGAGCAAGCAACTAAAAGTCTTATTACCTACTCAGAATTGGTCGTTTTCGTGTTATTTTACGTTCCTTTAGAATAGCGCTATCCATACCATTAGTTGGTAGGTAACTCCATTCGTTGGATGTAAGCGGGACATTCGAAGGGACATCGGATGGTCATAGAAAGCAACTTGTAGGAAGTATCCTAGCACATTCGAAGGGACTATCATCATTTTTCGTAGGCGACAATCGAGGGTCAAGATCATGTATTCGGAGGCGACATCGTGGGTCTTATGATCTTTGTATCGAAGGGACTATGATGATTTGTTTTGAAGGCAACGGTGCTAGAATACCTCTACGTTCGAGGGACATGACCATTTATTCGAAAGGCAACGAGAGAGAATTACCCTAAGGGTGCATGTGTGAAAAGAGTGTGTCAAATTCAGATACATTATCTTGGAAATTAGAGTGAGCTACGTTCAATTTTATCTTGCCATACACGCCTAATTACTAGCAGTTTATAGTGTGCGGAAATTAAAATGCGGGAATATAAAGTGCGGAAAATAAAATCTCTAATTAACTATTACATCCCATAAGCAATTACATAATTGGAATAAAGAAAGCGATAAAAAGAAATCGTCCGGAACGGGATAACCTGTGAAAAGATGAGAAATCGGAAAATACGAGGAAATCGAATAAGAGAAAAATATTAGCAAAAATAATAATTTTTTAATGAGAAAGATATTTCATGCTGGAAATAACATTAATATGCTAAAATAATTTTTTGGGATTTTTTGGAGCTATTTTAATAATTAAAAACTAACTAAAAGCGATTTTTTGGTATTTTCTAATGCATGATAAAAAATTGTGAAAAGAGATTAAACTGTATGAAGAATATTAAATAAAATAGAAAATAGAAAATAATTGAAAAATTTGAGTTTGTGAAAAGAGAAACAAAACTGGTCCCAGGCTGATTCGAACTCGTGACCAGGAGGAGCATCTTTGAACAGTCCATGCCTTAACCATTGGGACAAGTGACATTTGGTGTTGAAAAAAACAAAATCAATTGAATATAAGTGATGACGCGTCAGGAATTTGTTTCAAACTGAGTCAGCCACGCGTGGACCCCAGTTGACTGGATGGACAAATCAGATCGCTTGTTTTTGCCATGCATGCCTCGCCGGATTCCACATCGGTCAACGACGCCGGAGCCCTAGCTCCGGTCGTCTTCTCCGATCAAGCAAACTTCAAAACCTGCAAAATACGAAAGATAAATGGCAAAGGAATACCCTACCCCCCTAAATCGACCCTTGCGAATCCAATGGTGGCATTGGTTTTTCCTAAAAGTGCCTGTACATGCCGATTTGAAGAAGATAGTTCAAAAACCCTAGCTATGGCAAATCCTTATTTTCACGTGCAAACTTCAAAACGATGGCCCAGATCATTCGTATGAAACCTCATGAACACATTAAAACCATTAGAATCAATTAAAACAAGCAGATAATAAAAATGCAATTTCAAGAAAGTTTTGAATATGTATGAATGTATATGGCACGATTCTGCTTGCTTTGATCAATAATAATGATGCATCCTTACTCAATCTTACCTCCTGAACACGGTTGGATGGATTTGAGAGCTTGAAAGTGGCTGGAGAATAAAATTCGAAATTTGACAATTCTTGAAAATTTTTGGCAAAATAAGGGTTGTGTTTTTGGCTAGGGTTTCGTGTCCCTTGCTTGGCATATTGCTGGCTATTTATAGAGTGAATTAAGAGAGGAAAAACAAGGAGAAAAGATTTGGTTTTGAATGCATTGAATAATTTTCAAATAAAATCAAATTTTTTAAGGAAATTTGATTTTCTCTTTAATGAAGGATCAAGCACGAAATTGGCATGTATCATGGGCTTCCTTGGACCTCAAGTTTGATATAAATTCCCTCCTTTTGAAAAAATATCTTATTTTCATATTTTATATAATTTAATTTTAAATTAAATGGTTTAAAATTCAAAAATAAATTAATAAAATAGAAAATTTCCGTAGCCAAGCATCAATGGGTCACAAATAACATCATGAACAAGTTTGGATCATAAGATTATAGGCCCATTTGGAAAATTTTTGCATTTTGACCAATATCTCCTTTTGTGCAATTGTTCAAAAATGCCCAACTTGTGAATGGTGTATCTTGCTCAATTTTCCACATTTTTGAGTGTTCTTGGACTTTTTAGAAATCTCTAAGAGTCCTCTAACCAACCTCTTTGGTTTCATCTCAATTGGAGTTTCCATGCTCAATATATCTTCAAAACAACATGTTGACTTTTTGTTGACTTTGAAAAGGACCTGTAATGTTTTGATCCATACTTTCCAAATGAATCATTTTGTGAACATTCTTGTGAGACATGAAGTTGTAGAGAATTGAATTTCCTTCAAAACAAGAGGTGGTGGAAAAATTTCTGAGAAAGTATGAAGAAGTTATGATCAGTCAAAGTTTGGTTGACTTTTCACTGAAAAACCCTAATTTAGAAAGTTTGACTTTTGAGCAAATCTTGAGTTTTCTTGATGAATCATGATCAACCCTTGATCAAATGATGAATGTAACTTCAAAATGAGGATGTTGACCAAAAATTATGAAGTTTGACTGTATGTTGACCACAATTGACTTTTTGTCCAATACAATTGATTTTCAACCATCTGAGCAATTGTCTGAGGAAACTTGACTTGTGAGGCTTGAAACTTGACATGGGGAATCTTTGAAGCATATGAGGAGGTATTATGACCATTATAAGTGTTGGAAATCCATCTTGATCTGAGAAATGCCAAACCCTAGTTTGGGTTGATTGTCTAGGAGAGGGTTTGTCTGATCAACCCTTGAGGAATCCTTGAGTATGGATGTATGAAATATTTTGAGAAGATGGAGGGAAAATTTTGGGGTATGACAGCTGCCCCTGTTCAATCTTCTTGTACTGGAAGGGTTAGATTGGCATGTTCGCCTTTCGTGACCTGAAGGTAGAAGATGATTGAACACTCGAGTACACCTGAAAATTTGCACTCGCTGTTGGTGATGATGCGGGAATGGGCTTACAGATGCCAGATGCCATTTGGGGAAAATGGAGACTTCGCTGGGGAATGAATCATACACTAGATTCGAGATTGTTGCATGGATAGGAAAACCGACAGGGATGGGCTTAAGATGCCATCTAGAATGATTGATGCTGGGGAGTGAGCCGTACGCTAGGCTCTGTAGACGTTTCTGGAAGTGGAAGGAGCATGGAGATGGGCTTAAGATGCCATCCGGAGGGAGTCGTAGTTAAACTCTGTGCTTGTCTTCAATGAAGTTATTGGTTTGTATTGGTTTTTAACCAAATATGCAGCATTCTGAAGGTGGAGAAATGTTGACAAGTAGTCGGAGATGGGCTTAAGATGCCATCCAAGGCAACCGAGTCGTACGCCAGACTCTGTAGTTGCTGTTGATAATAAGAGGGAGTCAGAATACACCTTCGTGCTGATTACTCTGAGGGGATAGTAGTTGGCAAAATGTGGACAACTTCCCTGTTGTGCATCGGGTGTTGGTCCACTGCCTGTTATCGGAGGATAACTTATGCTCGTTCGGATAGGGTTTCCCGTCTGGCTTTGGGTATTAATTCTGGATCCGTTGTCGGAGGACAACGAGGGCGGTCGTTCAGGTAGTTTTCCCGTCTGGATTCGGGTCTTAATCCTGGACCTGTTGTCGGAGGACAACTAGGGCGGTCTTTCAGATAGTTTTCCCGTCTGGATTCGGGTCTTAATCCTGGACCTGTTTACGTCAAAAGTGATTTCCACCTGTTTTGGAGAAAACAAGAGAAACTTTGATAGAATATTTGTTAGTCTTATGCAAAGTATGATGCATGACAATGTGTATGAATGACATATGCATATATTATGACTTTATAAGTAATGTATGAATGATAGATGTTGTGGTATTTCAAAACATATCCATCTTGAAGAGGATGCAGATGTCCTGCTTGGGATTTCTGACTTCTGTTTGAGGATGAAAATCCTGAGAAGAAAGATAACCTTGATTCCTCCGGTGCACTATCTGACCAAGTCTTGGGTCCGGATATTGTTGAGGATGATAGAGATCAAGAGACGCGTTGCCGAGGATACCATACATAGACTCTGCTGGGGAGAGTCTGGGAGGCACTCTACCAGGGATTTTGTGTGTAAATCTTGCTGGAGAGTAATTGGTAACTGCTGGGAGACCGGGTTAGAAGAATCTGGAGCCCGTTGTAATCTCTTACTGGGGAATAAAAGACATAGGTTTCCTTCGGTGCACTATCTGACCAAGTTTCAAGTCTGGACACTGCTGCTGGAGAAAAGGGGATTTGTTGAGAGATATCTTATTGGGGATAAATACCTCTGTTGGGGGATGAAATGTTACTGCTCGAAGACGGGTGAAATCCGGTTAAGATAAGTGGATCCACTGCTCGGGGACTGACGCGTACTCCACTGGGGGAGGTTTATGGTGAGTGACACCTCTGTGGGGATCATGTTCTGCAGGGGAATGCATTGGTGACTTTCGTCGTCATCTCAATTCCTAGAGCCTGTAGCAATTACTTTCGTATGTTTACTTTTCGCATGCTTGTGAATAGATCTTTATTGTTAGATGCATATAATCATTCAAGGCAAACGTTGGACTTTATGCAAATAACAACAGCAAGAATTGTAAAGAGAAAGAAACTTGTATTTATTTGGAATGTGGCGTATGGCCAAGTAGTTCGTACACAGGAAAGTAAAAAGCTATGCAGAAACAATCTCGTTAAGTTCCAACTATGCTAGTACTCATATATTTCAACTATCTCATCTCCTTGCTGTCAGTGGAAAGTGAGTGGACTGATCGTCACCATTTGAATCTTGAATGCTGATAATAGTAGTCTGGAAGTAGGTGATCTGGACGAGACATAGTCGTACGCTTAAATCCCTAACTTTTGCCTAGACCGCCCTTTCGGGTTTTCAGTCTATTGGGATACCCTTTTTTGCCAAAGCCGCCTTTTCAGGTTTTCGACTTGCCGGGTGTACATTTTTTGTATATATATCCTTAACTTTTGCTCGAACTCTTTTGGTTCGCCAGGATGCCCTTATTTTTTCCTAGGCCGGTCGACCTAGCGGGTCTCTTTTATACGTAGTATTTTTTGACTATGTCTGCGTTCACAGGGTGTGGGAAGTCTTCACCATCCATGGTGCTAAGTATCATAGCTCCACCGGAAAATACCGTCTTGACTACAAATGGTCCCTCATAGGTGGGAGTCCATTTGCCCCTGGGATCACCTTGTGGAAGAATGATGCGCTTGACTACTAGATCACCGACTTGGTAGACTCGGTGCTTGACCTTCTTGTTAAATGCTCTGATCATTCTCTTTTGATAGATCTATCCATGGCAGATGGATGCGAGTCGTTTCTCATCAATCAAATTAATCTGGTCAAGGCGGGTCTGAATCCAATCGTCTTCGCCTAACTCTGCGTCCTGGTCCTGGAGGACTCTGGTTGAGGGTATCTGAACCTCGATTGGTAGGACTGCCTCCATACCGTATACAAGAGAGAAAGAGGTTGCCCCTGTTGATGTCCGTACTGTAGTGCGATAACCATGAAGAGAAAATGGTAACATCTCATGCCAATCCTTGTAAGTCACTGTCATCTTCTGTACGATCTTCTTAATATTCTTGTTGGCGGCTTCCACAGCGCCATTCATCTTAGGCCGATAAGGAGAAGAGTTGTGATGCTTGATCTTGAACTGCGTGCAGAGTTCGGCGATCATCTTATTGTTGAGATTAGAGCCGTTATCTATAATAATCCTTTCGGGAGTGCCATATCGACAGATAAGATTATGCTTGATGAATCGAGCCACAACATTCTTGGTAACAGATGCGAACGAGGCTGCTTCTACCCACTTGGTGAAATAATCAATTGCCACAAGGATGAAACGATGTCCGTTGGAAGCTGTGGGCTTGATTTCTCCGATCATGTCAATGCCCCACATTGCAAAAGGCCAAGGAGCTGTTAGAACATTCAGAGGTACTGGAGGTACGTGTACTTTGTCTGCATAACGGCATTTGTGACAAGATCGGCGGCGGCAATCGCTTCCATGGTGGACCAATAATAGCTCGTTCTCGAATCTTCTTAGCCATCGTATGTCCAGGAGTGAGTACCAAATGCGCCTTGTAACTCTTCCATGATATGTTCCTGTCTTCCGTCACAGTGGAATAAGCATAAGTCGTGGTTAACGCTTGTATAAGATGCAATCGAAAGAATTTGGATGCAAATCTTCTCAAAAACTTCTTATCATTGACTGATGCCCCTGCGGATATTCCTGAGCCTCAAGATACCTCTTCACATCGTAGTACCAAGGTTTCTCTTCTGTATCAAGCTCATAGCAATATGCTGGTTCATCAAACTTCTCGATGATGATCTGGGGAGCCTCGTTGTCCCATCTGACCTTAAACATGGATGACATAGTAGCTAATGCGTCTGCCAACTGATTCTCTTCTCGTGGAATGTGATTGAAAGTGATCTCTTCGAAGTAGGGGATCTGTCATACCCCAAAATTTGCCCTCCATCTACTCAAGAGATTTCATACATCTATGCTCAAGGATTCCTCAAGAGTTGATCAGACAAACTCTCTCTTAGACAATCAACCTAAACTAGGGTTTGGTATCTCTCAAGTCAAGATGAATTTCCAACATCTCCAATGGTCTTCATGCCTCCTCATATGCTTCAAAGATTCTCCATGTCAAGTTTCAAGCCTCACAAGTCAAGTTTCCTCAGACAATTGCTCAGATGGTTGAAAATCAGTTGTATTGGACAAAAAGTCAACTGTGGTCAACATACAGTCAAACTTCATATTTTTTGGTCAACATCCTCATTTTGAAGTTACATTCATCATTTGATCAAGGGTTGATCATGATTCATCAAGAAAACTCAAGATTTGCTCAAAAGTCAAACTTTCTAAATTACGGTTTCTAGGTGAAAAGTCAATCGAACTTTGGTGATCATAACTTTCTCATACTTTCTCAGAAATTTTCCCACCAAAGCTCATTTTGAAGGAAATTCAATTCTATACAACTTCATGTCTCACAAGAATGTCCAAAAAATGCTTCATTTGAGAGGTATAGCTCAAAACATTACAGGTCATTTTCAAAGTCAACAAAAAGTCAACTTTTTGTTTTGAAGATATATTGAGCATGGTAACTCCAATTGAGATGAGACCAAAAGGGTTAGTTAGAGGACTCTTATAGCTTTCTAAAAAGTCCAAGAACACTCAAAAATGTGGAAAATTGAGCAAGATGCATGATTCACAAGTTGGGCAATTTTGAAAGAATGCACAAAGAGAAATACTCCTAAAAATCAAATCCTTTGCAAATGGGCCTACTTTTTCTACATCCTAACTTATTCCTCATGCAATTAGGAATATCCAAGCCCAATGCCACGAATTTTTATTTTATTTTCCTATTTAATTTGGAATTTATTCATTTAAATACAAATTAAATTGAAAAATAAAGTATAAAATCCAAATTAATTGCAAATTTGATTTTTATTTCTTCTTTGTGATCCAATCAATTCATTAAAAGCCAGCAAATTCGAAATTGGATCAATATGGGAAGATTAGATTGAAAATTGACCAAAGTTTGAAGATTTGATTTTTGCAAAAATCAAATTTGATTATCATTGATTATTGATCAATTCTTTCCCAAAACAATGCCAAATCCTTCCAGTACTTATACTTGATGCATACCAATTGCAAAAGAACGAAAAAATTGCTCTAAGAACCCTAAAATTTTTTCAAAGAAACTTGGAAAAAGGCAATTTGAATTGCGAGCCAATTCAAGGTGTTTTGAGGATTGAATAAGCATCCTCAAGGTCGAAGCTATTCCAATCATCCTCACGCGTTGAAACGTCCAGAATCGTCCCAGATAAGTCACGGTTTGTATCAACATAACTCGAAATCGAATCCATACATACAGCCATGTTTAATGTGTTTTGATTATATATCTGTGTTGCTAATGATGTTTCCAAGCTTTCTGCATAGTTTGATTTGAGTTTCAGGGCAAGAATCACGAGATGCCATTATTAGGGTTTCTGAGATCGATTTAGGGTTTCACCAAATAGAAAAAATTGGACCATAAGACCCATACCAGTGTTCTAATGCTTCAAGAATCGAACCATGCCTTTAGAATTCATTTATATTATGTATCATTTTGATTTTGCGGGGCTTGCACAAGGAAGACCGACGCTAACTTTTGAAAATTCAAAACGAAGAAGATGAGGATGGCGCGAGATCGTGGCAATGGGAAAGCGACGTGTGAAAATCCATTCGTTCGTTTCAAAACACAAGCGCACACATGGCGCATGATAAGGCTCTCAGTTGGAGATGCTCTCAAGAGTCCCTGTTCGAACCAGCCAGGGACCATTCCTTTTTCTTTTCACAAACTTTCAATATTTTCATATATTTTCATATTTTTTCTAATATTTTGCATCAATTTAATTAATTTCCACGTTTTATTTATGCATTAAAAAATTATCAAAAATACTTATTCTTTTTACATTACTTTCTAAAAATCTTTATTTAATTTAATAAATTAAAAAATACATTTTTGCATGCATATTTATTTTTATTCATAATTTTGCATTTTAATTACTTTTAATTCATTTTAAATTATTAAATTACATCTAAAAAATCCCAAAAATTTATTTTAGCATATTTATATTATTTCCAGCATGTAATAATTTTCTCATATAAAAACTTGCATTTTTTCTAACATTTCCTCTTATTTTTTTGATTTCATCATATTTTCCAATTTCTCGTTCGTTTCACAGGTTAATCCGATTCAGACGGTTCTTCCATTTTTATTCTATTTTTCAATAATGTAACTGTATATGGGATGTAATAGTTTAATTTAGGATTTTATTTTCCGCATTTTAAATTATGTATCTGCCCCAAAGCCTTGTAATAGCGTAGGACATTTACCTTTCCGCACTTTACATTCCGCATTTTACTTTCCGCACTCTATCAATTGCTAGTAACTAAGCGTGTATGGCAAGATAATAATGAACATAGCCCACTAATTGCAAGATAAAATACTTGAAATCAACACACTTCTTTCACACATGCACCCCTTAGGGTAATTCTCTCTTGCACAATTAAAATGGTCATGTCCTCGAACGTAGAGGTATTCTAGCACCGTTGCCTTCCAAACAAATCATCATAGTCCCTTCGATACAAAGATCATAAGACCCACGATGTCGCCTCCGAATACATGATCTTGACCCTCGATTGTCGCCTACGAAAAATGATGATAGTCCCTTCGAATGTGCTAGGATACTTCCTACAAGTTACCTTCGATGACCATCCGATGTCCCTTCGAATGTCCCGCTTACATCCTACGAATGGAGCTACCTACTAACTAATGGTGCGGCTAGCGCTATTCTAAAGGAACGTAAAGAAACGACCAAATTACGAGTGGGTAATAAGTCTCCTAGTTGCTCGCTCTACCAAATGCTTTTCACACCACACACTCTTTTTCAAAATTCAAATTCTTTTTCAAAACAAAACATTTCCGAACACTTTGTATACACTCCTACATGAGTCATTACAAAGTCAAAGCGAAATGCCATCTTTCAAAATATTTTTGTCAAACACACAGAAAGCAATTTTAAAAAGTGATCTAGAGCAACTAAGTGCCCGTAGATAACTACGGATGGAAAGGGGTGCTAATACCTTCCCTTTTCATAACCATTCTCCCGAACTCAGAATCTAACGAAGGTCTTTTTCTGTTACTTTTACCTTCCCTTAATTGGATAAAAATAAAAGTCGGTGGCGACTCTTGCTATCCGCACATTTGGATACAAAAATCCTACAAAGTCAGTTCACCGTGTTATAGGATCAAACTCAGAACATGCTCTCGTAATGGAATGAGATTCGGATGCTTCGTATCCCACTCACCCTTAATCTGACTGATCACTAAGGCTGAATCTCCGTACACTTGCAAGAATTTGATTCTTAAGTCAATAGCAGCTTTGATACCCATGATGCACGCTTCATATTTTGCCATGTTGTTGGTGCAACTGAAACATAATCTGGCGGTGAAAGGCGTATGTCCGCCTGTAGGGGATGTAATGATGGCGCCAATGCCATTGCCAAGTGCGTTTGAGGCTCCATCAAAGACCATGGTCGATCGGGATCCTTGTTCATGTCCTTCGTCCGGGCCTGGTTCTTCGCAATCTGTAACTAGTAGAACATCTTCGTCTGGAAATTCGAACTGCATAGACTGATAGTCATCTACGGCTTGATGAGCCAAATGATCGGCTACCACACTTCCTTTGATCGCTTTCTAAGAAGTGTACTGGATGTCATACTCGGTCAAGATCATTTGCCATCTTGCTATTCTTCCGGAAAGAGCTGGTTTCTCAAATATTATTTTATCGGATCCATCTTAGAAATCAACAAGGTAGTGTGAGTCAACATATACTGTCTTAGTCGGTGAGCAGCCCAAGCCAAAGCGTTGCAAGTTTTCTCGAGCTGTGAGTATCTTGTTTCATAGTCGGTAAACTTCTTGCTAAGGTAGTATATTGCATGCTCTTTTCGACCAGACTCGTCATGTTTCCCCAACACACACCCCATTGAATTCTCTAACACTCTCAAGTACATGATAAGAGGTCTTCCTTCGGCAGGCGGCATCAAGATGGGAGGATTCTGTAAGTACTCCTTGATTTTGTCAAAAGCGATCTGGCAATCGTCGTTCCATTCCACTACTTGATCTTTCTTAAGTAACTTGAAGATTGGATCACAAGTAGCAGTTAGGTGTGCAATGAATCTGGCAATGTAATTAAATCGGCCCAAGAAACCTCTGACTTCCTTCTCGGTGCGGGGAGATGGCATTTCTTGAATTGCTTTAACCTTGGCGGGGTCAACTTCAATACCTTTATCATTGACAACAAACCCTAGGAGTTTTTCGGATCTGACTCCAAAGGTGCACTTGTTAGGGTTAAGTCTCAGTCTGTATTTCTTCAACCTGTCGAACAACTTTTGTAGATGATCAAGATGTTCTTCCTCAGTCTGTGATCGAGCTATCATGTCGTCGACGTAGACCTCTATCTCGTGATGAATCATGTCATGAAATAATGTCACCATAGCATGCTGATAAGTGGCACCTGCGTTCTTCAGTCCGAACGGCATAACTTTGTAGCAGAAAGTGATCCACTGTGTAACAAAAGTAGTCTTCTCCATGTCTTGAGCCATTTTGATCGATTGTAACGGGAAACCATCCATGAAGGAGAAAACCTTATGTTGGCGGTGTTGTCAACGAACATCAATATGAGGAAGTGGGAAATCGTCTTTCGGACTCGCTTTGTTCGGATCTACGTAATCCACACACATTCGTACCTTACCATCCTTCTTAGGTACAGGCACCACATTTGCAACCCACTGGATAGAAGTGACTAAGAAACGTTGAGCTGCTTCATCACTTGACTTTGATTTTCTCGATATCTCGGGGCGTGCGACGACCTTCATTTCACGGGAGAAAACCTTCTTTGTCGTCGGTGTACCACAATATCAATGTCCAAACCCGGCATGTCTTCGTATGACCAAGCAAAAACCTCAATATAGTCACGTAGCATCTGAACCAATCTTTCTTTGACACTGTTCTCAAGACCCACTCCTATCTTGATCTCTTTTCTGTCTCTCAGTTCCAAATTCACAACCTCAACTTGCTCTTCGTGTGGCTGTATAACTCGCTCTTCTTGCTGTAGCAATCTGACAAGTTCTCCTGGCACTTCACAATCTTCCTCACCTTCGTCTTCGACTTGGTATATCGGATTATCGAAGTCATATTTAGCAATAGCATAGCTGTTATCAATGAGATTCGGAGTGATTCTGCAGTGTATCATGTGGGTGTGTGTAAGAAACACATAGCTTTTTGAAGGGGTGATAAAGTAAAAAGAAAGAAAACAACAATTGAATGCAAAAGTCCAACGATTTTATTGAATGAAAATATGCAAATGACAGATAATAACCCTCACAAACGAGCCACGATTCCCCGGGTAAGGCACTAGGCTTTACAGTTTATTGTTCAAAACATAGAAAATACGAAAAGCAAAACAAAAACAAGAGTAATTACTCCTGTCTAAAGGAGATTGGTATGACGTCTTTAGTCTTCCAATTGCTGAGTCTATTGTCGGGAGTTGGGAAGATCCACTTGCTGATGTCGAAGTCGTTGTCGTCGTCTTCTATAGCATGGATTCCACTCTGGCTGATGCGGAAAGGAAGTTGGCCAACACGTTCGCGGCGTATCATCTTCTGACCCTTGATAGTGAAACCTAAACCAGTCTTGTCAAACTTGAAAGAAGGTTAGGGAGCTGTCCCCAAATAGTACTACCTCCTTCTTCAACAGCAACTTGAGCATCCTTCAGCGAGGCCATCCTAGGCGGAACTTGTGTAACTTCGGGAGCGACAAGAGAGTCAGCAGGCATGACTCTGGGTATTGTTTCAAAAGCTTGACAGGGAGTCTCAAAGAATTCACCCTCTACCTCGAGATAACGGAGAGACTGTAGATGACTGACCATGTACTCTTCTTCACCACATACTGTAACAACCTTCCCCTTCACTGGGTACTTCAGCTTCTGATGCAGGGTAGAAGTAACAACGCTTGCCCCATGTATCCAAGGGCGTCCAAGAAGGCAAGAGTAAGCTGGACGGATGTCCATGACAAAGAAAGTGGAGTCAAAAATCTGGGAACCGACTTTGACAGGCAGAGTAAGCTCTCCAAGCACTGTTCGTTTAGAACCATCAAAAGCTCTCACAATGATGTCACTGGGTCTCAGAACCAACCCCTCAACATCAAGTCGATCAAAAGCAGTCTTCGGTAGGATGTTCAGAGCAGAACCAGTATCCACCAAAACATGAGATAATGTAACTCCCTTACATTCGACAGAGATGTGCAAGGCTTTGTTGTGTTTCTTTCCGGTAGGAGTCAAATCAGCATCAGAGAAGCCTAGGCCGTTGTTGGCAGCCAGGCTAGGAATACAAACTTCGAACTGGTCGGTAGTAGTGTCTTGCGGTACATGAGCATTCTTTAGAAACTTCACCAAGGCGTTAGCATGAGCCTCGGAGCATAAAAGCAAAGCAAGCATGGATATCTTGGACGGAGTCTGTCCCAACTGTTCCACAACATTGTAGTCACTCTTCTTGATAATCTTCAGAATTTCCTCCATTTCTTGTTTGGAGGTGTCTTCAGTAACTTCCTTTGGTACTTCTGGCTGAGCAGGATGAGTCACTGGTTCTTTCCCTCTAGCTTGGGGAATGGGTTGAGTAGCTGGAATGCGAGCTGGAGTCGCAGTGTCTTTTGGAGGAGAGATATCTGGAGAGAAAACCCTTCCGGTTCTGGTCACCTTACTTGATCCGGTGATGTTGTCAATGTCAGGAATGGTAGCTTCAACTGTAAGATCTTCAATGGTCAGAGGGTCTTGCTTGACACCATGATAGTAGACATCAGATCCATAATCCAACGGAATAGCCTTGTCAGAGGAATACGGAACTGGTCTTGGAGAAGTAATGATGAGGGGTGCCACTCTAGGCACAGGATTAGCAGAGGAAATCCTTATTGTGTTAACATCAGCGTTGTCTTCAGGGAAGTCATCACCCCATCCGGTTGCCTTAACGTCTTCAATAGGAATCTTGTAGCTATCAGGAACAGTATACTTCACCATGTAATCATATTTTCCGTTTGGCTGCCCCAAGGTATCCCACACAGATGGTGCAGCTTCACTCACATCTTCAATCTTCAACTTAGACATATCTTCACACAGCTTCTGCACAGGTGGTTTCAGGAATAGTATTTCGCGGTTATCCATCATGCACTGAACACGTCTTCTCAACCAAGCACAACCATCAGGTGCAGATGGGCACCAACGACAATTCTCTGGGCATCCTGGGTTGACACCGACTTGCAGAAAATTCTTCTTAACAGTCATCAGAGGAATGGTCAAGTCATCTATGCTGAAAACGTAAGTATCCTCTCCAACAGCATTAGAACTCTTGTCATGGTTAGGCATAGGAGCGTTGATCACATTCAGAGTCTCAACAGGAGGATCAAATTCAATCTGCTTAGCTTCAATCATATCCTGAATCTTGTTCTTCAGAGCCCAATAGTCATCAGTGTTATGTCCAGGGCTGTTGGAGTGGTAAGCACACTTAGCATTAGGATTGTATCTCGGAGAGGAAGTGTTGATGTTTTGAGGAGGATCCCTCAAGGTAATCGGCTTTGCTTTCAACATGTGTTGCAAGGCTTGCGACAATGGCATGTTGATCTTCGTAAACTGTCTTCGTGGCGCGTTCTGGCTACGCGCGTTGTCTCGCTGAGGTTGTGCTGATGTAGGATTGGAGATCACAACTGCCCCCACAGATTGAGCGCGGTCGGTCTTGGCTCGGCTTTTCTGACCATACACAGCATTAGCTTCTTTCTTACCACCAAAAGATCTCTTTGCAGCATTTGAAGATTCCACATGAATCTTCCCACTCTTGATACCAGCTTCGATACGCTCTCTTGTCAATATCAGCTTGGTGAATCCGGCTGAAGAGTTTCCAATCAGATGATTGAAGAATGGACCTGTCAGTGTCCCCATAAACATATCAACCAACTCCCTATTGGACAAGGGTGGCTGAACTTTGCCTGCTAGATCTCTCCATTTCTGAGCGTACTCCTTGAACTTCTCATCACGACGCATAGACATGCTTTGTAGTTGCATGCGAGTGGGTGTCAATTCAGCATTGTACTCATACTGTCTTGTAGAAAGCATCTGCTAAGTCACTCCAAGTACGGATACGGTCATTCTCTAGTTGATAATACCATTCCAATTGGGTTCCGGATAAAATCTCTTGAAAATAGTGCATCCACAACTTTCGGTCATCAGTGTGGGGGTTGATCTTCTGAACATAGGACTTCAAATGTAGCTTTGGACAAGAAATGCCATCATACTTGGCAAAAGTAGGAACTTTGAACTTGGGAGGAATCACCACACTAGGGACAAGACTCAAATCATCAAAATTCAGCCCAGACATCTTCAAGTTTTCTACAGCATTCAGACGGTCTTCAAGTCACTTGTACTTGTCATCTTCATCAGAGTACTGGCTATAGTCAGAGCGATCTTCTTTTTCTTTCTCAGGCTCACGTTGGTCATCTTCATTGCCCTTGACACTCCCCTCATTCTTGACACTTTCTTCAGAGAGCTTTATCCGGCTAACCCTTTTAGGACCACCTTTGTAGCGTCTGCCCATGTTGAGAAGACCTACAACCTTCTTCTTCTGTTGATGAGCTTCTTCAGATCTTCTTGGCCTTGGACCAAACTGGTGAACATCTGCTGAAGCTGAGCATTCTGAGCTTGGAGATCTTTGACGGACTGTTCAAGAGCCATTTCTGCTAAAATAAATAGCGAGCAAATGAGAAAACCGATCTTCAATGTACCTGTGATGCAATGTTATGCTATGATATGCAATGTTTATGCGAATGCAATGCAATGTTTTCAAGGACTTTAGAGATTTAAATTTGTTAAACAAGCACGAACAAACATTTATTAGTTCTCTTTTTATTCTTTTTCTTTTTAAGTACAAAAGATAGTTCAAAATCAATAAAAGAAAAACATATAAATCCTAAAGCTCTAAGTCTCCCATAGCGCTTCCTCTTGATGCCGAGGTAGGCGTTGATGCTTCGTTCCTCATGAAGTAGCTTTGTCAACTCTAGCACCTTATTCTCGCTTGTATAGCACTGAGCTTCAAAGGTATCCTTTTCTTCTTTAAGCTGAATCCAGGATCTCTTCAAGTCTTCAAAATCAGTAGGCATGTCAGGATGGAGAACAGTATAGGATTCGTCACCTATAGCAACAGGTTCCATAATTACAGGTAAAACAGGCGTGAATGGCATCATGAGGTTTTGAGCTCGAGCTCGCACCCATTTGAGGTAAGGTTCCCAAGGAATGGAGTTTCGGTGCCCCAAAGTCTTGGTATCAGTCTTCTTTACCATGCCCCAAGCGTGTATGAACCTTTGACGGTAATTCTGGAGATCGTGATTGTAGTCGAACACAATATCTTGAAGAAGCATATCATGAGGACCATCTCTTCGAGCATAACCAAACTGACGTAGAGCTAGAGAAGGGTTGTAAGTAATACCTCCCCTTATACCAAGGAGTGGCACATTGGGGAATTCTCCACAACGCTCAATGAATGTGAAGTCCTTTTGGGAGAAAAGACTCCAACGGATATCTGAATGAGAGAGTGACATCAGTCTTTGAGACCACTTCATCCTTTGCTCGTTCTTCAAAACTGATGGAGGAAGGTGCGAAATAAACCACCTAGAAAGTAACGGTATGCAACACATGAGAGTTCCTTGTCTCTTAGTAGTACGAGTGTAGAGAGAATGTAGGATGTCTCCAAGTAAAGTAGGCACTGGATTGCGGGTAAGAAACAACTTGATGGCATTGACATCTATGAACTGATCCGAGTTAGGTAATAGAACCAAACCATAGATTAGCAAGGACACAATGTCTTCGAATGCATGAAAACTCATAGCTTTGAGGAACTCTCGGGCTTTCTTAATTAGGAACTTAGCAAGTAAACCCTTAACTCCACTTCTGGTTTCCCAATTGGCTTCAATGTCTGGGCGCTTAAGATGTAAGGTCGATGCAATGTCTTCGTACCTAGGAACCTTTTCTAAACCGGTGAATGGCATTTGGTCTAGAATAGGTATCCCAAGTAGCTTAGAACTCTTCAAGGTAGGAACCAAGCGATAATCTGGAATGTAAAGAAATGATGTTTCGGATCAAAGAAGCTGAATAGGACATGCATCATATCTTCTTCAAAGCGGAGATAACCAAATCAAGCGAGATAACCATGTCTTTTGATGGTGAGCATGGTGGGAATTTCAAACCAATTCTTTGAGTGAGAAGGTATACCCATGAAGTTGATTCGATAGTCTTTCTAGAAGCCATAATACCTACAAAGCAGAAAGATAAATCCTAGGTCCTTGAAATAGTTAGAAATGATATGCAATGCGGATGATGTCATGATGTCATGTTTAGCACACACAAACAATTCACACAATGAGCCTAGGTTCAAGGCTTGCATGAGGTATAGGTGATTACCCACCAAAAGTTTGAGTTGGTTCATCTGTCCTATAATAGTAACCGGTTCTAGGAATCTCACATCATTGATCTTTCTCGTGGCGTTTATTTCAATACGACTACCAAGTGGTCGATCGAAAATATCCCAAAGTCGATCTCAATGAGCGTAGCATCGGTATCAACCAACCTCGGTCACCAAAGCCGCCATCTCACTACCTTTTAATGGCCAAGATGGGTCAATTAAGGTTCTAAAAGTTTAGTTAGCGCTTGATGACACCACATAGAAGCCAAATACTATCCTCAACTTGGGAATGAAGAGTATCAGGACATCCAAAGTGTCACACTAACGTAGCCATCATGTTGACCGTTTTGATATACGTCTAACGGTCGCGACGATTTATTGCTACTTACCTAAAAGGAAACCTGGATCCGGGTGTAGGATCCCCCACAAATATAATACCCAAGCAACCCTTAAAGATAAAGCATACAAATCAAACAGAAAACAATAAAGGTGATCTAGAAATCCCTAAGGCATTCTCTCTTTAGGGTGTCTCCCGTGATCGCCAGATTACATGTCTGTGTGACTTTGTAGGATTTTGTATCGCAAATGTGCGGATAGCAAGAGTCGCCACCGACTTTTCTTTTATCAATTAAGGGAAGGTAAAAGTACGAAAAAAAGACCTTCGTTAGATTCGAGTAAGGAGAAGGTTATGAAAAGGGAAGGTATTAGCACCCTTTTCATCCGTAGTTATCTACGGGCTCTTAGTTGCTCTTAGATCACTTTAAAATTGTGCTTTACGTGTGTTTGACAAAAATGTTTTGAAAAGGAATTTCGCTTTGACTTTGTAATGATTCATGTAGGAATGTATACAAAGTGTTTGGAAATGTTTTGTTTTGAAAAGAGTTTGAACTTTGACAAAAAGTGTGAGGTGTGAAAAGTATTTTGATAGAGCAAGCAACTAAAAGTCTTAATACCTACTCAGAATTGGTCGTTTTCGTGTTATTTTACGTTCCTTTAGAATAGCGCTATCCATACCATTAGTTGGTAGGTAACTCCATTCGTTGGATGTAAGCGGGACATTCGAAGGGACATCGGATGGTCATAGAAAGCAACTTGTAGGAAGTATCCTAGCACATTCGAAGGGACTATTATCATTTTCGTAGGCGACAATCGAGGGTCAAGATCATGTATTCGGAGGCGACATCGTGGGTCTTATGATCTTTGTATCGAAGGGAGTATGATGATTTGTTTTGAAGGCAACGGTGCTAGAATACCTCTACGTTCGAGGGACATGACCATTTATTCGAAAGGCAACGAGAGAGAATTACCCTAAGGGGTGCATGTGTGAAAAGAGTGTGTCAAATTCAGATACATTATCTTGGAAATTAGAGTGAGCTACGTTCAATTTTATCTTGCCATACACGCCTAATTACTAGCAGTTTATAGGGTGCGAAAATTAAAATGCGGGAATATAAAGTGCGGAAAAATAAATCCTACGCTATTACATGGCTTCAGGGAAGATACATAATTTAAAATGCGGAAAATAAAAGCCCTAATTAACTATTACATCCCATAAGAAATTACATAATTGGAATAAAGAAAGCGATAAAAAGAAATCGTCCGGAACGGGATAACCTGTGAAAAGATGAGAAATCGGAAAATACGAGGAAATCGAATAAGAGAAAAATGTTAGCAAAAATAATAATTTTTTAATGAGAAAAATATTTCATGCTGGAAATAACATTAATATGCTAAAATAATTTTTTGGGATTTTTTGGAGCTATTTTAATAATTAAAAACTAACTAAAAGCGATTTAAATGGTAAATTAGAAATAAAATTAAATATGCATGCAAAATAATATTTTTTAATTTTATAAATTAAATAAACATTTTCTGAAAATAAATGCAAAAAGAAAAATATTTTTTGGTATTTTCTAATGCATGATAAAAAATTGTGAAAAGAAATTAAAATGTATGAAGAATATTAAAGAAAATAGAAAATAGAAAATAATTGAAAAAGTTGAGTTTGTGAAAAGAGAAACAAAACTGGTCCCAGGTTGATTCGAACTCGTGACCAGGAGGAGCATCTTTGAACAGTCCATGCCTTAACCATTGGGACAAGTGACATTTGGTGTTGAAAAAAACAAAATCAATTGAATATAAGTGATGACGCGTCAGGAATTTGTTTCAAACTGAGTCAGCCACGCGTGGACCCCAGTTGACTGGATGGACAAATCAGATCGCTTGTTTTTGCCATGCATGCCTCGCCGGATTCCACATCGGTCAACGACGCCGGAGCCCTAGCTCCGGTCGTCTTCTCCGATCAAGCAAACTTCAAAACCTGCAAAATACGAAAGATAAATGGCAAAGGAATACCCTACCCCCCTAAATCGACCCTTGCGAATCCAATGGTGGCATTGGTTTTTCCTGAAAGTGCCTGTACAGGCCGGTTCGAAGAAGACAGTTCAAAAACCCTAACTATGGCAAATCCTTATTTTCACGTGCAAACTTCAAAACGATGGCCCAGATCATTCGTATGAAACCTCATGAACACATTAAAACCATTAGAATCAATTAAAACAAGCAGATAATAAAAATGCAATTTCAAGAAAGTTTTGAATATGTATGAATGTACATGGCACGATTCTGCTTGCTTTGATCAATAATAATGTTGCATCCTTACTCAATCTTACCTCCTGAACACGTTTGGATGGATTTGAGAGCTTGAAAGTGGCTGGAGAATAAAATTCGAAATTTGACAATTCTTGAAAATTTTTGGCAAAATAAGGGTTGTGTTTTTGGCTAGGGTTTCGTGTCCCTTGCTTGGCATATTGCTGGCTATTTATAGAGTGAATTAAGAGAGGAAAAACAAGGAGAAAAGATTTGGTTTTGAATGCATTGAATAATTTTCAAATAAAATCAAATTTTTGAAGGAAATTTGATTTTCTCTTTAATAAAGGATCAACCACGAAATTGGCATGTATCATGGGCTTCCTTGGACCTAAAGTTTGATATAAATTCCCTCCTTTTGAAAAAATATCTTATTTTCATATTTTATATAATTTAATTTTGAATTAAATGGTTTAAAATTCAAAAATAAATTAATAAAATAGAAAATTGCCATAGCCAAGCATCAATGGGTCACAAATAACATCATGAACAAGTTTGGATCATAAGATTATAGGCCCATTTGGAAATGCCCAACTTGTGAATGGTGTATCTTGCTCAATTTTCCACATTTTTGAGTGTTCTTGGACTTTTTAGAAAGCTATAAGAGTCCTCTAACCAACCTCTTTGGTTTCATCTCAATTGGAGTTTCCATGCTCAATATATCTTCAAAACAAAATGTTGACTTTTTGTTGACTTTGAAAAGGACCTGTAATATTTTGATCCATACTTTCCAAATGAATCATTTTGTGAACATTCTTGTGAGACATGAAGTTGTAGAGAATTGAATTTCCTTCAAAATGAGAGGTGGTGGAAATTTTTTTGAGAAAGTATGAAGAAGTTATGCTCAGTCAAATTTCAGTTGACTTTTCATTGAAAAACCCTAATTTAGAATGTTGTGACTTCAAAATGAGGATGTTGACCAAAAATCAGGAAGTTTGACTGTATGTGACCACAATTTACTTTTTGTCCAATACAACTAATTTTCAACCATCTGAGCAATTGTCTGAGGAAACTTGACTTGTGAGGCTTGAAACTTGACATGGGGAATCTTTGAAGCATATGAGGAGGTATGATGACAATTAGAAGTGTTGGAAATCCATCTTGATCTGAGAAATGCCAAACCCTAGTTTGGGTTGATTGTCTAAGAGAGGGTTTGTCTGATCAACCCTTGAGGAATCCTTGAGTATGGATGTATGAAATGTTTTGAGAAGTAGGAGGGCAAATATTGGGGTATGACAAAAGGGCATTTCGCTTTGACTTCGTAATGATTCATGCTGGAATGTATACGAAGTGTTTGGAAATGTTTCATTTTTGTAAAATATTTTAACTTTGATACAAGTGTGAGGTGTGAAAAGTATTTTGATAGAGCAAGCAACTAAAAGTCTTATTACCTACTCAGAATGGTCGTTTTCGTGTTATTTTACTTTCCTTTAGAATAGTGTTATCCGTACCATTAGTTAGTAGGTAACCCTATTCGTTGGATGTAAGAGGGACATTCGAAGGGACAAAAGATGGTCATAGAAGACAACTTGTAGGAGTATCCTAGCACATTCGAAGGGACGATCATCACTTTTCGTAGGCAACAATTAAGGGACGAGATCATGTATTCGTAGGCCACGTCGAGGGACTATGATCTTTGTATCGAAGGGACTTTGATGATATGTTTGTAGGCAACGGTGTTAGGATACCTCTAAGTTCGAGGGACTTGACCATTTATTCGAAAGGCAACGAGAGAGAATACTCTAGGGGGTGCATGCGTGAAGAGAGTGTGTTGAATTCAGATATTTTATCTTGTGATTAGAAGTGATCTACGTTCGTTTTTATCTTACCATACACGCCTAATTACTAGCAGTTTATAGGGTGCGGAAAGTAAATTGTAGAAAGTAAAGTGCGGAAAGTAAATGTCCTACGCTATTACATGGCTTTGGGGCAGTTACATAATATAGGAGTGCAGAAAGTAAATCCTAATTAAGCTATTACATCCCATGAGCAGTTACATAATATTGGAAAAGAATGCGAGAAAATAAATCCTACAACCTGTAAGCAGATACATAATAATCGGAAAAGATAAGAAATTCGCATAAGAGAAAATGTGTTAGTAAAAAAGGATTTTTGAGTTAGGAAATTTTTTTTAGGTTAGTAATCTTAATTAAATGATAGAATAATTTTTTGGGAATTTTCTGGACTGGTTTTGGTGAAGAAAATAATTAAAAGTCAATTTTATGGGTAATTAACAATTAATTAAAATATGCATGCAAAAATATTAATTTTTATGTCAAAAATTAAATAAACATTTTTTCTGTCCTAAATGCAAAAAGAAAATATTTTTTTGGTGATTTTTAATGCATGAGAAAATTGTTTGAAAAGAAATTAAATTGAATAAAAATAAGAAAAGAAAATAGAAAATTGGTTAGTCGTAAAAGTGATAAAAAAGACGGTGAAGGACCAGGGATCGAACCCAGGACCCTCTGGATATACCAAGCACATGTTTACCAACTGAGCTGCGCGTGTTTGTTGTCTTAGAAACACCTGCGTTGGATTATAAGTGATCCAACGTTCCAGTTTGAATTTCAAACCAAGTCAAGCCGTGGGACCCAGTTACAAGAAAGAACGAATCAGAAAGCAGAACAAAGCCACGCGTGCAATCAACCGGTCCTCGTGGTTAATGCTACCCCCCTAAATCGACCCTTGCGAGTTCAATGGTGGTGTTTGTTTAGACTAAAACGGCTTGTATCATCTGGTTCGAAACTTCTCCGATCTGAAGCCCTAACAATGGCAAATCACATTCCGGTTATTAAGAACTTCATGTGATCTTCCAGACCTGTTCTATGATGTCTCAAGAATGCATTGCAAAGGTTAGTTTCAGACAAAATACGATAAATATTTAAACACGAATTCAAGAAAAGCATGCAAATGTATGTTCATGTATGGCACGATTCAGGCATGTTTGGCCATGGTTCTTGGCCTGGACTTACTCTATGATACCTCAGGAGCATGATGGAATGCTTGGAATGAATTGAAAACGGATGAAAAAAGGATTTTGAATTTTGCAACTTTTAGAGAATTTTTGAGAAATTAGGGTTGGCTCATGAGGCTAGGGTTTTGTCCTTTGTTCTTGTGAATGTGTCATGTATTTATAGAGCATGAGATTTGATCAAAAAGAATGAAAAAATATATTGCTTTGAATGCAAAAATATTTCCTTGTAAATTTTCATCAAATCTTTCCAAAATTGGATTTTCTCTTCCTTGTAGCATCTTGCACGAATTTGGCATGTATTTTGGGCTTCCTTGGTCCTCAAGATAGATAGAAATCAAGCCCAACTTATTTTATACCTTGCTTTTGTATTTTATTTAATTTAAAATTGAATTAAATGCTTTAAATTCAAAATAAATTAAATAAATTGGAAAGAAGGCGTGGAAAGACGTAGAGAGGCCATGGATAATGTTAAGATCTAGTTTGGATCATAAAATTACAAGCCCATTTGGAAAAAAATTGCATTTGTCAAGTATTTCTCTTTGTGCACCTCTTCAAAAATGCTCAACTTGTGCAAGGTGTATCTTGCTCAATTTTTAACATTTTTGGGTGTTCTTGGACTTTTTAGAAATCTCAAGATGTCCTCTAAACAACCTCTTTGGTTTCATCTCATTTGAAGTTTCCATGCTCAAGAACACTTCTTTACAAAAAATTGACTTTTTGTTGACTTTGAAAAGGACCTGTAATATTTTGATCCATAACTTCCAAATGAAGCATTTTCCGCCCATGCTTGTGAGACATGAAGTTGTAGAGAATTGAATTCTCTTCAAAATGAGCTGTGGTGGAAAAATTTCTGATAAAGTATGTGAAAGTTATGCCTGGTCAAAGTTTTGTTGACTTTTTCTTCAAAAACCCTAATTTGGAAACTTTGACTTTTGATCAAATCTTGAGTTTTCTTGATGAATCATGATCAACCCTTGATCAAATGATGAATGTAACTTCAAAATGAGGATGTTGACCAAAAATTATGAAGTTTGACTGTATGTTGACCACAGTTGACTTTTTGTCCAATACAATTGATTTTCAACCATCTGAGCAATTGTCTGAGGAAACTTGACTTATGAGGCTTGAAACTTGACATGGGGAATCTTTGAAGCATATGAGGAGGTATTATGACCATTATAAGTGTTGGAAATCCATCTTGATCTGAGAAATGCCAAACCCTAGTTTGGGTTGATTGTCTAAGAGAGGGTTTGTCTGATCAACCCTTGAGGAATCCTTGAGTATGGATGTATGAAATATTTTGAGAAGATGGAGGGAAAATTTTGGGGTATGACACGTGCTTGTTTAACAAATTTAAATTCCTAAGGTCCTTGAAAACATTGCATTGCATCTGCATAAACATTGCATATCATGGCATAACATCTCATAACAGGTACATTGAAGATCGGTTTTCTCATCCTCTCGCTATTTATTTTAGCAGAAATGGCTCTTGAGCAGACTGTCAAAGATCTCCAAGCTCAGAATGCTCAGTTCCAGCTGATGTTCACTAGCTTGGTCCAAGGCCAAGAAGATCGAAGAAGCTCATCAACGAAAGAAGAGGTCGTTGGTGTTACAACATGGGTAGACGTTACAAAGGTGGTCCTAAAATGGTCAGCCGGATAGAGCTCTCAGAAGGAAGTGTCAAGACTGAGGGGAGTGTCAAGGGAAATAAAGAAGGCAGCCATCGTAAGCCCGAGAAAGACAGAGAAGATCGCTATGATAATGACCAGTACTCTGATGAAGATGACAAGTACAAGCAACTTGAAGATCGTCGAATCTTGTGGAAAATCGAAGATGTCGGGCTGAATTTTGATGATCCGAGTCTTGTCCACAGTGTGGTGATTCCTCCCAAGTTCAAAGAGTATGCTCGAAATGGAGAGATCTAGCGGTGAGTTCACCACCCTCGATGGGGAGTTGGTTGATATGTTCATGGGGACATTGACGGGCCCATTCTTCAACCATCTGATTGGAAACTCTTCAGCCGGATTCACCGAGTTAATATTGACAAGAGAGCGTATTGAAGCTGGTATCAAGAGTGGGAAGATTCATGTAGAGTCATCTTCGAATGCTGCGAAGAGATCTTTTGGTGGTAAGAAAGAAGCTAATGCTGTGTATGGTCGGAAAAGCCGAGCCAAGACCGACGGCCCGAATCGTAGGCGTTGTGATCTCGATCCTCGGCACCTCGGCAGCGTGGTCGAACACGCCACGACAGAAGATCAATATGCCATTGTCATTGTAACACATGTTGAAAGCGGTGATTACTTTGAGGATCCTCCTCAAAACATCAACACTTCCTCTCCGAGATACAATCCTAATGCTAAGTGTGCTTACCATTCCAATAGCCCAGGACATAACACAGATGATTGTTGGGCTCTGAAGAATAAGATTCAAGATATGATTGAAGCTAAGCAGATTAAGTTTGATCCTCCTGTTGAGACTCCGAATGTGATCAACGCGCCTATGCCTAACCATGATAAGAGTTCTAATCCTGTTGGTGAGGATACTTACATTTTCAAGATAGATGACGACCATTCCTCGATGGTATTAAGAAGAATTAGGCGCAAGCGGTGTCAACCAGGATGCCCGAGAATGTCGTTGGTGCCCATCACTGATGGTTATGCTTGGTTGAGAAGGCGTGTTCGGTGCATGATGGATAACCGTGAAATACTATTCACGAAACCACACTGGAGAGCAAAGACATGTCTAAGCGAAGATCGAAAGATGTGAATGAAATGCATGGGATACCTTGGGGCAGCCAAGTGGAAAGTATGATTACATGGTGAAGTATATTGTTCCTGAGAGCTACAAGATTCCTGTTGAAGATGTTAAGGTGACCGGATGGGGTGACGATTTCCCAGAAGACTATGCTGATGTTAACATAATAAGGATTTCCTCTGCTGATTCTGTGCCTAGAGTGGCACCTCTCATTATTACTTCTCCAAGACCAGTTCCGTATTCCTCCGACAAAGCTATTCCTTGGTGAAGTTTTTGAAGAATGCTCACGTGCCGCAAGACACTACTACTGATCAATTTGAAGTTTGTATTGCTAGCCTGGCTACCAACAACGGCCTAGGCTTCTCTGATGATGATTTGACTCCTGCCGGAAGGAAACACAACAAAGCCTTGCACATCTCTGTCAAATGCAAGGGCGTTACATTGTCTCATGTTTTGATGGATACTGGTTCTGATTTGAATATCCTTCCGAAGACTGCTTTTGATCGACTCGATGTTGAAGGGTTGGTTCTGAAGCCTAGTGATATAATTGTGAGAGCTTTTGATGGTTCTAAGCGAGCGATGCTTTCATTACGTCGGTTCCCAAACTTTTGATTCCACTTTCTTTGTCATGGACATCCATCCACTTACTCTTGCCTACTTGGATGCCCTTGGATACATGGGCCATACCTCCACGCCGCCGGTTAAAGGGAAGGTTGTTACAGTACGTGGTGAAGAAGAATATATGGTCAGTCATCTACAGTCATTCCGATACCTCGAAGTAGAGGGTGAATTCTTCGAGACTCCCTGTCAAGCTTTTGAAACAATCCCCAGAGTAGCGCCTGTTGACTCTCCTGTCACCCCTGAAGTTACACAAGTTCCGCCTAGGATGGCTTCGTTGAAAGATGCTCGAGCTGCTGTTAAAGAAGGAGGTAGTACTATTTGGGGACAGCTCCCTGATCTCCCTTTCAAATCTGACAAGACGGGTTTAGGCTTCACCATCAGAGGACAGAAGATGATACGCCACGAACGTGCCGACCAACTTCCTCTCCGCATTAGTCAGAATGGAATCCATGCTATAGAAGACGACGACAGCGATTTCGACATCAGCAATTGGATCTTCCCAACTCCAGACGATGGACTCAGCAATTGGAAGACTGAAGACGTCATACCAATCTCCTTTAGACGGGAGTAATTGCTCTTTTTTTGCTTTTCTTTTCGTATTTTCTATGTTTTGAACAATGAACTCTAAAGCCTAGTGCCTTGCTCGGGGAATCATGGCTTGTTTGTGAGGGTTATTATTTGTCATTTGCATGTTTTCATTCAATAAAATCGTTGGACTTTTGCATTTAATTGTTTCTTTCTTTCTTTTACTTTATCACCCCTTCAAAAAGCTATGTGTTTCTTACACACACCCACGTGATACACTGCAGAATCACTCCGAATCTCGTTGATAATAGCTATGCTATTGCTAAATATGACTTCGATAATCCGATCTACCAAGCCGAAGACGAAGGTGAGGAAGATTGTGATGTGCCAGGAGAACTTTTCCGACTACTACAGCAAGAAGAACGAGTTATACAGCCATACGAAGAGCAAGTTGAGGTTGTGAATTTGGGTACTGATGAAGACAGAAAAGAGATCAAGATAGGAGTGGGTCTTGAGAACAGTGTTAAAGAAAGTTTGGTTCAAATGTTACGAGATTATATTGAGGTTTTTTCTTGGTCATACGAAGACATGCCGGGTTTAGACATTGATATTGTGGTACATCGATTACCGACAAAAGAAGGTTTTCTCCCTGTGAAGTAGAAGGTTCGTCGCATGCGTCCTGAAATGTCAGAGAAAATCAAAGCCGAAGTTATGAAGCAGTTCAACACCGGTTTCTTAGCTGTTACTTCCTATCCACAGTGGGTGGCTAATGTGGTGCCTGTGCCCAAGAAGGATGGCAAGGTACGAATGTGTGTGGATTACAGAGATTTGAACAAAGCGAGTCCGAAAGATGATTTTCCACTTCCTCATATTGATGTTCTGGTTGACAACATCGCTCAGCATAAGGTTTTCTCCTTCATGGATGGTTTCTCCGGTTACAATCAGATCAAAATGGCTCCAGAAGACATGGAGAAGACAACTTTTGTTACACATTGGGGCACTTTCTGCTACAAGGTTATGCCGTTCGGACTGAAGAACGCGGGCGCCACTTATCAGCGTGCCATGGTGACATTATTTCATGACATGATTCATCACGAGATAGAGGTCTACGTCGACGACATGATAGCTTGATCACAGACTGAAGAAGAACATGTTGATCATCTATGAAAATTGTTTGATAGGTTGAAGAAGTACAGACTGAGACTTAATCCCAACAAGTGCACCTTTGGATTCAGATCCGGAAAACTCCTAGGGTTTGTTGTCAGTGGAAAAGGTATTGAAGTTAACCCCGCCAAGGTCAAAGCCATTCAAGAGATGCCAGCTCCCCGCAGCGAGAACGAAGTCAGAGGTTTCTTGGGTCGATTGAATTACATTGCCAGATTCATTGCACATCTAACTGCTACTTGTGAGCCAATCTTCAAGCTACTCAAGAAAGATCAAGTGGTAGAATGGGACGACGATTGCCAGATCGCTTTTGACAAAATCAAGGAATACCTACAGAATCCTCCTATCCTGATGCCGCCCGCCGAAGGAAGACCTCTTATCATGTACTTGACAGTGTTAGAGAACTCAATGGGGTGTGTGTTGGGGAAACATGACGAGTCTGGTCGAAAAGAGTACGCAATATACTACCTTAGCAAAAAGTTTACCGACTGTGAAACAAGATACTCACAGCTCGAGAAAACTTGCAGTGCTTTGGCTTGGGCTGCTCGCCGACTAAGACAGTATATGTTGACTCACACTACCTTGTTGATTTCCAAGATGGATCCGATAAAATACATATTTGAGAAACCAGCTCTCTCCGGAAGAATAGTGTCATACCCCAATTTTTGACCTAATATACCACCTTACATCTGCATCACTGCATCACTAACAGTTCAGAACAGAATTAATCGGGTGTGGCTTCTACAGGTCAAAATTAGGGTTTCACAAGATTTTCATCTGATTCAAGAGGTAATCAATTAGGGTTTGAGTTTCACTCACCTTAATTGATCTATCTTGATCAAATTATCAACCTCTGATCTTCAGATATCCAACTTTTCTCATTGATCTATCGAGGATCGACCAATTAGGGTTTTTATCGAGGATGAGCAATCACTGATTTTCTGATCAATGAATGACTTTTTTGGTTGGATATTGATCTTCATATCTTAGATACAACATGTTGACCTAATTTCTAGATTCAAAACATCACAGAAGTTCACAGGACTCATCAGTCAATTTCTGAAACATCTAATGAAATTTCATCTGCACTGAAAAGTCAAACTTTGACTTTTGGTCAACTTTTTCCAGACAAAACTTTTTCCATTATCAAAATACTTCAAATGATCCATCATGATCATAAAAAATCAAGAATTTTGGAAAAGTCAACAAAAAGTCAAAATTTTCAACACTTAGAAAAATTTTCAAGTGTTAAAATTTCACATTTTTTCCAAACTTCATGGCAATATTTCACATAGTTCCACTTTGATTTGGAAAAAAATCAAAACATGAAAGTTGTAGCCCTTGAAACAAGATTTCCAAAATGTCCAAGAACTCTCAAATCCATGGAGTCTAGCTATACTTTTGATTTTGAAACATAGAGCTCCAAAATCTTTGATTTTCAAGTGCAATTTTCAAAATTACAAGTCAGTTTTTGCAAAATCTCTTTCTAGAAGCCTTGTCACTAATTGGAGATAGGCTAGAGCTGATAAAAATCAGTTTAAGGTAATTATGATGGGATAAGATCAAGTTGAAATTAACCATGGTTAAAAGGGAGCTTCCTTTTGCATTTAATGCAAAAATGACTTCCTTGCCCTTTAAGGCAACTTGTAAATACCAAAGCCAATCTCTTGTACTTACCATTCAGAACTTGTGACCTATAAATAGAGGTCTTGTTTGCAATTTCAAACCACACCAAAGCTATGCAAGAACATGCTTTCTCTCTTCTTTCTTAAAAATCAAGAAACATAGTGTAATTTGAGAAATCTTGCATTTTTGAAAACTTGTGAAGAAACATGAGATGTTTGGTGTCTAACATGTTGTAAATACCATATGTAATTGATTTGTAACTTAAAAGCAACATAGGTAAAGCTAAAAAACAGATTTTGCATTCCATGTTCACAAGCTTGCCCAAAACTGCCTTAACTATTGAATTGGATGTTTGGCTTGAACAAGTTGTGATTTTTTCACTCAAACATCATCAACATACTCCATATGGATGATGCAGATCATTAACTTCCATCTGTAACAGCTCTAACATCAAATTCGAGTTTCATTTTGAACCATATGCAGGTCGACTTGGTCAGAACAATCCAAGCAAATTCATGATGTGCAGACCATCCTCACATGATCCTTGAAGGCCGTTGGTGCTCTAGGAATCATAAAATCACAACTAGAAACACTCCATCATCAATTTCGATCTCAGCTTGAACAGGTAAGAACACGAACTTCAAACTCGATGATTCTTTGATTCCAGTCCAAAAAACTCTTGGCCGTTTTGTTTCTGCACTATCCACGATCAATAACCCTCAATCAATTGATCAATTCATCGACCATACACGATTTCAATTAGGATTTTCAGTTCTAGGGTTCTTCGTGTTCTTGAGAAATTTAATCATGTTAGGCTTAAAATAAATGAAATTAAATAACATCATCATGCTCCTGGGCTTAAAACGATCAAGTTTGATGTTTATATCATTTGATTTCATCAAGAAATAAGGAATCCATGGCTGATTGAAGGATTGGAGGAAGAAGATGAGCTTGCGCGCGTTTTTCAAATTCAAATATCTGTTTTAAGATATAATTAGTTAGTTTGACTACAATACACGGATGTATTGCCGCCCCAGCGGTTGCCAGCTCACCCTTAAGTCATTCATGCCTTGTCTTGCCTAATGGTCCCGGGTTCGAGTAGCCTTGGGACCATTTTTGCCAAACTTTGTAATTTTTCATTCATATTTTTTTCAAACTTTGACTTTTTCAAAACCCAATCAAAACTCCTCATTTTGAGGTGATTTTTTGTACACTTGTCAATTAATGTATCTATTTTGAGATAGTGTTAAAAATTTTCAGAAAAACTTTCATCCGATTATATTTTTATCGAGCCGAAAACGGTACTTTTGAGTATTTTTCAAAGCACCTTTAAAGGTGATTTTTTCAAACTTTCGAAGCCCGATTCTTTTCAAAACTCTTCATAAGCATGTTTCACTTTTCAAAAAAACTTTCAAAGATCTTTTTCAAAACTTTTCATCAAAACTTACATCTTTTTTCCATGATCGATCCGATTTAAACGATAAAACCGAATTCGTTTTTCCTCGAATTTCTTAACCGATCATGGGCCTCCCTTACGGTGTAAGTCCCAAAATTCTTTTTATGTACATACATATTTCCTTGTACATATCAAATTCTTTCATGTACATGCCAATTTTTACTTGTACATAATACAAACGCTCTTTGTAAATACTCAGAGTACAGACAAACTTTGTCCGTTTGTTTTCATTTCACTTATACGTTGAATACCATTGGTATTAAAAGGAGCATTATTCCTGGTGAAACTGCTTTTAAACCAGTGGGCCACCCTTACGGTGTAAGTCCCAACCCTCCTATGTACATCCATATATATGTACATAAATACTCGTTCGTGTACATATTTACTTCCTTGTACACAATTCAAACTTGTAAATAATCAAGTTACGCTCGTTTTAAACGTTCGGTTTAAACGTTCGTTTTACACACACTTGTTTATATTTTCTTCATAAAATCTTGTAACATAAACTTTACATTCATCTGTTTATATTTCCTTCATAAACTCCTGTGAATACATATCACACACACACTTGTTTATATAACTGTCTAGTTATAACATAACAACTAGTCTAACCAATAGGCTCCCCACAGTATTAGCCTCCTCTTGGGCTTTGTACAAGGTAACTCATTCATCTGAGTTTAGCCTCCTCTTAGGCTTCATATAAGAAAACTCATTCATCTGAGTTTAGCCTCCGCTTAGGCTTCATTTAAGACAACACTCCCCTGTTGAGTCAGCCTCCCCTTGGGCTTCGCTCAAAAGAACTCCTCATTGAGTTTAGCCTTCTCTTGGGCATCATACAATGAAAGAGACCAGGAAATCTCTTAACAGCCTCCTATTGGGCTTCCAATACAAAGAATCACCCGCGCTAGGATAGAACCCAGAGAGTATAATTTCCCGGTGAAATTGCTCTTAAATCCTAAAAGGATGGTTTCCCGGTGAAATCCCTTTTAAAGCCAAGGCCAACCATACCCTATAGCTTCCTCTTGAGCTTCATGCAAAGACCCTCGATGACCCTCGGAATGCCTCCTCTTGGGCTTACAATACAAGGACCCATGGGCTTCTTAAAAGAATCCCCTTAATCCAATCAATTTCTCCTCGAGATTTAGACATTTATCACCTCTATGGAAGAAGTATCTCATCTATCACATCACATACAATCAAAAAACTTTTTCAAACTCTTTTCAAATAAAAACATTTCTTAATCGTAAGTGGTAACGCTTGTACACTCAAGAAAAACACCCAATGCTTAAAATTAAAAGATTCAATCATTTTCAAACATCTTTCTAAAACTCGTAAGTGGTAACGCTTGTACTCTCAAGCAAAACACCTATAACTTACGATGAAAGATTTCAATCAGTCAACCTTTCAAAATGTATGTGATGAAATAGATTAGATACATTTTTTCATTAAGATGACATTCGTCTGTGTCTCTTACTAACATCCCGTTGCTTCCACTAGCATACGTGGGAACTACGATTGCTCTGACTTTCTCAATATCCTTTTGAGAATAAGTAGGCACAAGGTCTCATCCTTGCCGAGCAAATTTCTTTCTCCCTCAAACCAAACAAAACCATAGATCCCTTTAGATCCGAGCTACAAACGCTCTGATTCCCATTAAGGGATATGTATGCAGAAGATCCCAATGATCTTTGCGAGCACAATAATAACAAAACCTAGAATCCCACATAATCTATCCTTCTTAAAATCCCAAAGGAGAAACTTTCCCAATCATAGAAATAGCAATTAAAACACACAAACATATCAAACATATTCATACATAAAGCTATAGTTAACTATATATATTTAGGGTGCTCCATCTATTCCCTTTATATAACAAACCCCTTACCCGGAATCTCCCCAATGCGTTAGGTCTAGTTTACGCTAGTCGTAATGCATATCATAATCAATTGAGGGTATTAGCAGCTTTCCCCACTTTCATTATCATAATTTCTTGTGTTGAAAATAATAAAGCTTGATGCTCGCGGCATCTTTATAAACAAATCAAAAGAGTAAATCGTTTCGAGCCAGAGAATCCGAATTCAGATTCGATTCCCTAGCGCGTCACTTTTTAACGCGAACAGGAAAAATGGCGACTCTGCTGGGGAGTACGTCAAAATTTTGATTTTTCAAAAAAAAAAGTGACTCTGCTCAAGAGCACCAAGCTTTTTTTGTTTTCAAAAAGAAAAAAAGGGGTTAAGCTTTCATATTATGCATATGTTTGTTTCTCTTTATTGTGTGTTTTCGCGATTTCATCTGATGGAAAGAAATCCTAACCCGGATTTAAGAAACATTTTAAGATCTAGGTGGGGGTATAGTCCTATTAACTTGTGAGAAGTCTCAGTACTTACGGAGTTAATTTGAGATCCTTCTCTCAATGGAGGTTGGTTTGGGAGTATTTGTGTTAAGCAAGTATTTGCAAAGACATTTTGCTTTCAAGAGAACTTGCAAAGCTGAGTGGCTGTAGAACACATAACCCATCCTGGCCATTTAGGATGTAGGGCAGAAATTATTCGGGCGTAAGCCTAGAATAATTGTCATGCGAGACTACGATCAGGCGAGTTTTTCTTGAAAAATATTATTGGACTTCGAGTATTCAACAAATCCGATAATATTTCAAAGAGAAGTGTTGAGCTGTATATATCGAGAACCCGTTTCACAGATGAATAAGCCCTTAGAACTTACCCACGTTTGATTCTTATCGTTGGCCTCATGCTCGTGACTTCGAACGCTTGACCGTGTGTATAACTACTAACCACATTTGTAGCATTCATGCATTCATTCATTCAAAAACTTCATTTCTCTTCCCATTTCCAAAGAATTTAGAGATTTTTCTTTGTAAATATTTTAGGTTAGAGTGATGGACGTCAGAGGAAGATTCACCAAGAGATACAGTTTTAGAATTCCTGACGTAGGAAAGTTGAAAGAGTTAGCGTCCTTGGTAGAAGATCCCTCGGATTTCAGAAAACGCTATGGAACTCTTTTAACGATTCTGAACACTAACGTTGATGAAGGACTTCTCAAAACTTTCGTTCAGTTTTACGATCCAGTCTATCGCTGTTTCACTTTCCCCGACTATCAGTTGATGCCTACTTTGGAAGAGTACGCACACATCCTAGGTATCTCAGTATCAGACAAGGTGCATTTCAATGGTTTGGAAGCCATTCCCAAGCCACCAGTCATTGCAACAATGACTCACTTAAAGAAATCTGAGATAGACAAAAACCTAACTACCAAAGGAAAACTCTTAGGACTAACTTCAAAGTTCCTAATGGAGAAGGCTCTTAAATTTTCTGAAGCCGGTAGTATGATAGCCTTTGAAGATATTTTAGCTTTACTCATCTATGGATTGGTGTTGTTTCTCAACGTCCCAAGTTTCGTTGATATCAACGCCATAAGGATCTTTCTGATTGGAAATCTCGTTCCCACTTTTCTTGGTGACACGTACTTCTCCATTCATCATAGGAATCGTCAAGGAGATGGAACTATCGTGTGTTGTGTACCTTTGTTTTTCAAATGGATTGTCTCACACCTGCCTAAATCTCCTATCTTCCGCGAAAACAAAGACGATTGGCATTGGTCAAGAAGACTCATGTCTCTTACAAACGACGATATCCATTGGTATACCTTGGCAGACAATGAGATGGAAAACATTGAGAGCTATGGAGAATTTGCCAACGTACCTCTCATTGGTACAAAAGGAGGAATCAACTACAACCCATTCTTGGCGAGACGTCAACTCGGGTACGCAAACTCTAGTAAACCTCTTGGATTTACAATAGAGAGTTACTTCTATCATGAAGGGGAGGATTCCCAAGGTTTGAAAGCTAGGATGATAAGAGCTTGGCATCACATCCGAAGAAAGGAAAAGGGTAATGCAAGGAATTGTGTAGCCATGGAAATCTACACCTCTTGGGTAAAGAAAAGAGAAAAGGAATTCCGAATGCCTTATGCTTATGAGGAACCTATGTTCTCAACCGCTTCCAAATTAATAATTTTTCCCGTCGAGACCATGGGAGAATACCAAGAAGCTTTGGCCAAGATGAGGTTTGAGAAGAAGGATTTGGAAGACAAATTCCTTAAGACTGACCTCGAAAATGAGAAGCTCAAGAAGCAAGTCAAAGATCATGAAAAGACGCTTTACTTCCAAGATGAATGGCTCATGGAGAAAAATGAGAAGATTCGTCAGAAAGATAACGCGATCAAAAGATATATCAAAGAAAGGAAAAGAAAGCTTGAGGAGATGACAACCAGCGATCCTGCTCCCGACGAGTGGAAGAAAGTCATCAGCAAGCTTAAAGCCGAGAAAACTGAACTGAAAGCTCACTATGGGAAAGAAATCCTGAAGTTGAAGCTACATCAAGCCTTTGGATCTTCATCCGACGAGGACGATTAATTAGTTTAGATTGTAATTTTTTATCATTTATGTTATCATTTGTGTGAGCAATGCTCAAAGAAAAAACGATTGTTGTAATCTTCTTTCAATAATTAATAAAATAAGTGTTTTCCATCCAAATATTTTCCAGAAATTTCTCTTTTAGCGTAAATTCTTTGGAAATCTTTCTTTACATTCATAATCATGCATGATACTTTGCATTTTGAGTCTATTGTCTAGAGTCTGATCTTTTGGAAATTCTTTCTAGAAAGGAAAAGATCGCCAAGCTATCGCGTCTTAGAGTTTCTCGACCGTGTCCACAGCCAACTCGATCATACGATACACGTTCAAAAAGAAGGAAAGTGATGGAAGGATTTGAGCAAGAAAATGTTGAACTTTGTAGTACAGTGACAACACTGCAAGAAGAAGTGGAGAGACTCACTTCTTTAGTAAGTTCGTTGGCAACTGCGCAAAGTCAGCAAGCAGCATCGAGCAGTCAAAATCAAGCGGCGATTTCAGAGATCACTACTACTCCAGTTTCAACTGTTGCAGCCAGCAGTTCACTCTTCAGTATGCCAGAAGGTTATCCATGGGGAAGGCCTTTCAATTTCGGCATCGTATTTCGTCAGCCGAATTCTCAAGTACAAACAACCACGCTTGAAGTACCTACTTTGCAGAACTCAACACTTACTCCGCAGCATGGAGTAACTTTTCCGCAAGTCACTATGATGGTTTCTCAACCGATCATGACGAACTCAGCTTCCGTAGTGCACACTACTGCAGACGAAGAAGTTCACCATAGTCCAGGCAATAACATGAATCCTCGTGGCCCGATGGAGAATCTCCAGGAACAGCTCCTCAAGATGCAGCTTGAAATTAAGACGATCTGTGGAAAAGAATTGTTTGGGAAGAACGCCCATGATCTGTGCTTAGTTCCTCGCGTAAGGATCCCTGCAAAATTCAAAGTCCCTGATTTTGAAAAGTACAAAGGAAATTCTTGTCCACAGAGTCATCTTACGATGTACACTAGGAAGATGTCAACGTACAACGACAATCACCAGTTGTTAATCCACTACTTCCAAGACAGTCTTACCGGTGCCGCACTGAAGTGGTACATGGGACTAGACAACGCGAATATCCAAACATTCAATGACTTAGGTGAAGCCTTCGTACAACAATATAAGTTCAACTTGGACATGGTTCCAGATCGGGATTAACTCCGCTCAATGTCTCAAAAGGAAAGAGAGACATTCAAAGAATACGCTCAACGATGGAGGGAAATTGCTGCCCAAGTCAACCCACCATTAGAAGAGAAGGAGATGACCAAGGTTTTCTTAAACACTCTTGGTCCATTTTACTACGAACGAATGATCGCCAGCGCTCCCGGAGATTTCACCGAGATGGTCAGCATGGGAATGCGGCTAGAGGAAGGAGTTCGAACAGGACGCCTGACCAGAGAGATATGATCTTCTAGTGGAACTAAGAGGGTTGGAACCAGCTTTCCAAAGAAAAAGGAACATGACATAGGGTTGGTATCCCGAGGGAAACCACGAAAGAATGTCAGCCGACAACAACAGGTAGCTGCCATAGCACCCGCTATTAACACAAGTTCAAATACAGAAATTTCTCCACAGTTCCAACAAACTCAACAGCCTCGACAGCAGGCTCAGCAGTTCAACAATCAAAATCGTGCGCCTCGGGTCTCGAAATTCGACCCAATTCCAATGACGTACACAGAACTATATCCTGCACTAATAGAAAGGAATCTTGTGCAAACGAGGTCACCACCTCCGGTACCAGAAAAATTACCATGGTGGTACAAAACGGACGTATCTTGCCCTTTTCATCAAGGAGCACCGGGCCATGATCTTGAGCACTGCATAGCGCTAAAAGCTGAAGTACAGAGATTAGTAAGGTCTAATTTTCTTTCCTTTAAAAATACAAATCCAAACGTGCAAGCAAATCCACTTCCCAGTCATAGTGGACATACCGTGAATTTGATACTAAGGAATACAGATCGGTATCCCGTCACCGACGTGAATCTGATCAGAGGAAACTTGGTACATCTCCATGATACATACAGTACAATGGGCGCTTTCACTAAACACGATTACACAGCTTGCAGCATCTGCTTCAAGGATCTTCGAGGATGTTCCACCATAAGAGCAGACATTCAACGATTGCTAGGCATTGGTGACATACAAATCTACAGAAACAGAATGACTATGACGTGAATACAGTAGGGCATTTTCCGCATGAGCTTTTAGTCTCAGATATCAACTCGGAAAATCCCGAAGTAAACGTTATTATCCCCTGTTTCAATGTACCCAAGCATGTGGAGATTGAATATAATGGTTCAAGCATTCCAGAGTCTCCTTTGGTGATTTGCCTACCCGGTCCTGTTCCATACAGTTCTAACAAAGCAATCCCCTATCAATACAATGCAACTGTGATAGAAGATGGGAAGGAGAAACCCATGCCAACTCTTCCAGCAAATGTCAACATAACTGAGATAGGACAAGTAACACGAAGTGGACGTGTACATGCGCCGGTGCCTCCAAGGCAACCTATTGCTCCTATTGTCAGGCAAAATCCAGTTAATACACCACCCGAGAATCCCACAAGGATTCCCGTTGTTAATCCAGACACAAATGTTGGTTTGTCTGATGGAACCAACAACAACTCGGATTTTAATGAGATTTTGAAGCTAATCAAGAAAAGCAAGTACAGAGTCGTGGATCAGCTGATGCAGACTCCCTCCAAGATTTCTATACTATATCTACTTTTGAATTCCGAAGCTCACTGAGAAGCTTTAATGAAGGTACTAGACCAAGCCTATATAGATCACGATGTGACTACAGACCAATTTGGAGGAATTGTGGGCAACATAACAACTTGCAACAATCTAAGCTTCAGTGATGAAGAACTTCCAGAAGAAGGGAAAGATCACAATTTAGCTTTGCATATCTCGATGATTTGTCAATCAGATTCCCTGTCCAATGTATTAGTAGATACCGGTTCATCCTTAAACGTAATGCCAAAAACGACTCTCGCTCGTTTAGCTTACAAAGGAACACCGATGAAGTTCAACGACATAGTGGTAAGAGCCTTTGACGGGTCAAGGAAGTCTGTTATTGGAGAAGTCGATCTCCCGATGACAATTGGTCCGCATACCTTCCAAATCACCTTCCAGGTCATGGATGTACCAGCTGCTTATAGTTGTCTACTAGGAAGACCATGGATCCACGAGGCAGGAGCAGTGACATCCACTCTCCATCAGAAACTGAAATTCACAGTAAATGGGAAGCTAGTGACCATCATCGGTGAACAAGCTTTACTAATAAGCCATTTGTCCAGTTTTTCTTTCATCACAGCCAACGACGTTGAAGGGACACATTTCCCAGGACATCCGTTAGAAGATAAATCTACCAGCAAAAGCAAATCATCTATCTCTTCTTATAAAGAAGCAGCGCAAATAGTAAAAGATGGAAGTGCTGAAGGTTGGGGACAAGTAATAAAAGCTGTCAACAACGAGACAAAAGTCGGACTCGGGTTTGCCCCAGTATTTCCAAAAGGCAAGCAAAAGGATGAAACACTTCGCCCCATCAGAGAAGTATTCCACATTGGGGGTTTCTTAAACCCTGTTCTTCAAGAGGTTAACGTCATTACCATTGAAGGCGATAAGGATGATCTCTCTGGATCTGAGGAGTGGAGCACTTATCTAAGCAGCCCTGAATATGTGTCTCAGGAAGAATCTTACGCACCGTACTGTCCTCCTACTGATCAATTCAAAGACATGTCCCTACAACAGAATGAAAATCCATCTAACTCTTCTGAAGTTTGGGATACCTTGGGAGAACCAAGTGGCAAGTTTGACTACATGGTGAAATACACTGCGCCAGAAAGCTCAAAGATCAGAATTGAAGACATCCAGCCCACTGGATGGGGTGATTCTTTTGAGTATCCTAGTCAACCAGAAAAGGAGTATACATCTTCCCGATCTAATCAGCCAATCGAGGTTTCGAATGAAGATTTCTGCTTTAACGCACCTGTGGAGTATGTTAAACCAGATCTTAACTATCACTACATAAACGTAATTACCGAAGATCAGGGGTATGACTCGGGATACGAATTGGAAAGTGTCGCCGACAATTAGTCTCTTCACTCAGAAGATTGGAGGGTACATCCCCAGAATTCAACGCAAATGCCAATAGAAAGTACACATGCTGTATCCCATGCTTCCCGATCTGTTCATCAAGCCGAAGAAGATCGTTTCAGCAGCACAAAAGGCAAGGTCAATCGTCCAGAGTCTTCAAAGTCTGTTCGACCAACGACCAAAGTCTACTCAAGGATTAAACCAAGTGGAAAACTACCTAAGTACCTCGACTTCCAAGCAGTGCGCCACTACTGGAAACCTGTTGAAGTTCGGACTAATGTTCATAGTTCTAAGTAGTTTATCTTTGCTTTTATTTTGAACTCTCGCCGCCTCGCCCAAGGCGAAGAGATGTTTTTATAGGGCTTAGCTTTTAAATAATTTCTCTTTGTCTTGCCCAAGACGAATGAGTTTGTATTTTTAGGGCCCTGTTTCATATTGTGAATCATAAATAAACGCGTTGTTTTGATTCCACACTTTGTGTTTGTTTTTCATTTTTACCCTTTCTTGGAAATGATAATCCTAAAAAACACAATAAAATCCTCAGAAAAATATATAATCTGCATACACTTTTTCTAAAAAAAAAAAAGAGAAGATTTAATTAATCAAACATAAATATGCAGATTAACAGATGGACAAATCCATTGAAAGCAATAACTCTATGCTCTCTCCCAACATTGAAATCCCCAGTGAAGTCGCCGAGGAAGAAGTTGAAGAAGAGATCTCGGATGAGATTTCTCGACTACTTAAGCACGAGGAAAGAATCATTCAACCTCACAAAGAGGCTTTGGAAGCAGTTAACTTGGGTTCTGAGGAAGGCAAAAAAGAAGTAAACATCGGAGCTTCACTCGACAGCAACGTCAAGAGTAAACTGATAGATCTTCTCAAAGAATACGTCGATGTATTCGCTTGGTTCTACCAGGACATGCCAGGTTTAGATACCAGCATCGTGGAGCATCACTTGCCATTAAAGCCGGAGTGTCCGCCAGTTAAACAAAGATTGAGAAGGGTTCACCCTGAAATGGCCAAAAAAATCAAAAAGGAAGTTCAAAAACAGCTCGACGCTGGTTTTCTCATCACTTCTGAATATCCTCAATGGCTAGCCAACATAGTACCTGTCTCTAAGAAAGACAGAAAGGTCAGAATGTGTGTTGACTACCGGGACTTGAACAAAGCGAGTCCAAAAGACGATTTCCCGCTACCGCATATCGACATGCTAGTGGATAGCACTGTAAAATTCAACGTCTTTTCCTTCATGGATGGTTTCTCAGGTTATAATCAGATCAGAATGGCTCCCGAAGACATGGAGAAGACATCCTTCATCACGCCATGGGGCACGTTTTGCTATAAAGTAAAGCCGTTTGGATTAAAGAATGCGGGCGCAACTTACCAAAGGGCAATGACAACTCTCTTTCATGACATGATGCACAAAGAGATTGAGGTCTACGTGGATGACATGATAGAAAAGTATGACACTGAAGAAGAGCATATAGAATATCTCTTGAAGTTGTTTCAGTGACTAAGGAAATTTCAGCTTCGCCTGAATCATAACAAATGCACCTTTGGGGTAAGATCTGGAAAACTCCTAGGTTTTATCGTCAGTCAAAGAGGTATTGAAGTGGACCCTGACAAAGTCAAGGCTATTCAAGAAATGCCTACGCCACGTACGGAAGAGCAAGTAAGAGGATTTCTTGGACGTTTGAATTACATCTCCAGATTTATCTCTCAAATGACTGCTACTTGTGGGCCGATATTCAAACTTCTCCGCAAAAATCAAGAGGTTGTGTGGACAAAAGATTGCCAAAAAGCGTTTGACAGCATCAAGGAATACCTGTCAAAACCACAAATACTGATCCCTCCAGTTGAAGGAAGACCGTTAATCATGTACCTTACCGTGCTAGAAGATTCCATGGGCTGCGTGCTTGGACAGCAAGATGAAACCGGTAAGAAGGAGCATGCCATTTACTACCTGAGTAAAAAGTTCACAGACTGTGAAACTCGTTACTCCATGCTCGAGAAAACATGTTGTGCTTTGGTGTGGGCTTCCCAAAAGTCTCCGCCAGTATATGATCAATCACACGACTTGGTTAATCTCCAAAATGGATCCAATCAAGTACGTCTTTGAAAAGCCTGCCTTAACACAGGAAGAATTGCTCGATGGCAGATGTTGTTATCTGAATATGACATCCAGTACCATGCTCAAAAAGAGGACAAAGGAAGCATTCTTGCCGATCACTTGGCTTATCAGCCGCTCAACGAATACCAATCTCTCAAGTTCGACTTCCCTGACGAGGATGTTATGTACTTAAAGATGAAAGATTGTGACGAACTACTACCTGAAGAAGGTCCTGATCCAGAATCTAGATGGGGTTTAATTTTCGATGGAGCAGTTAATGTCTTTGGCAATGGAATTGGGGCAGTCATCATCACTCCTGAGGGTTCTCATATCCCGTTTTCCGCCAGATTACTATTTGATTGCACCAACAACATCGCAGAATATGAAGCTTGTATCATGGGTATCGAAGAAGCCATCGACTTGAGGATCAAGATCCTTGACATATATGGAGATTCGGCACTTGTGACAATCAAATCAAAGACAAGTACGAGACTCATCATCTTGGTTTGATTCCTTACAGAGATTATGCAAGACGTTTGTTGACTTTCTTCAACAAAGTGGAACTGCATCATATCCCTCGAGATCAGAATCGAATGGCAGACGCCTTGGCTACTCTATCTTCCACGTTCAAAGTCAACAATTGGAATGATATGCCTAAGATCCGTATTAGACGCCTTAAAAGACCTGCATATGTATTTGCAACTGAAGCAGTCTTCTATGATAAACCGTGGTTTCATGATATTAAGCGTTTCCTTCAAAAACGAGAGTACCCACTTGGGGCATCGTACAAAGATAGGAAAACTCTAAGGAGGCTTTCTAGAAATTTCTTCCTAAATGAAGATGTGCTATACAAAAGAAACTTTGATATGGTCCTGCTCAGATGCGTCGACAGACAAGAAGCAGACACGATCATCCATGAAGTGCATGAAGGGTCCTTTGGAACCCATTCAAATGGGCATGCAATGTCCAGAAAAATCTTGAGAGCAGGATATTATTGGATAACGATGGAATCTGATTGCTGTAAACACGTCAAAAGATGTCACAAGTGCCAGATCTACGCAGATAAGATCCATGTGCCACCAACTCTACTCAACGTTCTCTCTTCTCCGTGGCCTTTCTCCATGTGGGGCATCGACATGATTGGGATGATCGAACTAAAAGCGTCCAATGGACATCGCTTCATTTTAGTGGCTATTGATTACTTCACCAAATGGGTTGAAGCAGCATCTTACGCCAACGTCACAAGACAAGTGGTTGTGAGGTTCATCAAGAACAACCTCATTTGCCGATATGGAGTTCCAAGTAAGATCATTACAGACAATGGATCAAACTTGAACAACAAAATGATGAAATAACTGTGTGAGGAATTCAAGATCGAGCATCATAACTCATCTCCTTACCGGCCAAAGATGAACGGCGCCGTGGAAGCAGCCAACAAAAACATCAAAAAGATCGTCCAGAAGATGGTCATCACTTACAAAGACCGGCACGAAATGCTGCCTTTTGCTCTACATGGGTATCGTACTTCGGTACGCACCTCAACAGGGGCAACTCCTTTTTCTTTAGTATACGGCATGGAAGCAGTGCTCCTCGTAGAAGTTGAGATTCCGTCAATGAGAGTTCTCATGGAAACTAAGCTATCTGAGGCCGAATGGTGTCAAAGCAGATACGACCAACTGAACTTAATCGAAGAAAAGCGTCTGACCGCTCTGTGTCATGGACAATTATATCAAAGAAGGATGAAGAACGCTTTCGACAAAAAGGTCCGACCTCGTGAATTCTGAGAAGGCGACCTCGTGCTTAAAAAGATTCTGTCTTTTCAACCAGATTCTAGGGGCAAATGGACTCCTAATTACGAAGGCCCATACATCGTCAAAAGAAGATTTTCTGGCGGTGCTATGACTCTCACAACCATGGACGGTGATGAATTCCCGTATCCCGTGAATACTGATGCAGTCAAGAAATACTTTGTCTAAAAAAAATAAAAGAACAGCTCGGTAAGTCGAAAACCCGAAAAGGGCGGCTTAGGCAAAAATGAGCGTCTCGGTGGATTGAAAACCTGAAAGGGCCGTCCAGGCAAAAATTAGAGACAATAAACAGAAATTATCCTGATAGATTGAAAACCTGAAAAGGCAATCTAGGCAAAACTAAGGATACAAAAATGACAAAGTAACTGCATTACTCTGTACTTCGTCAACCTGAGGGGAATCCTCCATCAATGGATCTTCAATCAAATCTTCTGAAGCAACAAGCACAGTTGGGATTCAAGGTTGTTAGGGATAATAACGTTCATTTGCTTTCAATGTAGCCTTTTCCCAATAAATTATCATTTCCAACTTTTGTAAATCATGGAATCACGCCTTTGGCTGATTACCATTCTATCAATAAAATTTGAGCCTTGTGCCTTTTTGTTTGCGATCCTTGCTTTATTCTGTTTTGCAAAATAACGCTTTTATTGTGAAATCACTTTTTGAAACTAAAATGGTTTTAAATGAATTTTTACTTCAAAAATTTTGAAATAAAAGCAAAATTTTCCTTTGAACTATGAATACGGAAAGAACTTCAACAGTTTTCTCCACGAGTGTTTCGATCTCTGATAGAAAAAAACAGCTGCTAAAGAAGTTTTCCTCTCCTCAGCAGAGATCATCAAAGGACGATATTCTTACCCAAAAAGAATTCCCAACAAGGTTGCCAATGAAATGCCTTTTCAGAAAGTTTAAAGCATGCAACTCAAATTCTTCATCAGTAAACCTCTACACCATTGCGGCAGATTTTGCTGAGTATTTGTTCGAACTGTGGCATGGTCCTTTTCCCAAATACCTTTTTTGTTGTCTTTGTCAAGTATCGTCAGCATGCATATGACATTTATAACATTCATCATTCATACATAATAACATCATTAATGCATTCCTGCGTTTCTCAATGTTTGTTTTCATATCACTGGTTTAGATTGCATTTACTCATGTGGGTATGTCATATCTCCAGCAGATTATCCCCAAGCAGAAAAATACATTCTTTTCTCCTATTCCCCAGCTGAGATCATTCCTCATCAGTAACAAAGTCTTGATTGACTGTTTCTTTCCAGTTTATTCTTGGATAGAACCCCGTCTCTGACCAATTCAGGTTTGAATTTCATAGAAAAATCTACCTGCAAGCAATAAGCAATAGCCTCGTCATCCGAGCCGCTTATTTCCTTTTCATCTTGAAACTTATCATAAAAGTTTGTTTTTCTTAACAAGTTCAAATCATGAAAGTTCAAGAAATCTCCACAGTTGTCTTTCTGTCTAAAGGAAAACCTGTGTCTTTCAATCAAAATGCCCGCATCTTCTCAAGAGAAAGATCCCCGGAAAGATTGTAGCTGTGAAAATAGAAACTCATTTGAGATCTGTTTCCATCATTGACTATTATTCACAAGGCTGAATACTCAGTAAATTTCTCAAGAATTACCTTGTTATAGTTATCACTTCACTGATAATTGGTAATATCTTCGGAACTCATTACCATAAACTATCACAAGGCTGATAATTGGTAATATCATCTTCATTTACCTTAAACATTGTCACAAGGCTGACAGAAGGTAATCTCTTTATTTCCCAAAGCGAAACAGATATTCACATACATTGTGAATCTATTTTCCCAGTGAAACATATTGCTTGTTTCCCAACAAACAGGATTCTCTTTTCTTAGACAGATTGAGTCATCCTCACAATTTTCCCCATCATATCATTTCTTTGATATCTTATTGGTGAGTCCTTTTGCAATCATTTTGCATCATTCGCATTTTTTGGTATCTTAGATCCAAAATTTGCGTATTTTGATATTTAAGTATCTTCACACCTATCAAAATGAAGATTTTCATCTTCATATCTCAGGTTAAAGAAACTTAAGTAGGGGCATCTATCATACCCCAATTTTTGACCTAATATACCACCTTACATCTGCATCACTGCATCACTAACAGTTCAGAACATAATTAATCGGGTGTGGCTTCTACAGGTCAAAATTAGGGTTTCACAAGATTTTCATCTGATTCAAGAGGTAATCAATTAGGGTTTGAGTTTCACTCACCTTAATTGATCTATCTTGATCAAATTATCAACCTCTGATCTTCAGATATCCAACTTTTCTCATTGATCTATCGAGGATCGACCAATTAGGGTTTTTATCGAGGATGAGCAATCACTGATTTTCTGATCAATGAATGACTTTTTTGGTTGGAGATTGATCTTCATATCTTAGATACAACATGTTGACCTAATTTCTGGATTCAAAACATCACAGAAGTTCATAGGATTCATCAGTCAATTTCTGAAACATCTAATGAAATTTCATCTACACTGAAAAGTCAAACTTTGACTTTTGGTCAACTTTTTCAAGACAAAACTTTTTCCATCATCAAAATACTTCAAATGATCCATCATGATCATAAAAAATCAAGAATTTTGGAAAAGTCAACAAAAAGTCAAAATTTTCAACACTTAGAAATATTTTCAAGTGTTAAAATTTCACATTTTTTCCAAACTTCATGGCAATTTTTCACATAGTTCCACTTTGATTTGGAAAAAACTCAAAACATGAAAGTTGTAGCCCTTGAAACAAGCTTTCCAAAATGTCCAAGAACTCTCTAATCCATGGAGTCTAGCTATACTTTTGATTTTGAAACATAGAGCTCCAAAATCTTTGATTTTCAAGTGCAATTTTCAAAATTACAAGTCATTTTTTGCAAAATCTCTTTCTAGAAGCCTTGTCACTAATTGGAGATAGGCTAGAGCTGATAAAAATCAGTGGAAGGTAATTATGATGGGATAAGATCAAGTTTAAATTAACCATGGTTAAAAGGAAGCTTCCTTTTGCATTTAATGCAAAAATGACTTCCTTGCCCTTTAAGGCAACTTGTAAATACCAAAGCCAATCTCTTGTACTTACCATTCAGAACTTGTGACCTATAATTAGAGGTCTTGTTTGAAATTTCAAACCACACCAAAGCTATGCAAGAAGATGCTTTCTCTCTTCTTTCTTAAAAATCAAGAAACAAAGTGTAATTTGAGAAATCTTGCATTTTTGAAAACTTGTGAAGAAACATGAGATGTTTGGTGTCTAACATGTTGTAAATACCATATGTAATTGATTTGTAACTTAAAAGAAACATAGGTAAAGCTAAAAAACAGACTTTGCATTCCATGTTCACAAGCTTGCCCAAAACTGCCTTAACTATCGAATTGGATGTTTGGCTTGAACAAGTTGTGATTTTTTCACTCAAACATCATCAACATACTCCATATGGATGATGCAGATCATTAACTTCCATCTGTAACAGCTCTAACATCAAATTCGACTTTCATTTTGAACCATATGCAGGTCGACTTAGTCAGAACAATCCAAGCAAATTCATGATGTGCAGACCATCCTCACATGATCCTTGAAGGCCGTTGGTGCTCTAGGAATCATAAAATCACAACTAGAAACACTCCATCATCAATTTCGATCTCAGCTTGAACAGGTAAGAACACGAACTTCAAACTCTATGATTCTTTGATTCCAGTCCAAAAAACTCTTGGCCGTTTTGTTTCTGCACTATCCACGATCAATAACCCTCAATCAATTGATCAATTAATCGACCATACACGATTTCAATTAGGATTTTCAGTTCTAGGGTTCTTCGTGTTCTTGAGAAATTTAATCATGTTAGGCTTAAAATAAATGAAATTAAATAACATCATCATGTTCCTGGGCTTAAAACGATCAAGTTTGATGTTTATATCATTTGATTTCATCAAGAAATAAGGAATCCATGGCTGATTGAAGGATTGGAGGAAGCAGATGAGCTTGCGCGCGTTTTTCAAATTCAAATATCCGTTTTAAAATATAATTAGTTAGTTTTACTATAATACACTGATGTATTGCCGCCCCAGCGGTTGCCAGCTCACTCTTAAGTCATTCATGCCTTGCCTTGCCTAATGGTCCCGGGTTCGAGTAGCCTTGGGACCATTTTTGCCAAACTTTGTAATTTTTCATTCATATTTTTTTCAAACTTTGACTTTTTCAAAACCCAATCAAAACTCCTCATTTTGAGGTGATTTTTTGTACACTTCTCAATTAATGTATCTATTTTGAGATAGTTTCAAACATTTTCCGAAAAGCTTTCATCCGATTATATTTTTATCGAGCCGAAAACGGTACTTTTGAGTATTTTTCAAAGCACCTTTAAAGGTGATTTTTTCAAACTTTCGAAGCCCGATTCTTTTCAAAACTCTTCATAAGCATGTTTCACTTTTCAAAAACACTTTCAAAGATCTTTTTCAAAACTTTTCATCAAAACTTACATCTTTTTTCCATGATCGATCCGATTTAAACGATAAAACCGAATTCGTTTTTCCTCGAATTTCTTAACCGATCATGGGCCTCCCTTACGGTATAAGTCCCAAAATTCTTTTTATGTACATACATATTTCCTTGTACATATCAAATTCTTTCACGTACATGCCAATTTTTACTTGTACATAATACATACGCTCTTTGTAAATACTCAGAGTACAAACAAACTTTGTCCGTTTGTTTTCATTTCACTTATACGTTGAATACCATTGGTATTAAAAGGAGCATTATTCCCGGTGAAACTGCTTTTAAATCAGTGGGCCACCCTTATGGTGTAAGTCCCAACCCTCCTATGTACATCCATATCTCTGTACATAAATACTCGTTCGTGTACATATTTACTTCCTTGTACACAATTCAAACTTGTAAATAATCAAGTTACGCTCGTGTTAAACGTTCGTTTTACACACACTTGTTTATATTTTCTTCATAAACTCTTGTAACATAAACTTTACATGCATCTGTTTATATTTCCTTCATAAACTCCTGTGAATACATATCACACACACACTTGTTTATATAACTGTCTAGTTATAACATAACAACTAGTCTAACCAATAGGCTCCCCACAGTATTAGCCTCCTCTTGGGCTTTGTACAAGGTAACTCATTCATCTAAGTTTAGCCTCCTCTTAGGCTTCATATAAGAAAACTCATTCATCTGAGTTTAGCCTCCGCTTAGGCTTCATTTAAGATAACACTCCCCTGTTGAGTCAGCCTCCCCTTGGGCTACGTTCAAAGAACTCCTCATTGAGTTTAGCCTTCTCTTGGGCATCATACAATGAAAGAGACCAGGAAATCTCTTAACAGCCTCCTATTGGGCTTCCAATATAAAGAATCACCCGCGCTAGGATAGAACTCAGAGAGTATAATTTCCCGATGAAATTGCTCTTAAATCCTGAAAGGATGGTTTCCCGGTGAAATCCCTTTTAAAGCCAAGGCCAACCATACCCTATAGCTTCCTCTTGAGCTTCATGCAAAGACCCTCGATGACCCTCGATGACCCTCGGAATGCCTCCTCTTGGGCTTACAATACAAGGACCCATGGGCTTCTTAAAAGCATCCCCTTAATCCAATCAATTTCTCCTTGAGATTTAGACATTTATCACCTCTATGGAAGAAGTATCTCATCTATCACATCACATACAATCAAAAAACTTTTTCAAACTCTTTTCAAATAAAAACATCTCTTAATGTTAAGTGGTAACGCTTGTACACTCAAGCAAAACACCCAATGCTTACAATTAAAAGATTCAATCATTTTCAAACATCTTTCTAAAACTCGTAAGTGGTAACGCTTGTACACTCAAGCAAAACACCTATAACTTACGATGAAAGATTTCAATCAGTCAACCTTTCAAAATGTATGTGATGAAATAGATTAGATACATTTTTTCATTAAGATGACATTCGTCTGTGTCTCTTACTAACATCCCGTTGCTTCCACTAGCATAAGTGGGAACTACGATTGCTCTGACTTTCTCAACATCCTTTTGAGAATACGTAGGCACAAGGTCTCATCCTTGCCGAGCAAATTTCTTTCTCCCTCAAACCAAACAAAACCATAGATCCCTTTAGATCCGAGCTACAAATGCTATGATTCCCATTAAGGGATATGTATGCAGAAGATCCCAATGATCTTTGCGAGCACAATAATAACAAAACCTAGAATCCCACATAATCTATCCTTCTTAAAATCCCAAAGGAGAAACTTTCCCAATCATAGAAATAGCAATTAAAACACACAAACATATCAAACATATTCATATATAAAGCTATAGATAACTATATATATTTAGGGTGCTCCATCTATTCCCTTTATATAACAAACCCCCTTACCCGGAATCTCCCCAATGCGTTATGTCTAGTTTACGCTAGTCGTAATGCATATCATTATCAATTAAGGGTATTAGCAGCTTTCCCCTTTTTCATAATCATAATTTCTTGTGTTGAAAATAATAAAGCTTGATGCTCGTGGCATCTTTATAAACAAATCAAAAGAGTAAATCGTTTCGAGCCAGAGAATCCGAATTCAGATTCGATTCCCTAGCGCGTCACTTTTTAACGCGAACAAATAGCAAGATGGCAAATGATCCTGACCGAGTACGACATCCAGTACACTTCTTAGAAAGCGATCAAAGGACGTGTAGTAGCCGATCATTTGGCTCATCAAGCCGTAGATGACTATCAGCCTATGCAGTTCGAATTTGCAGATGAAGATATTTTACGAGTTCTGATTAGAAGAACCAGGCCCAAGCGAAGGACTGAACAAGGATCGATGGACTATGGTCTTTGATGGAGCCTCAAACGCACTTGGCAATGGCATTGGCGCCATCATTACATCCCTACAGTGGACATCGCCTTTCACATGATTATGTTTGATTGCACTAACAACATGGCCGAATAAGAAGCGTGCATCATGGGTATTAAAGCTGCTATTAACCCAAGAATCAAATTCTTGCAAGTGTATGGAGACTCAGCTTTAGTGATCAGCCAGATTAAGGGAGAGTGGGATACGAAGCATCCGAATCTCATTCCGTATCGAGAGCATGTTCTAAGTTTGGTCCCCTACTTTGAAGAGATCACTTTCGGTCACATTCCACGAGAAGAGAATCTGTTGGCAGACGCATTGGCTACTATGTCGTCTATGTTCAAGGTCAGATGGGATAACGAGGCTCCCCAGATCATCATTGAGAAGTTTCACGAACCAGCATATTGTTGTGAGCTTGATACAGAAGAGAAACCTTGGTACTATGACGTGAAGGGGTATCTTGAGACTCAGGAATATCCCGCAGGCGCCTCTGTCAATGATAAGACGTTCTTGAGAAGATTTTCATCCAAATTCTTCCTCAACAACGGCATCTTATACAAGCGCAACCACGACTTGTGCTTACTCCGCTGTGTAGACCAAAAAACAGCGGAACATATCATGGAAGAGTTACACGAAGGCGCATTTGGTACCCATTCCAGTGGACATACGATGGCTAAGAAGATTTTGAGAACAGGTTACTATTGGTCAGCCATGGAAGTTGATTGTCACCGTTATGCTCGATCTTGTCACAAATGCCAGATTTATGCAGACAAAGTGCACGTACCTCCAGTACCGTTGAATGTTTTAACCGCTCCTTGGCCGTTTGCAATGTGGGGCATTGACATGATCGGAGAAATCAAGCCCACATCTTCCAATGGACATCGTTTCATCCTTGTGGCAATTGACTATTTCACCAAGTGGGCAGAAGCAGCCTCGTTTGCATCTGTTACCAAGAATGTTGTGACTTGATTCGTCAAGCATAATTTTATCTATCGGTATGGCACTACCGAAAGGATTATCACAGATAACAGCTCTAATCTCAACAATAAGATGATCACCGAACTCTGCACGCAGTTCAAGATCAAGCATCACAACTCTTCTCCTTAACGGTCTAAGATGAATGGCGCAGTGGAAGCCGCCAACTAGAACATTAAGAAGATTATACAGAAGATGACAGTGACCTACAAAGATTGGCATGAGATGTTACCATTTGCCATGGACAGATCTATCAGAAGCGAATGATCAGAGCATTCAACAAAAAGGTTAAGCACCGAGTCTACCAAGTTGGTGAGCTAGTAGTCAAGCGCATCATTCTTCCACAAGGTGATCCCAGGGGAAAATGGACTCCCACCTATGAGGGACCATTTGTAGTCAAGACGGTATTTTCCGGCGGAGCTATGATACTTAGCACCATGGATGGCGAAGACTTCCCACACCCTGTCAACGCAAATATAGTCAAAAAATACTACGCATAAAAAGAGACCCGCTAGGTCGTCTGACCTAGGCAAAAATAAGGGCACCCTGGCGAACCAAAAGGGTTCGGGAAAAAGTTAAGGATATATATACAAAACATGTACACCCGGCAAGTCGAAAACCTGCAAAGGCGGCTTGGGCAAAAAAGGGTATCTCGGTAGACTGAAAACCCGAAAGGGCGGTCTAGGCAAAAGTTAGGGATTTCAGCGTACGACAATGTCCCATCCAGATCACCCACTTCCAGACTAATATCAACACTCAAGATTCAAATGGCGAAAATCAATCCACTCGCTTTCTACTGACAGCAAGGAGATGAGATAGTCGAGATATATGAGTACTAGCATAGTTGGAACTTAACAAGATTGTTTCCGCATAGCTTTTTACCTTTCTTGTGTATAAACTACTTGGCCATACGCCGCATTTCAAATAAATACGAGTCCTTTCTCTTTACAATTTTTTCTATTGTTACTTGCATAAAGTCCAACGTTTGTTTTGAATGATTATATGCATTTGACAATAAGAATATATTCACAAACATGCGAAAAGTAAACATACGAAAGTACAGCTATAGGAATTGAGATGAATGTCACCCATCGTCCTCCTACAATCCCTCCCTACTGTCACTCACTACAAACCTTCCCCAGTGGAGTACTTTTTTCCTTGTTATTAGTTCCAGCATTCTGAGTTTCATCGCGTCAGTCCCTGAGCAGCGATTCCATCAATTTAACCTAATTACAACAGATTTCCAAGCAGTAACGATTCATCACCAGCAGAGGTATCCCTGGCAAAATATCTCTCAGCAATCATCACATCCCCGGCAGCAAGAGTATCCAGACTTGAAACTTGGTCAAATAGTGCATCGGAGGAAACCTACATCTTTTATTCCCAGCCAGAGATTTTGATGGGCTCCAGATCCTTCTAACCCGGTCTCCCAGCAACTATCAAATACTCTCCAACAGGATTTATGCGCAAGATCCCCAGTAGAGTACCTCCTAAATTCTCCCCAACAGGGTCTATGCACAAGATCCTCAACGGCGCATCTCTCGATCTCTACCATCCTCAACAATATCTAAGGCTCAAGACTTGGTCAGATAGTGCATCGGAGGAATTGAGGTCGTCTTTCTTCTCAGGGTTTCCAATCCGCTTCATCCCCAAACAGAAGTCAGAAATCTCCAAGCAGAACATCTGCATCTTCTTCAAGATGGATATGTTTTGAAATACCACTACATCTATCATTCATACATTACTCATAAAGTCATAGTATATGCATATGTCGTTCTGTAATACGGTGAACTGACTTTGAGATTTTTGTATCGCAAATGTGCGGATAGCAAGAGTCGCCACCGACTTTTCTTTAATCCAATTAAGGGAAGATGAAAAGAACAGGAAAAGACCTTCGTTAGATTCTGAGTAGGGGAGAAGGTTATGAAAAGGGAAGGTATTAGCACCCCTTTCCATCCGTAGTTATCTACGGGCTCTTAGTTGCTCTTAGATCATTTAAAAAAAAGGTGCTTTCTGTGTGTTTGACAAAATGTTTTGAAAAAGGCATTTCGCTTTGACTTTTTAATGATTCATGTAGGAATGTATACAAAGTGTTTGGAAATGTTTCATTTTTGAAAAGAGTTTGAACTTTGACAAAAAAGTGTGAGGTGTGAAAAGTATTTGATTTGAGCAAGCAACGAAAAGTCTTATTACCTACTCAGAATGGTCATTTTTCGTGTTATTTTACTTTCCTTTAGAATAGCGTTATCCATACCATTAGTTAATAGGTAACCCTATTCGTTGGATGTAAGCGGGACATTCGAAGGGACATCGGATGGTCATAGAAGGCAACTTGTAGGAAGTATCCTAGCACATTCGAAGAGACTATCATCATTTTTCGTAGGCGACAATCGAGGGTCAAGATCATGTATTCGTAGGCGACATCGTGGGTCTATGATCTTTGTACCGAAGGGTCTATGATGATTTGTTTTGACGGCAACGGTGCTAGGATACCTCTACGTTCGAGGGACTTGACCATTTGAATTCGTAAAGGCAACGAGAGAGAATTACCCTAAGGGGTGCATGTGTGAAAAGAGTGTGTTAATTTCAGGTATTTTATCTTGGCATTATGAATGATCTATGTCCGTTTTTATCTTGCCATACACGCCTAATTACTTGTAGTTTATAGGGTGCAGAAAGTAAATTGCGGAAAGTAAAGTGCGGAAAGTAAATGTCCTACGCTATTACATGGCTTTGGGGAAGATACATAATGAGAGTGCGGAAAATAAAAGTCCTAATTAAACTATTACATCCCATAGGCAATTACATAATTGAAAAAGAAAAGCAAGAAAAATCGTCCGAAACGGTATAACCTGCGAACAGATACATAATCGGAAAACAGAAGAAAATTGCATAAGAGAAAAAAAGTTAGTAAAAATAAATATTTTTGAATGAGGAAAAAGGTTTTGTGTTAGTAATGATATTAATATGATAAGATAAATATTTGGTAATTTTTGGAATTGATTTGATAATTTAAAAAACAATTAAAAGTCATTTAAATGATTAATTAGAAATTAATTTAAATATGCATGCAAAAATAATAATTTTTATATTAAAAATTAAATAAATATTTTTCTGATAATTATGCAAAAAATAAATATTTTTGGAGTTTTTTAGATGCATGATAAAAATTATTGAAGAAAAACTAAATTAGAGGAAAATATTAAAGAAAATATAAAAATATGAAAAGTGAGTTAGTTTTGGAAAATAGTAAAAATATGGTCCTGACCAGGCTCGAACCTGTGACCATTGAGAGCATCTTGCAAATCTGCTTGCCTTTACCACTGCGCCAACGAGTCTTTTTTGTTTGAGAATTGGAAACATGTGATTATAAGCGTAAACGTGTCTTGAGTTTGTGAAGTCAAAGCACAGTCAGCCATGTGGACCCCAGGTTGAACGAAGGAGCGAATCAGAAAGCACGATTGTGCCACGCGTGCCTCGCCGGTTCAAACGAAGTCAACGACGCCGGAGCCCTAGCTCCGGTCGTCTTCTCCGGCAGCTTCAACCTTCAATCCTGCAAAATAAGAGAAATAAATGGCAAAGGGATACCCTACCCCCCTAAATCGACCATTCCGAGTTCAATGGTGCCATCGTTTCGGCTTGAAAACGGTTGTATCGTGAGTTTCTAAGAAGAGAACAAAAACTGCCATAACAATGGCAATTCGGATTCCGGTTGGCATGGGCTTCATGTAATCACCCAGACCTGCTCTATGATACCCCAGGAACTCATAATGTTGGTTATATTCAGGCAAAACACGATGGAATTAGAAAACGAATTCAAGAAATATATGCATATGTATGATCAGGTATGGCACGATTCAGGTAGCTTTAGCCATGGTTCTTGACCTGGACTTACCCTATGATGCTTCTGGAACACGATTGAGTGCTTAAACTGGAGAATGGATTTCGAAAATTGCAACTTTATGAAAAATTTGAGCAAAATAAGGGTTGTTGTAGGGCTAGGGTTTCCGTCCTTGATCTTGTGCAATGTGATGAGTATTTATAGAGTGAGGAATGAGTGCAAAAAGAAGGAAAAAAGATATGCCATTCAATGCAAAAAATTTCTCTTTCAAATAAAAATCAAATCTTTGAAAATTTGATTTTCTCTTCCATATGCAAGCTAGCACGAATTTGGCAAGTTGTATGGGCTATCTTGGACTTCAAGTTTGACAAAAATCCAATTCATTTGAAAATATATCTTGTTTTCATATTTTATATAATTTAAATTTGAATTAAATGGTTTTAAATTCAAAAATAAATCAATAAAATTGAATGTGGTCATGGCAAGGCATCAATAGGTCACAAATAATATTATGATCAAGTTTGGATCATAAAATTATAGGCCCATTTGGAAAAAATTGGATTTTGACAAATATCTCCTTTTGTGCAATTGTTCAAAAATGCCCAACTTCTACAAGGTGCATTTTGCTCAATTTTCCATATTTTTGAGTGTTCTTGGACTTTTTAGAAAGATCTAAGTGTCCTCTAAACAACCTTGTTTGTTTCATCTCAATTGGAGTTTCCATGCTCAATAAATCTTCAAAACAAAAAGTTGACTTTTTGTTGACTTTAAAAAGGACCTGTAATGTTTTGATCCATACCTTCCAAATGAAGCATTTTTTGAACATTCTTGTGAGACATGAAGTTGTAGAGAATTGAATTTCCTTCAAATTGAGAGGTGGTGGAAAAATTTCTGAGAAAGTATGAAGAAGTTATGCTCAGTCAAAGTTCAGTTGACTTTTCACTGAAAAACCCTAATTTGGAAAGTTTGACTTTTGAGCAAATCTTGAGTTTTCTTGATGAATCATGATCAACCCTTGATCAAATGATGAATGTGACTTCAAAATGAGGATGTTGACCAAAAATCATGAAGTTTGACTGTATGTTGACCACAGTTGACTTTTGTCCAATACAATTGATTTTCAACCATCTGAGCAATTGTCTGAGGAAACTTGACTTGTGAGGCTTGAAACTTGACATGGAGGATCTTTGAAGCATATGAGGAGGCATGATGACCAACCCCTGAGAATTTCCAAACCCTAGTTTGGGTTGAGTGTCTAGGAGAGGGTTTGTCTGATAAACCCTTGAGGAATCCTTGAGTATGGATGTATGAAATGCCTTGAGGAGTAGGAGGGCAAATTTTGGGGTATGACAGCTGCCCCTGTTCAATCTTCTTGTGCTGGAAGGGTTAGATTGGCATGCTCGCCTTTCGTGACCTGGAGGTTGAAGATGATTGAACACTCGAGTACACTTGAAAATTTGCACTTTTGTTGATTGATCAGGGAATGGGCTTCTGGATGCCATTTGGAGAAGCTGGAGATTTCGCTGGAGAATGAGTCGTACGCTAGACTCGAGACGTCGTCTGAATAGGAGAATCGTCGGAGATGGGCTTAAGATGCCATCTGGAAAGATCGATGCTGGGGAGTGAACCATACGCTAGGCTCTGTAGGCGTTTTCGGAAGTGGAAGGAGCATGGAGATGGGCTTAAGATGCCAACCGGAGGGAGTCGTATGCTAGACTTCGTGCTCATCTTTGAATGAAGTTATTGGTTTGTATTGGTTTTTTAACCAAATATGCAGCATTCTGAAAGTGGAGAAATGTTGACAAATAGTCGGAGATGGGCTTAAGATGCCATCCAAGACAATTGAGTCGTACGCTAGACTCTGTAGTTACTGTTGATAATAAGAGAGAGTCAGAATACATCTTTGTGCTAATTACTCTGAGGGGATAGTAGTTGGCCAAATGTGGACAGCTTCCCTGTTGTGCTTCGGGTACTGATCCAATGCCTGTTATCGGAGGATAAGTTGTGATCATTCAGATAGTTTTCCGTCGGCTTTATTAATCACGGATCATTGTCGGAGGACAACTAGGGCGATCGTTCGGATAGTTTTCCGTCGGCCGTGCATTAATTACGGACGGTTGTCGGAGGACAACTAGGGCGGTCGTTCAGATAGTTTTCCCGTCTGGCTTCAGGCATTAATCCTGGACCAGTTGTCGAAGGACAACTAGGGCGGTCGTTCAGATAGTTTTCCCGTCTGGCATCGGGAATTAATCCTGGACCATTTTGCTTCAGAAGTGATTTTCACCTGTTTTGGGAAAAACAAAAGAAGCTTTGATAGAATATCGTTAGTCTTATGCAAAGTTTGATGCATGACAATGTGTTTGAATGACATATGCACAAATTATGACTTTTATGAGTAATGTATGAATGATAGATGTTGTGGTATTTCAAAACATATCCATCTTGAAGAAGATGCGGATGTTTTGCTTGGAGATTTCTGACTTCTATTTGGGGATGAAACGGATGAAGACCCTGCTTTTGAAAGAAAAGAAAGATATCCTTGATTCCTCCGATGCACTATCTGACCAAGTCTTGGGCCTTAGATATTGGTTAGGATGGTAGAGATCGAGAGATGCGCCGCTGAGGATCTTGTGCATAGACTCTGCTGGGGAGAATCTAGGAGGTACTCTACTGGGAATCTTGCGCATAAATCCTGCTGGAGAGTATTTGATATTCTTTGAGGCGGGTTAGAAGGATGCGGGCCCGTGAAATCTCTGGTGGGAATAAAGATGTAGGGTTCCTCCGATGCATTATCTGACCAAGTTTCAAGTTTGGATACTGCTGCTGCCGGGGAGGTGATGATTGCTGAGAGATATTTTGCTGGGGATAAATACCTCTGCTGGAGATGAATCGTTACTGCTTGGAAATCTATTGTAATCAGGTTAAATTGACTAGAATCGCTGCTCAGGGACTGACGCGATGAAACTCGGAATGCTGGAACTAATAAAAAGGAAAAAAGTACTCCGCTGGGGAAGGTTTGTAGTGAGCGACATCTCTGTGAGGATTGTACTTTGCAGGGGAACGTATTGGTGACTTTTGACATCATCTCAATTCCTAGAGCCTGTAGTAATTACTTTCGTATGTTTGTGAATATATTCTTATTGTCAAATGCATATAATCATTCAAAATAAACGTTGGACTTTATGCAAGTAACAATAGCAAAAATTGTAAAGAGAAAGAACTCGTATTTATTTGAAATGTGGCGTATGGCCAAGTAGTTTATACACAAGAAAGGTAAAAAGCTATGCGGAAACAATCTCGTTAAGTTCCAACCATGCTAGTACTCATATATTTCAACTATCTCATCTCCTTCTTTGTTAGAAAGTGAGTGAATTGATTTTGCCATTTGAATCTTGAATCTTGATAGTAGTGCGTAGATAGGTGATCTGGGCGAGACATAGCGTACGCTTAAATCCCTAACTTTTGCCTAGACCGCCCTTTCGGGTTTTCAGTCTACCGGGATACCCTTTTTTGCCCAAGCCGCCTTTGCAAGTTTTCGACTTGCCGGGTGTACATGTTTTGTATATATATCCTTAACGTTTGCCCAAACCCTTTTGGTTCACCAGGATGCCCTTATTTTTTTCTAGGCCAGTCGACCTAGCGGGTCTCTTTTATGCGTAGTATTTTTTGACTATGTCTGCGTTCACAGGGTGTGGGAAGTCTTCACCATCCATGGTGCTAAGTATCATAGCTCCGCCGGAAAATACTATTTTGACTATAAATGGTCCTTCATAGGTGGGAGTCCATTTGCCCATGGGATCACCTTGTGGAAGAATGATTCTTGTTAAATGCTCTGATCATTCTCTTCTGATAGATCTGTCCATGGCAAATAGATGCGAGTCGTTTCTCATCAATCAAATTAATCTGGTCAAGGCGAGTCTAGATCCAATCGTCTTCGCCTAACTCTGCGTCCTAGAGGACTCTGGTTGAGGGTATCTGAACCTCGATGGGTAGGGCTGCTTCCATACCGTATACAAGAGAGAAAGGGTTGCCCTTGATGTTAAATCTTGTAGTGCGATAACCCTGAAGAGCAAATGGTAACTTCTCATGCCAATCTTTGTAGGTCACTGTCATCTTCTGTATAATCTTCTTAATGTTCTTGTTGGCGGCTTCCACTGCGCCATTCATCTTAGGCCGATAAGGAGAAGAGTTGTGATGCTTGATCTTGAACTGCGTGCAGAGTTCGGTGATCATTTTATTATTGATATTAGAACCGTTATCTGTGATAATCCTTTCGGGAGTGCCATTGTCATACCCCAAAATTTTCCCTCCTACTTCTCAAGACATTTCATACATCCATACTCAAGGATTCCTCAAGAGTTGATCAGACAAACCCTCTCCTAGACAATTAACCCAAACTAGGGTTTGGAAATTCTCAGATCTAGATGGACTTCCAACATCTCCAATGGTCATCATGTCTCCTCATATGCTTCAAAGATTCTCCATGTCAAGTTTCAAGCCTCACAAGTCAAGTTTCCTCAAACAATTGCTCAGATGGTTGAAAATCAGTTGTATTGGACAGAAAGTCAACTGTGGTCAACATACAGTCAAACTTCATGATTTTTGGTCAACATCCTCATTTTGAAGTTACATTCATCATTTGATCAAGGGTTGATCATGATTCATCAAGAAAACTCAAGATCTGCTCAAAAGTCAAACTTTCTAAATTAGGGTTTCTTAGTGAAAAGTCAACCAAACTTTGACTGAGCATAACTTCTTCATACTTTCTCAGAAATTTTTCCACCACCTCTTGTTTTGAAGGAAATTCAATTCTCTACAACTTCATATATCACAAGAATGTTCAAAAAATGCTTCATTTGGAAGGTATGGATCAAAATATTACAGGTCCTTTTCAAAGTCAACAAAAAGTCAACATTTTGTTTTGAAGATATATTGAGCATGGAAACTCCAATTGAGATGAAACCAAAGAGGTTGGTTAGAGGACTCTTAGAGCTTTCCAAAAAGTCCAAGAACACTCAAAAATGTGGAAAATTGAGCAAGATACACTATTCAGAAGTTGGGCATTTTTGGACAATTGCACAAAAATAGATATTGGTCAAAATGCAAATTTTTGCAAATGGGCCTATAATTTTATGATCCAAACTTGTTCATGATATTATTTGTGACCTATTGATGCTTTGCCATGAAAATTTTCTATTTTATTGATTTATTTTTAAATTTAAAACCATTTAATTCAAAATTAAATTATATAAAATTTGAAAATAAGATATTTTTCCAAAAAAAGTGAATTTATATCAAACTCAAGATAGCCCATGAAACATGCCAAATTCGTGCTAGCTCTCACATTGAAGAGAAAATCAAATTTTGGAAAAAATTTGATTTTGTTTGAAAAGAAATAAATGCACATTCAAGATCCAATCTTTTACCACTCTCTTTGCCATCCCCAAACACTCTATAAATAGCCAGCAAGCTGCATCACAAACCACGCGAAACCCTAGCTCAAAGCATAACCCTTATTTTGCCAAAAATTTTCTCAAAGTTGTCAAAATTCGAATTCCAAATTCTAGCCAAATTCAAGGTGTTTTGAGCATTCAATCTTTCTCCCGAGGTTCCCAGCAAGCAATCCCAATCCTCACATCAAGCCCCAGGCTGCCCAAATCGTGCTCCCTAACACTCACCGGTTTGTTATTTTTCTTGAAATCGATTTCAAAAATCCATGCATTCTTGACTGACTGTTTTTGCTTGTTTGTTTGAGTTCAGGAGACCTATTAGAACGTGTTTGACGTATCACATGTGAGGTTTAACGCCGGGATCGCAGATCGCCATTGTTAGGGCAGTTTTTGTTCTCTTCTTCGAAACTCACGATACAGCCATTTTCAGTCAAAACCAATAGCGCCATTGAACTCGGAAGGGTCGAATTAGGGGGAATAGGGTTTTCTTCTGCTTTGATTTCCATTATTTTGCAGGTTTGGAGTTTGCCCTAGCCGGAGAAGACGACCGGAGCTAGGGCTCCGGCGTCGTTGACATGGTTTGACCGGCGAGAGGATTGCGTGGCACGATGGGTGTCCCTGATTCATCCATTCGTAATTGACTGGGGCCCGCGGCTGACTGTGCTTTGATTTCAAATATCCATGACACGTGATCACTTATATTCAATTGTTTTCCACTTTTCAAACACCAGATGTCATGTGGCGCAGTGGTTAAGGCATTGGATGGAGGAGATTCCCTCAATGGTCCCCAGTTCGAACCACACAAGGACCATTCTTTTTGCAAGTTTGATTTTCATTCATATTTTTTAACTATTTTCATATTTTCTATTTTCTTCAATATTTTCATCCATTTTAATTTATCTTTAAATATTTTTATCATGCATTTAAAAACACCAAAAAATATTTTCCTTTTTGCATTATTTTCAGAAAATGTTTATTTAATTTATAAAATTAAAAATATTATTTTTGCATGCATATTTAATTTAATTTCTATTTTATCATTTAAATCACTTTTAATTGATTTTTAATTATCAAATTAACTCCAAAAAATCCCAAAAAATTATTTTAGCATATTAATGTTATTTCTAGCATGAAAACTTTTTCTCATTCAAAAATTATGATTTTTACTAACATTTTCATCTTATTTAATTTTCTCGTATTTCCCGATTTTTCATCTGTTCACAGGTTATCCCGTTTCGGACAATTTTATCGCTTTCTTTTCATATTATGTAATTGCTTATGGGATGTAATAGTTTAATTAGGACTTTTATTTTCCGCACCTTCAATTATGTATCTGCCCCAAAGCCATGTAATAGCGTAGGATTTATCTTTCCGCTCTTTACATTTCCGCATTTAATTTTGCACCTAGTAATTAGGCGTGTATGGCAAGACTAAAATGGAACATAGCCCACTCTAATTTCCAAGATAACATATTTGAATTTGACACACTCTTTTCACACCTGCACCCCTTAGGGTAATTTTCTCTTGTTGCCTTTTCGAATTCAAATGGTCATGTCCCTCGAACGTAGAGGTATTCTAGCACCGTCGCCTTCAAAATAAATCATCATAGTCCCTTCGATACAAAGATCATAGACCCACGATGTAGCCTGAATACATGATCTTGACCCTCGATTGTCGCCTCTGAAATATGATGATAGTCCATTCGAATGTGCTAGGATACTTCCTAAGTTGCTTTCTATGACCACCCGATGTCCCTTGAATGTCCGCTTACATCCAACGAATGGGTTACCTACCAACTAATGGTATGGATAGCTCTATTCTAAAGGAAAAAAACAACACAAGCGACCAATTAAGTAGGTAATAAGACTTTTAGTTGCTTGCTCTATCAAATACTTTTCACACCTCACACTTTTGTCAAAGTTCAAATTCTTTTCAAAAAAACATTTCAAACACTTTGTATACATTCCTACATGAATCATTACAAAGTCAAAGCGAAATGCCTTTTCAAAACATTTTGTCAAACACACGAGCACCTTTTGAAAGTGATCTAAGAGCAACTAAGAGCCGTAGATAACTACGGATGAAAAGGGTGCTAATACCTTCCTTTTCATAACCTTCTCCCTTACTCGAATCTAACGAAGGTCTTTTCCTGTTCTTTTCACCTTCCCTTAATTGGATAAAATAAAAGTCGGTGGCGACTCTTGCTATCCGCACATTTGCGATACAAAAATCTCAAAGTCAGTTCACCGTATTACAGAACTGGTGACTCTGTCGGGGACCACCGTAAAGAGAGAATGCCTTAAGGATTTTTAGATCACCTTTACTGTTTTCTGTTTGACTTGCTTGCTTTATCTTTAAGGGTTGCTTGGGTATTATATTTGTGGGGGATCCTACACCCGGATCCGGGTTTCCTTTTAGGTAAGTAGCAATAAATCGTCGCGACCATTAGACGTATATCAAAACGGTCAACATGATGGCTACGTTAGCGTGACACTTTGGATGTCCTGATACTCTTCATTCCCAAGTTGAGGATAGTATTTGGCTTCTGCGTGGTGTCACCAAGCGCTAACTAAACTTTTAGAACCTTAATTGACCCACCTTAGCCATTAGAAGGTAGTGAGATGGCCGGCTTTGGTGCAGACTAAGGTTGGTTGATACTCGATGCTACGCTCATTGAGATCAGACTTTTGGGATATTTTCGATCGACCACTTGGTAGTCGTATTGAAATAAGCATCTCTGAGAAAGATCAATGATATGAGATTCCTAGAACCCGGTTACTATTATAGGACAGGATGAACCAACTCAAACTTTTGGTGGGGTAATCACCTAAACCTCTTGCAAGCCTTAAACCTAGGCTCGTTGTGTGAATTGTTTGTGTGTGCTAAACATGACATCATGACATCATTCGCATTGCATATCATTTCTGACTATTTCAAGGACCTAGGGATTTATCTTTGCTCTGTTTTGTAGGGGATTATGGCTTCTAGAAAGACTATCCGAATCAATTTCATGGGTATACCTTCTCAACTCAAAGAATTGGTTTCAGAAATTCCCGACCATGCTCAGTTCATCAGAAGACATGGTTATCTACTTGACTTGGTTATCTCCGGTTTTGAAGAAGATATGATGCATGTCCTATTCCAGTTCTTTGATCCGAAACACCATTGCTTTGCATTCCCAGATTATCAGTTGGTTCCTACCTTGGAAGAGTTCTCTAAACTACTTGGGGTACCTATTCTTGATCAAATGCCATTCACCGGTTTAGAAAAGGTTCCTAAGTACAAAGACATTGCATCAGCATTACACCTAAAGCGCTCGGATATTGAAGCCAATTGGGAAACTAGAAGTGGAGTTAAGGGTTTACTTGCCAAGTTCCTAATTAAGAAAGCCCGAGAATTCGTCAAAGTTATGAGTTTCCATGAATCCGAAGACATTGTGGCGTTGCTAATTTATGGTTTGGTTCTATTCCCTAACTCGGATCAATTCATAGATGTCAACGCCATCAAGTTGTTTCTTACCCGTAATCCAGTGCCTACTTTACTTGGAGACATTCTACATTCTCTCCACACTCGTACTACAAAGAGACAAGGAACTCTCATGTGTTGCATACCGTTACTTTCCAGGTGGATTATTTCGCACCTTCCTCCATCAGTTTTGAAGAACGAGCAAAGGTTGAGATGGTCTCAAAAGCTAATGTCACTCTCTCATTCAGATATCCGTTGGAGTCTTTTCTCTCAAAAAGATTTCACATTCATTGAGCGTTGTGGAGAATTCCCTAATGTACCACTACTTGGTATAAGGGGAGGAATCACTTACAACCCTTCTTTAGCTCTACGTCAGTTTGGTTTTGCTCGAAGAGATGGTCCTCACGATATGCTTCTCCAAGACATTGTGTTCGACTACAACCACGATCTCCAAAATTACCGTCGAAGGTTCATACACGCTTAGGGCATGGTAAAGAAGACTGATACCAAGACTTTGGGGCATCAAAACTCCATTCCTTGGGAACCTTACCTCAAATGGGTGCGAGCTCGAGCTCAAAATCTCATGATGCCATTCACGCCTGTTCTACCAGTAATTATGGAACCTGTTGCTATAGGTGACGAATCCTATACTGCTTACCATCCTGACATGCCTACTGATTTTGAATACTTGAAGAGATCTCGGATTCAGCTTAAGGAAGAAAGGGATACATTCGAAGCTCAGTGCTATGCAAGTGAGAAGAAGGTATTAGAGTTGACGAAGCTACTTCATGAGGAGCGGAACATCAACGCCTACCTCAGCACCAAGAGGAAGCGCCCATGGGAGATTTAGAGTTTTAGGATTTTTACGCTTTTCTTTTATTGTTTTGAATTATCTTTTGTACTTAAAAAGAAAAAGAATAATAAAGAGAACTAATAAATGTTTGTTAGTGCTTGTTTAACAAATTTAAATCTCTAAGGTCCTTGAAGTTGCATTGCATTGCATAAACATTGCATATCATAGCATAACATTGCATCACGGTACATTGAAGATCGGTTTTCTCATTTGCTCGCTATTTATTTTAGCGAAATGGCTCTTGAGCATCAAAGATCTCGGGCTCGAATGCTCGGTTCGTGAGATGTTCAGTTTGGTCAAGGCCAAGAAGATCGAAGAAGCTCATCAACAAAGAAGAAGGTTGTTGGTGTTCTCAACATGGGCGAGCCTTCTAAAAGGGGTCCTAAAGTGGTCATCCGGATAGAGCTCTCAGAAGGAAGTGTTAAGAATGAGGATGAGCGAAGTGTCAAAGGTGATGACGAAGGCAGTCAGCCTGAACCTGAAAAAGACTATGATAATGGCCAGTACTCTGATGAAGATGACAAGTACAAACAACTTGAAGACCGTCTGAATCTTGTGGAAAACCCGAAGATGTCAAGTTGAACTTTGATGATCTGAGTCTTGTTCCTGGTGTTGTGATTCCTCCAAAGTTCAAAGTTCCTACTTTTGCCAAGTATGATGGCATTTCTTGTCCGAAGCTACATTTGAAGTCCTATGTTCAGAAAATCAACCCCCACACTGATGACAGAAAGTTGTGGATGCACTATTTTCAAGAGAGTTTGTCAGGAACTCAATTGGGTGGTATTATCGACTAGAGAATGGCCGTATCCGTACTTGGGTGACTTAGCGGATGCTTTCTGAGACGATATAGTACAATCTTGAATTGACACCCACTGCATGCAACTACAAAGCATGTCTATGGGTCGTGATGAGAAGTTCAAGGTATGCTCGAAATGGAGAGATCTAGCGGTGATTCACCACCCATCGATAGGGAGTTGGTTGATATGTTCATAGGGACATTGCGGGCCCATTCTTCAACCATCGATTGGAAACTCTTTAGCGGATTCACGGTTAATATTGACGAGGCGTATTGAAGATGGTATCAAGAGTGGGAAGATTCATGTAGAGTCATCTTGAATCTTTGCGAAGAGATCTTTTGGTGGTAAGAAAAAGCTAATCTTGTGTATGGTCGAAAAAGCCAAGGCCGGCTCAATCTGTGGGGCGGTTGTGATCTCGATCCATCAGCACAACCTTAGCAACGAGGTAGCAGCATACGAGAATCTTACGAAGAAGATCAATATGCCATTGTCGCAAGCCTTGTAACATGTTGAAGCGATGATTACTTTGAGGGATCCTCCTCAAAACATCAACACTTCCTCTCCGAGATACAATCCTAATGCTAAGTGTGCTTACCATTCCAATAGCCCAGGACATAACACAGATGATTGTTGGGCTCTGAAGAATAAGATTCAAGATATGATTGAAGCTAAGTAGATTGAGTTTGATCCTCCTATTGAGACTCCGAATGTGATCAACGCGCCTATGCCTAACCATGATAAGAGTTCTAATGTTGTTGCTGAGGATACTTACATTTTCAACATAGATGACCTGACCATTCCTCGATGGTATTAAGAAGAATTTCTGTTAGGGTGTCAACCAGGATGCCGGAGAATTGTCGTTGGTGCCCATCCACGATGGTTGTGCTTGGTTGAGAAGGCGTGTTCGATGCATGATGGATAACCGTGAAATACTATTTACGAAACCACTGTCTGAAGCTGTGAAGATATGTCTAAGTTGAAGATCGAAGATGTAGATAAAAGCGCACCATCATGTGGGATACCTTAGGCAGCCAAGTGGAAGGTTTGATTACATGGTGAAGTACTTTCACGATAGCTACAAGATTCCTATTGAAGATGTTAAAGCAAGCGGATGGGGTGATGATTTCCCGAGACTATCTTGGCGTTAACACTATAAGGATTTCCTCTGTGATTACGTGCCGGTGGCACCTCTCATCATTACCTCTCAAGGCGGTTCCATATTCCTCTAACAAGGCTATCCCTTAGAATTATGGGTGATGTCTACTATCATGGCGTCAAGCAAGACCTCGACCATTGAAGACCTTACGATTGAAGCTACCATTCCGACATTGACAACATCGCGGATCAAGTAAGGTGACCCGAACCGGAAGGGTGTTCTCTCGGATATCTCTCCTCAAAAGACACTGCGACTCATTTCGCATTCGACTATTCAATCTATTCCCCAAGCTAGAGGAAGAACGGATGAATTAATCACTGCTCGACGGAAGTACCAAAGGTTCTTGAAGACACCTCGAACAAGAAATGGAGAATTACGAATTATCAAGAAGAGTGACTATAATGTTGTGGAGCAGTTGGACGAGACTCGTCCAAGATATCCATACTTGCTCTGCTCTTGTGCTCAGAGGCTCATGCTAACACCTTGGTGAAGTTTACGAAGAATGCTCACGTCCGTAAGACACTACTCTTGACCGGTTTGAAGTTTGTATTGCTAGCACGGCTGCCAACAACGGCCTAAACTTCTCGATGTTGATTTGACTTACGCGAGAAAGAAACACTATAAAGCCTTGCACATCTCTGTTGAATGCAAGGGCGTTACATTATCTCATGTATTGGTGGATACTGGTTCTGCTCTGAACATCCTACCGAAGACTGCTTTTGATCGACTTGATGTTGAAGGGTTGGTTCTGAGACCCAGTGACATAATGTGAGAGCTTTTGATGGTTCTAGCGAGCAGTGCTTGGAAACTCATTACGCGATTAAAGTCGGTTCCCAGACTTTTGATTCCACTTTCTTTGTCATGGACATCCGTCCAGCTTACTCTTGCCTGCTTAGACGCCCTTGGATACATGGGGCAGGCGCTGTTACCTCTACCTTACATCAGAAGCTGAAGTACCCATTGAAGGGGAAAGTTGTTACAGTATGCGGTGAAGAAGAGTACATTGTCAGTCATCTACAGTCTTTCCGTTATCTCGAGATGGAAGGGGAATTCTTCGAGACTCCCTGTCAAGCTTTTGAAACAATACCCAGAGTCATGCCTGTTGACTCTCCCATCACTCCTGAAGTTACACAAGTTCCGCCTAGAATGGCTTCGCTGAAGGATGCTCAAGTTGTAGTGGAAAAAGGAGGTAGTGCTATTTGGGGTCAGCTCCCCGATCTTTCTTTCAAATTTGACAAGACTGGTTTAGGCTTCACCATCAATCGAGAAGATGATCGCGTGAGCGTGCGGCCAACTTCCTTTCCGCATCGGCCGGTGGAAACCATGCTATAGAAGGCGGCGACAATGACTTGACATCATGAGTTGATCTTCCACTCCGATAACGGACTCAACAATTGGAAGGCGAAGGCGTCATACCAATCTCCTTTAGGCAGGAGTAATTGCTCTTGTTTTTGTTTTGCTTTTCGTACTTTCTATGTTTTGAACAATAAACTCTAAAGCCTAGTGCCTTGCAGGGGACCGTATTTCGTTGTGAGGTTATTATCATCATTTGCATATTTTCATTCATTAAAATCGTTGGACTTTTGCATTTAATTGTCGCTTTCTTTCTTTTACTTTATCACCCTTCAAAAGCTATGTGTTTCTTACACACCCGTGATACACTGCGAATCACTCACGAATCTAGTTGATAACAACTATACTATTGCTAAATATGACTTGATAATCCGATCTACCAAGAGGCGAAGGTGAGGAATATTGTGAAGTGCCGGAGAACTTGTTAAGCTCTACAAGAAGAGCGAGTTATCTGACCACGAAGAGCCGTTGAGGTTGTGAATCAGTGCTTGATGAAGATAGAAAAGAGATCAAGATAGGGCGGGTCTAAAGCGTGTTAAAGAAGTTGGTTGGATGCTACGAGACTATGTTGAGGTTTTTGCTATGTCATACGAAGACATACTGGTTTAGACATTGATATTGTGGTACACCGATTCTTGAGCAAAGAAGGTTTTCTCGGTGAAGCAGAAGGTTCGTCGCATGCGTCCTGAGATGTCAGAGAAAATCAAGGCCGAAGTTATGAAACAGTTCAACGCCGGTTTCTTAGCTATTACTTCCTATCCAAAGTGGGTTGCAAATGTAGTGCCCGTACCTAAGAAGGATGGTAAAGTTCGAATGTGTGTAGATTACAGAGATCTGAACAAAGCAAGTCCGAAAGGCGATTTTCCACTTCCTCATATTGATGTTACGGTTGACAACACTTTCGGTACAAGGTCTTCTCCTTCATGGATGGTTTCTCCGGTTACAATCAGATCAAAATGGCTCCTGAAGACATGGAGATGACTACTTTTGTTACACAATGGGGAACTTTCTGCTACAAGGTTATGCCGTTCGGACTGAAGAACGCAGGCGCCACTTACTAGCGTGCCATGGTGACGTTATTTCTTGACATGATTCATCACGAGATAGAGGTCTACGTCGACGACATGATAGCTCGATCACAGACAGAAGAGGAACATCTGGATCATTTGCAGAAATTGTTTGACTGATTGAAGAAGTACAGACTGAGACTTAACCCTAACAAGTGCACTTTTGGAGTCCGATCCGGTAAACTCCTAGGGTTTGTTGTCAGTGGTAAAGGTATTGAAGTTGACCCAGCCAAGGTTAAAGCTATTCGAGATGCGACTCCCTTACGAGAGAAGAGTCGAGGTTTCTTGGGCGATTGAATTACATTGCGTTCATTGCACACTAAGCTACTTGTGAGCCAATCTTCAAGGCGAAGAAAGATCAAGTGGTAGAATGGAGCGAAGATTGCCGATCGCTTTTGACAAAATCAAGGGTACCTCTGAATCCTCATCACGCCATACAGAAGGAAGACCTCTCATCATGTACTTGGCGTGTTAGAAAACTCAATGGGGTGTGTGTTGGGGCAACATGGCGAGTGCAGTCGAAAAGAGCATGCAATATACTACCTTAGCAAAAGTTTACCATTGTGAAACAAGATACTCTGACTTGAGAAAACTTGCAGCGCTTTGGCTTGTGCTCGCCGACTAAGGCAGTATATGTTGACTCACACTACCTTATTAATCTCAAGATGGATCCGATAAAATACATATTTTAGAAACCAGCTCTCTCGGAAGAATAGCAAGATGGCAAATGATCTTGACCGATCGACATCGGTATACTTCTCGAGCGATCAAAGGAAGTGTAATGGCGATCATTTGGCTCATCAAGCCGTAGATGACTATCGATCTATGCGATTCGAATTCCCAGCGAAGATGTTTTACTAATTCTGATTACGAAGAACCGGGCCAGACGAAGGACTGAACAAGGATCCCGATGGACTATGGTCTTTGATTGAGCCTCAAGCGCACTTGCAATGACATTGGCGCCATCATTACATCCCTACAGTGACATCGCTTTTCACCGCGATTATGTTTGATTGCACTAACAACATGGCGAATCTGAGCGTGCATCATGGGTATTAAAATTATTGACTTAAGAATCAAGTTCTTACAAGTATCACGAATTCACTTTAGTGATCGATCAGTTAAGAGGCGAATGGGATCGAGGCATCCGAATCTCATTCCATATCGAGCATGTTTTGAGTTTGATCCCTACTTGAAGAGATCACTTTCAATCACATTCCACGAGAAGAGAATCGGTTAGCGAGCGCATTAGCTACTATGTCATCTATGTTCAAGGTCGGATAGGACAACGAGGCTCCCGGATCATCATTGAGAAGTTTGACGAACCAGCATATTATTCGAGCTTGATCTGAAGAAAACCTTGGTATTACGACATGAAGAGGTATCTTGAGACTCGGGAATATCCGTAGGGGCATATCAATGATAAAGTTCTTGAGAAGGTTCGCATCAAATTCTTCCTCAAGCGACATCTTATACAAATGACCCGACTTGTGCCTACTTATTTGTGTAGGAAAAGCAGTGAGCGTATTATGGAAGAGTTACGAAGGCGCATTTGGTACCCTCCGATTGGACATACGATGGCTAAGAAGATTTTGAGAGCGGGTTACTATTAGTCCACCATGGTGATTGTCACCTATACTCGGTCTTGTCACAAGTGCGGATATATCCGCAAAGTGCGCGTACCTCCGGTACCTCAGAATGTTCTAACAGCTCCTTGGCCTTTTGCAATGTGGGGCATTGACATGATCGGAGAGATTAAACCCACTGCTTCCAACGGACATCGTTTCATCCTTGTGGCAATTGACTATTTCACCAAGTGGGTAGAAGCAACTTCGTTCGCATCTGTTACCAAGAATGTTGTGGCTCGATTCATCAAACATAATCTTATCATCGGTATGGCACTCCGAAGGATTATCATGAATAACGGCTCTAATCTCAACAATAAGATGATCACCGAACTCTACACGCAGTTCAAGATCAAGCATCACAACTCTTCTCCTTATCGACCTAAGATGAATGGCGCAGTGGAAGCCACCAACAAGAACATTAAGAAAATCATATAGAAGATGGCAGTGACTTACAAAGATTGGCATGAGATGTTACCATTTTCTCTTCATGGTTATCGCACTACTGTACGAACATCAATAGGGGCAACTCCTTTCTCTCTAGTATATGGTATGGAAGCGGTCCTACCAATCGAGATTCAGATACCCTCAACTAGACGAAGACGAAGACGATTGGGTCCAGACTCGCCTTGAACAGATCTATCAGAAGTGAATGATCAGAGCATTCAACAAGAAGGTCAAGCATCGAGTCTACTGAGTCGGTGATCTAGTAGTCAAGCATCATTCTTCCTGAGGTGATCCAGGGCAAATGGACTCCCACCCGAGGACCATTTGTAGTCAAAACAGATATTTTCGGTGGAGATATGATACTTAGCACCATGGATGGTGAAGATTTCCACCCTGTGACGAGACATAGTCAAAAATACTCGCATAAAAGAGACCCATTCGGACCTAGGCAAAAATAAGGGCATCTGGCGAACCAAAGGGTTAGGAAAAAGTTAAGGATATATATAAAAAAAATGTGTACACCTTTTCATACCCCAAATTTTGACCTAATATACCACCTTACATTTGCATCATCGCATAACTAACAGTTTAGACAACATTAATCGGGTATAACACTCACAGGTCAAAATTAGGGTTTCATCATATTTTTATCTGATTCAAGAGCTAACCAATTAGGGTTTGAGATTTTCTCATCTTATTTGATCTATCTTGATCAAATCATCAACCTTCAATCCTCAGATATCAAATTTTCTCACGGATCGATCGAGGATCGACCAATTAGGGTTTTGATCGGGCATGAGAATTCTCTGACTTTTTGAACAAGAAATAACTTTTTTGGATAGAGATTGGTCATTATATCTTAGATACAACATCTTGACCTAATTTCTGGATTCAAAACATCACAGAGGTTCACAGAATTCATCAGTCGTTTTCAGAAACATTTGATGAAATTTCATCTGCAGAGAAAAGTCAAACTTTGACTTTTGGTCAAATTTTTTAAAACAAAACTTTTTCCATCATCAAAATACTTCAAATGATCCATCATGATCATAAAAAATCAAAGGATTTGGAAAAGTCAACAAAAAGTCAAAAGTTTTCATACTTAGAAAATTTTCTAAGTGTTGAAATTTCTTTTTTTTTTTTCAAACTTCAAGCCATTTTTTCACCTAGTTCCAATTTGAATTTGAAAAAACTCAAAACATGAAAGTTGTAGCTTGTGGAAAGATCTTTCCAAAATTTCCAAGAACTCTCAAATCCATGGAGTCTAGATACACTTTTGAAATTGAAACATAAGGCTCCATGAAACTTGATTTTCAAATATCAAAACATCAAATTATAGGTCATTTTTGTGTTTCTTCATCTAGAAGCTTTCTAACCTTGCCAAGTGGATGGATGAACTGATAAATATCAGCCTAGAGTGATAATTGAAAGTTGGATCAAAATGTAAAAATATAGTACATGGTAAAAAAGGAAGGTTCCTTTTGCTTTTGAAATACCATTCTTGCCCCTTAAGCAATCCATGAATCACAAATGGCTTGTCCTTCTTGCCTAACATTTTCAGAATCTCTTGCCTATAAAGGATCACATTTCAAGCCTAAATCAACACAAAGCTTCACAAATACATGCTTTCCTTCCACTTTCTTCAAATTCAAGTATCATAGTTCAAATTGCCAAACATTGCAATTTTCAAATTTAACTATGATATTCTTTGGTGTCTAACATGTTTATAATCAATATGTAACTTGTATGAAACATAAACTAACACTAATCAAGTTAAAACGTTTTTCACTTTCTATGCACATAAGCTTCCAAAGCGCCATGGAATTCGAAATGAAGCTAGGCTTGATCAATTGATGTTGTAATCATCCATACACCTTCCCTATACCTCATAGACATGATCCAAACCCATGGCAAGCAAGCATAACACTCTAACTCGATTTCCAGTTCCATTTTGAGTGTATGCGGTGGACTTGACTTGAGAGTTCAGCTTGATTCAAGAGGTGCAGACCACTCCATAGCTTCCTTATAGACCGTTGGAGCTCACACATCAAGAAACAACAATGAAACACTCTAGCATCGTTTTCGATTCTCACTTTTCGGTATGAACACGAACTTGGTTATCATGATTCTTTGATTCTTTTGACAAAACTCTTGGCCAATTGTTTTACTCATAGCGATTGATAACCCTCAATAAAATCAAACAATCATCAACATACATCATTTAATTTAAGATTTCAGTTTAGGGTTCATCATGTTCTTGAAACCTAAATCGTTCTAGGCTGAATATAAATGAAATTAACAACCATATTCATGTTCGTGGTGCAAAATCGATCAACTTTGATGTTTACATCATTGAATTTCATGGAGAAACGAAGATTTTAGGTTTGATTTGTGGCGAAAATCAAAATGCAAACCAGAAATTCGCGTGTTCTTCATTTTCAAATTTTTAAACTTTCCACTCTTATGTTAACACGTGTGTTAGTCCACTGAACACGGATGCGTTTGGTCTAGTGGTTCTGGCTTGGTCTTAAGTCTTCTTGCCACGCGTCCCACTCAATGGTCATGGGTTCAACACCCATCGAGACCATTTTTTCTTCTTTACAAAACTTCCATTTTTTTGTTTTTATCAAACTTTCAACATTCTTTTGACCAATCAAAACTTCTCATTTTGAGATTATTTTTAAACACTTGTCAATAAATACATCTATTTTGTGATAGTGCAAAATTTTGAGAAAAAACTTTCATCGATTAAATTTTAATCGGAGAAGCGTTGAACACTTTTCAAACCTCCTTAAAGGTGAATTTTCATGTTTTCGACTTCGATTTTTTTCAAAACTTTTCATAAATGAACTTAACATTTCAAAAACATTTTCAAAATCATTTTTCAAAACATTTCATCAAACTTACATCTTTTACCATGATCGATCCGATTTAAGCGATAAAATCAAATTCGTTCTTTCGAATTTCGATCGATCATGGGCCACCCTAGGTGTAAGTCCCAATCCTTTATGTACATATTTAATTTTACTTGTACATACTCAAATCATCATTGTTAATATTCAAACATAAACAAATATCTTTCGTTTTCATTCGTTTGTTTATACGCTGAATCCATTGGTTCTAAAGGAAGGTTTCTTACGGCGAAATTTCTTTTTGACCAATGGGCCTCCATCATAGTGTAAGTCCCATAACATTCTTTTATGTACATAATATTTCTTTGTACATATCAAAACATTCAAAACACATACAAATTTTTATCATACATAATCTGATACTTCTTTTATACTCAATGGACAAACTTGATCGTTTGTTTTCACTTCACTTGTGTATACCCAACCAAACATTCTTTATGTACATACACAATCTTTTCCTTGTACATATCAAACTTTTATCGTACATATCTGAGATACCTTTCTGAGATAAAACTTCAATCAATTATTTCCGTTTCATCATACATTTTACTGAATACCATTGACATTGAAAGGAGCATTATTCCTGTGAAGCTTTTTCAAATCAATGGGCCTCCCTACGGTGTAAGTCCCACCCTCCTATGTACATCCATCTTTCTTTGTACATAAAAACTCATTCGTGTACATATTCATTTCCTTGTACAGTACAAACTTGTGAATAATCAAGTTGCGCTCGTTTTAAGCGTTCGTTTCCGAGACACTTGTTTATATTTCATAAACTGCTGTAAATAAACATCATGCATTGTTTATATTTCCTTCATAAACTCCACGTGAATACATATCACACACACGTACACGTTTATACAATCTAGTTATAATATAACAATTAGACTAATCAATAGGTTCCCCAGTATAGCCTCCTTGGGCTTCATACAAGATAACTCATCCCAGTTGAGTTTAGCCTCCTTGGGCTTCATACAAGACAATCCATCCCCAGCATGAGTTAAACCTCCTTGGGCTTCATACAAGATATTTTTATCTCCAACGAGTTTAGCCTTCTCTTGGGCTTTGTACAAAGAAACTCTCATGAGTTAGCCTCACTTAGGCTTCATATAAGACAGCACTCCCTGTTGAGTCGACCTCCTCTTGGGCTTCGTTCAAAAGAACTCCTCATTGAGTTTAGCCTTCTCTTGGGCATCATACAATGAAAGAGACAGGGTCAAATCTCTTAACAGCCTCCTATTGGGCTTCCAATACAAAGAATCACCCGCGCTAAGATAGAATCACCTGAAAGGATGGTTTCCTGGTGAAATCACTTTCAAATTCCCCAGAGAGTAAAATTTCCCGATGAAATTGCTCTTATTTAGAAAAGGATGATTTCTCGGTGAAATCCCTTTCAAGCCAAAACCAGCCATACCCTATAGCTTCCTCTTGAGCTTCATACAAGGACCCTTGATGACCCTCGATGACCCTCGGAATGCCTCCTCTTGGGCTAACAATACAAGGACCCATGGGCTTCTTAAAAGCATCCCTTTAATCCAATCAATTTCTCCTTGAGATTTATACATCCATCATCTCTATGGAAGAAGTATCTCATCCATTACATCACATACAGTCAAAAACTTTTCAAAACTGTTTTCAAACAAAAACATCTCTTAATTGTAAGTGGTAGCGGCTTGCACTCAAGCAAAACACCCAATACTTACAGTTAAAAGATTTAATCATCTTTTAAAACATCTTTCTTAAACATGTAAGTGGTAATGCTTGTACACTCAAGCAAAACACCTAATACTACGACGAAAGATTCTAATCAATCAAACTTTTCAAAAATGTATGTGATGAAATAGATTAGATACATTTTCATTAAGATGACATTTGTCATCTCTTACTAACATCCCGTTGCTTTCCACTAGCATAAGTGGGAACTACGATTGCTCGACTTTCTCAACATCCTTTTGAGAATCGTAGAGCTGAGTCTCATCCTTGCCGAGCAAATTTCTATCTCCTCGGACCAAACAAACCATAGAACCTTGTAGATCCGAGCTACAAATGCTCGATTCCCTGGGGATATGTATGCGGAAGATCCACGGATCTTTGCGAGCACAATAATAATAAACACTAGAATCTCACATATATCTGTTTCTTAAAATCCCAAAGGAGAAACTTTCCCAATCATAGAAATAGCAATTAAAACACACAAACATATCAAGCGTATTCATATATAAAGTGTAGATAACTACATATATTTAGGGTGCTCCATCTATTCCCTTTATATAACAATCCCTTACTCGAGAATCTCCCCGATGCGTTACGTCTAGTTTCGTTGGTAGATTCGCATACCAATATCAATTGAGGGTATTTGCTTTCCCTTTTTCATAATGATTAAATCATCTTTCTTGTGTTGAAAATAATAAAGCTTGATGCTCGCGGCATCTTTATAAACCAATCAAAGATTTAAATCGTTGCGTACCGGAAGATCCGAACTCACGTTCGCATCCTCGGTAGCGTTACCTTTCTTGAACACACTGCAAGTCGAAAACACGAAAAGGCGGCTTGGGCAAAAAGTATCCCGTTGGTGAAAAGAAACCGAAAGAGGCGGTCTAGGCAAAAGTTAGGGATTTAAGCGTCGACCATGTCTCATCGGATCATCACCTCACGAGACTACTCGGCATTCAATTCAAATGGCGAAAATCGGTCCACTCACTTTCTACTAACAACAGGAGATGAGATAGTTGAAATATGAGTACTAGCATAGTTGGAACTTAACGAGATTGTTTCCGCATAGCTTTTTACTTCTCTTGTGTACAAACTACTTGGCCATACGCCACATTTCAAATAAATATGAGTTCTTTCTCTTTACAATTTTTGCTGTTTGTTATTTGCATAAAGTCCAACGTTTGCTTTGAATGATTATATGCATGCGACAATAAAAATCTATTCACAGACATGCGAAAAGTGAACAAACGAAGGTAATTGCTACAGGCTCTAGGAATTGAGATGACGACGAAAGTCACCAAAACATTTTCCATGAGCATAGTCCCCCACCGAAGTGTCGCTCCTATAAAAACCCCGGTGGTCTGCGTCAGACCCAGCAGTGATTCCACTCAACTTAACCGGATTATACCCGTCTTCAAGCGATAACATTTCATCCCCAGCCGAGGTATTTTTCCCAGCAGAATATCTCTCAACCAATTTCCTTTCTCCCAGAGCAATAGCGGTATCGGACTTGAAACTTGGTCGGATAGTGCATCGGAGAAACCATCTTTATATCCGGAGATTACAGCGGGCCCCAGATCCTCCTAACCGGTCTCCAGCAACTATCAAATACTCTCGTAGGATCTCGCGCCAAGATCACAGTAGGGCATCTCTAATCTTTCCCGGGAGTCTGTACAAGATCCTCAACGACACATCTCTCTCTACCATCCTCGGCCAATATCTAGGCTCAAGACTTCCGGTCAGATAGTGCATCGGAATCCAGTTTCCTTTCTTCTCGGGGTTTCTATCCGTTTTATCCCAAGCAAAAGCAGAAATTCTCAGTGAACATCCGCATCTTCTTCAAGAGGATATGTTTTGAAATACACACATCATCATACATTTCTCATAAAGTCATAATATATATGCATCATCGTACATCGTCATGCATCATACTGCATAAAATTAACAATATTCTATCAAAGTTTCTCTTGTTTTCTCCAAAATAGGTGAAATCACTTACAGCAAAACAGGTCCGAGATTAATGCGAGCGAGACGGGAGAACTATACGAAAAGACCGCCTAGTTGTCCTCGATATTGGTCCGGGATTAATACCGAATCGAGACGGGAAACCCTATCCGAGCGACCATCCTTGTTGTCCTCCGACAACGGATCTAGGATTAATACCGACTAGGCGGGAAAACTATACGAGCGATCACAGTTATCCTCGATATGTGGCATTGGATCAACACGAGCACAGCAGAGGCTTTCCACATATTGCCGCTACTATCCTCGGAGTGTCGTACGAAGATCTCGCTCCTTCTTATCAGCGGCAACTACGAGTCTAGCTCACTCGGTTGCCTTGGATAGCATCTTTAAGCCCGTCTCGGACCACTTGACATTTCTCCGCGAATCGCATATTTGGTTAAAAACCAATACAAACCAATAACTTCATTCAAATTTGAGCCACGAGGTCTAACGTACGATTCCTCTGGATGGCATCTTAAGCCCGTCTCCTTTCACTTAGGAAGCGTTCTGAGCCTAGCGTCGGCTCACTCCCGACATCGATCTTTCCGGATGGCATCCAAGCCCATCTCCGCGGTTCTCCTATTCAAAACAACAATCTCAAGTGGCGTATGACTCATTTCAGTGAAGTCTCGACTTCTCCAAATGGCCATAAGCCCGTTCCCGCATCATCGACCAGCAGTGCAATTTTCGGTGTACTGCAGTGTTCAATCATCTTCTAACTCCGGTCACGAAGGCAAACGCGTCTAAACCTTCGATCAAGAAGATTGAAGCGGGGCAGCTATCATACAATTTGCCCTCCTGCTTCTCGAGACATTTCATACATCCATACTCGAGGATTCCTCGAGAGTTGATTAGAGCAAACCCTCTCTAGACAATCGAACCCAAACTAGGGTTTGGCAATTCTCGATCTAGATGGACTTCCAACATCTCCAATGGTCATCATGCCTCCTCGTATGCTTCAAGATTCTCTATGTCAAGTTTCCAAGCTCGAAGTCAAGTTTCCTCAGACGATTGCTCGGATGGTTTGAAAATCGGTTGTGTGGACATAAAGTCAGCTGTGGTCAACATCTGATCAAACTTCATGATTTCGGTCAACATCCTCATTTGAAGTTACATTCATCATTTGATCAAGGGTTGATCATGATTCATCAAGAAAACTCAAGATCTGCTTTCGAAAGTCGAACTTTCTAAATTAGGGTTTCTCGGTGAAAAGTCAACCAAACTTTGGTGAGCATAACTTCTTCATACTTTCTCGGAAATTTTTCCACCACCTCTTGTTTTGAAGGAAATTCAATTCTCTACATGTCTCACAAGAATGTTCAAAAATGCTTCATTTGGAAGGTATGGATCAAAACATTACAGGTCCTTTTCAAAGTCAACAAAAGTCAACATTTTAAAGATATATTGAGCATGGAAACTCAATTGAGATGAAACCAAAGAGGTTGGTTAGAGGACTCTTAGATCTTTTCAAAAGTCCAGAACACTCAAAAATGTGGAAAATTGAATAAGATACACTATTCGAGAAGTTGGGCATTTTTGAACAATTACACAAAAGATACACTATGCAAATTTTTTCAAATGGGCCTATAATTTTATGATCCAAACTTGTTCATGATATTATTTGTGACCTATTGATGCTTAGCCATGACAATTTTCTATTTTATTGATTTATTTTTGAATTTAAAACCATTTAATTCAAAATTAAATTATATAAAATATGAAAATAAGATATTTTCAAAAGTGAATTTATATCAAACTCAAAGATAGCCCATGGAACATGCCAAATTAGTGCTAGCTCTGCATTGAAGAAAAATCAAATTTTTCCAAAATTTGATTTTATTTGAAAAAATAAATGCACATTCAAGATCCAATCTTTTTCACTCTCTTTGCCATCCCAAAACACTCATAAATAGCCATTGCATCACAAACCACGAGCGAGCTCAGCATAAACCCTTATTTTGCCAAAAATTTCTCAAAGTTGTCAAAATTCAAATTCCAAATTCAGCCAAATTCAAGGTGTTTGAGCATTCAATCTTTCTCACAGGTTCCCGACAAGCAATCCCAATCCTACATCAAGCCCAATGCCTTAATCGTGCTCCACAACACTCACGGTTTGTTATTTTTCTTGAAATCGATTTCAAAATCCATGCATTCTTGATTGTTTTGCTTGTTTGTTTGAGTTAGGAGACCTATTAAGCGTGTTTGACGTATCACATGTGAGTTTAACACTTTGGGATCGCTTGATTGCCATTATTAGGTTTTGTTCTCTTCTTGAAACTCACGATACAATGTTTCGATCAAAACCAATAGCGCCATTGAACTCGGAAGGGTCAATTAGGGAATAGGGTTTCTTCTGCTTTGATTTCCATTATTTTGCGAGTTGGGTTTGCCTAGCCGGGAAGGCAATAGGACTAGGGCTCCGTCGTGACATGGTTTGGCCGTGAGGAGGTTGCGTGTACGATGGGTCTCCACAGATTCGATCCATCGTAGTGGCCGGGGCCGCTGATGGCTTGCTTTGATTTCAAATATCCATGACACGTGATCACTTATATTCAATTGTTTTCCACTTTTCAAACACGGATGTCATGGCCACGATGGTTAAGGCATTGGATGGAGAGATTCCCTCGATGGTCCCCTTCGAACCACACGGGACCATTCTTTTTGCAAGTTTGATTTTCATTCATATTTTTAACTATTTTCATATTTTCTATTTTCTTCAATATTTTCATCCATTTTAATTTATCTTTAAATATTTTTATCATGCATTTAAAACACCAAAAAATATTTTCCTTTTTGCATTATTTTTTAGGAAAATGTTTATTTAATTTATAAAATTAAAAATATTATTTTGCATGCATATTTAATTTAATTTCTATTTTATCATTTAAATCACTTTTTTGATTGATTTTTCTATTTCAAGCATGAAAACTTTTCTCATTCAAAATTATTATTTTTACTAACAATTTCATCTTATTCAATTTTCTCGTATTTCAGATTTTTCATACATTCACGGGTTATCCGTTCGGACAATTTTAAACTTTCTTTTCATATTATGTAATTGCTTATGGGATGTAATAGTTTAATTAGGACTTTTATTTTCCCTTGATTATGTATACCCCAAAGCCATGTAATAGCGTAGGATTTATCTTTCCAGCTTTACATTTCCGCATTTAATTTTGCACCTATAAGCTGCTAGTAATTAGGTGTATGGCAAGACTAAAATTGAACATAGCCATCTAATTTCAAGATAACATAAGATTTGACACACTCTTTTCACACCGCACCCCTTAGGTAATTCTCTCTTATTGCCTTTTTGAATTCAAATGGTCATCCCTCGAGCGTAGAGGTATTCTAGCCTTTATCGCCTTCAAAATAAATCATCATAGTCTCTTGATACAAGATCATGAACCCACGATGCCTATAGATACATGATCTTGACCCTCGATTGTAAGCCTCGAAAATGATGATAGTCCCTTGAATGTGCTGGGATACTTCCCACAAGTTGTTTTCTATGACCACCCGATGTCCTTGAATGTCAAGCATCCAGATGAGTTACCTACCAACTAATGGTATGGATAGCTCTGTTCTAAAGGAACGAAAACAACACAGCGACCAATTCAGTAGGTAATAAGACTTTTAGTTGCTTTCTATCAAATACTTTTCACCCTAACACTTTTGTCAAAGTTCAAATTCTTTTCAAAAAGCGAAACATTTCCAAACACTTTGTACATTCCTACATGAATCATTACAAAGTCAGTCCGAAATGCCTTTTCAAAACATTTTTATCAACACCACGAAAGCACCTTTTTGAAAGTGATCTAAGAGCAACTAAGAGCATAGATTCTACGGATGAAAAGTGCTAATACCTTCCCTTTTCATAACCTTCTCCCTTACTCGAGTCTAACGATGGTCTTTTCTGTTCTTTCACCTTCCCTTAATTGGATAAAAGAAAGTCGTTGGCGACTCTTGCTATCCGCACATTGCGATACAAAATCTCAAAGTGAGTTCACGTATTACGGCCATTACCGACAGATAAGATTATGCTTGACGAATTGGGCCACAACATTCTTGGTAACAAATGCAAAGCGAAATTGCTTCTACCCACTTGGTGAAATAATAATTGCCACAAGGATGAAGCGGTGTCCGTTTAGGCTGTGGGCAGTTTCTCCGATCATGTCAATGCCCCAAATCGCGAATGGCCAAGGGAGGTTAAAACATTCAGTCTTGGAGTACGATGCGCTATGTGCATAAATCTAGAATTTATGACAAGATCGAGCATAGCGGTGACAATCGACTTCCATGAGTGGACCAATGGTGTATGTTCAAAATCTTCTTAGCCGTTTTAACATGATACTAGAGTGGGTACCAAATAAGCCTTCGTGTAACTCTCTTCCATGATGCGTTACGCTTTTATTTCGGTCTACGGAGGGTAACCACAAGTGGAAGTGGTTGTGCTTATAAGATATCGTTCTTGAGGAAGAATTTGGATGCAAATCTTCCCAAAATCTTCTTATCGTTGTGGATCTTTTCAGGAGTACTCCAGACCTCGAGATACCTCTTAGTCCTTAGTACCCAAGGTTTCT
>CM038795.1:263424683-263547739 GCA_021764765.1 Vicia sativa
TTCGGTGATCATTTTATTATTGATAATAAGAACCGTTATACTGATAATCCTTTCGAGTGCCATTGTCATACCCCAAAATTTTCCCTCCTACTTCTCAAGACATTCCTTACATCCATACTCAAAGTTCCTCAAGAGTTGATCAACAAACCCTCTCTGGACAATTAACTAAGCTAGGGTTTGGAAATTCTCGAATCTAGATGGACTTCAACATCTCCAATGGTCATCATGTCTCTCTCATATGCTTCAAAGATTCTCCATGTCAAGTTTCAAGCCTCCAAGTCAAGTTTCCTCAAACAATTTCGGATGGTTGAAAATCGGTTGTATTGAATGATCAGCGTGGTCAACATACTGATCAAACTTCGATTTTGGTCAACATCCTCATTTTGAAGTTACATTCATCATTTGATCAAGGGTTGATCATGATTCATCAAGAAAACTCAAGATGCACTCAAAGTCAAACTTTCTAAATTAGGGTTTCTTAGTGAAAAGTCAACCAAACTTTGTTGAGCATAACTTCTTCATACTTTCTCAGAAATTTTTCCACCACCTCTTGTTTTTGGAAGGAAATTCAATTCTCTACAACTTCATATATCACAAGAATGTTCAAAAATGCTTCATTTGGAAGGTATGGATCAAAATATTACGAGGTCCTTTTCAAAGTCAACAAAAGTCAACATTTTGTTTTGAAGAGATATATTGAGCATGGAAACTCCAATTGAGATGAAACAAAAGAGGTTGGTTAGAGGACTCTTAGAGCTTTCAAAAGTCAAGAACACTCAAAAATGTGGAAAATTGAGCAAGATACACTATTGAGAAGTTGGCATTTTGGACAATTGCACAAAAATAGATATTGGTCAAAATGCAAATTTTTGCAAATGGGCCTATAATTTTATGATCAAACTTGTTCATGATATTATTTGTGACCTATTGATGCTTTATGAATTTTCTATTTTATTGATTTATTTTAAATTTAAAACCATTTAATTCAAAATTAAATTATATAAAATTTGAAAATAAATATTCTCATGATATGAAACATGCCAAATTCGTGCTAGCTCTCACATTGAAGAGAAAATCAAATTTTGGAAAAATTTGATTTTGTTTTGAAAAATAATGCACATTCAAGATCAATCTTTTACCTCTCTTTGCCATCCCCAGAACTCTATAAATAGCCAATAATTTGCATCACGAACCACACGAAACCCTAGCTCAAAGCATAACCCTTATTTTGCAAAATTTTCTCAAAGTTGTCAAAATTCGAATTCCAAATTCTAGCCAAATTCAAAGGTGTTTTGAGCATTCAATCTTTCTCGAGGTTCAACAAGCAATCCCAATCCTCATCAAGCCAGAGCTGCCCAATCGTGCTCCAACACTCACGGTTTGTTATTTTTTCTCGATTTCAAAAATCCATGCATTCTTAATTGTTTTGCTTGTTTGTTTGAGTTCGGAGACCTATTAGAGCGTGTTTGGCGTATCACATGTGAGGTTTAACTTGGATGCGAGATCGCCATTGTTAGAGCGTTTTGTTCTCTTCTTGAAACTCACGTCTGACCATTTCGAGTCAAAACCAATAAGCGCCATTGAACGGAAGGGTCGAATTAGAATAGGGTTTCTTCCTTTGATTTCCATTATTTTGCGGGTTTGGTTGCCCTGGGAGAAAGGCAGCGGAGCTAGGGCTCGGCGTCGTTGACATGGTTTGACCGGCGAGAGGATTCGTGTACCGATGGGTGTCCCTGATTCATCCATTCGTAATTGACTGGGGCCCGCGGCTGACTGTGCTTTGATTTCAAATATCCATGACACGTGATCACTTATATTCAATTGTTTTCCACTTTTCAAACACCAGATGTCATGTGGCGCAGTGGTTAAGGCATTGGATGGAGGAGATTCCCTCAATGGTCCCCAGTTCGAACCACACAAGGACCATTCTTTTTGCAAGTTTTTTCCATTCATATTTTTAACTATTTTCATATTTTCTATTTTTCTTCAATATTTTCATCCATTTTAATTTATCTTTAAATATTTTATCATGCATTTAAAAACACCAAAAATATTTTTTTTTTGCATTATTTTAGAAAATGTTTATTTAATTTATAAAATTAAAAATATTATTTTTGCATGCATATTTAATTTAATTTCTATTTTATCATTTAAATCACTTTTAATTGATTTTTAATTATCAAATTAACTCCAAAAAATCCCAAAAAATTATTTTAGCATATTAATGTTATTTCTAGCATGAAAACTTTTTCTCATTCAAAAATTATGATTTTTACTAACATTTTCATCTTATTTAATTTTCTCGTATTTCCCGATTTTTCATCTGTTCACAGGTTATCCCGTTTCGGACAATTTTATCGCTTTCTTTTCATATTATGTAATTGCTTATGGGATGTAATAGTTTAATTAGGACTTTTATTTCCACTCTTCAATTATGTATACGCCCCAAAGCCATGTAATAGCGTGTTTATCTTTCCGCTCTTTACATTTCGCATTTAATTTTTACCCTATAATGCTAGTAATTAGGCGTGTATGGCAGACTAAAATGAACATAGCCCACTCTAATTTCAAGATAACATATTTGAATTTGACACACTCTTTTCACACACTTTAGGGTAATTTTCTCTTGTTGCCTTTCGATTCAAATGGTCATGTCCCTCGAGCGTAGAGGTATTCTAGCACGTCGTGCCTTCAAAATAAATCATCATAGTCCTTGATACAAGATCATAGACCCGCGATGTAAGCCTATGAATACATGATCTTGACCCTCGATTGTCGCCTCGAAATATGATGATAGTCCTTTCGAATGTGCTGGGATACTTCCTGAGTTGCTTTCTATGACCACCGATGTCCCTTGAATGTCCGCTTACATCCAACAGATGGGTTACCTACCAACTAATGGTATGGATGCTCTATTCTAAAGGAAGCAAAAACAACAAAGCGACCAATTCGGGTAGGTAATAAGACTTTTAGTTGCTTGCTCTATCAAATACTTTTCACACCTCACACTTTTTGTCAAAGTTCAAATTCTTTTCAAGCGAAAATTTCAAACACTTTGTATACATTCCTACATGAATCATTACAAAGTCAAAGCGAAATGCCTTTTCAAAACATTTTGTCAAACACGAGCACCTTTTTGAAAGTGATCTAAGAGCAACTAAGAGCCCGTAGATAACTACGGATGAAAAGGGTGCTAATACCTTCCCTTTCATAACCTTCTCCCTTACCGAGAATCTAACGAAGGTCTTTTCTGTTCTTTCACCTTCCTTAATTGGATAAAATAAAAAGTGGTGGCGACTCTTGCTATCATTTGCGATACAAAAATCTCAAAGTCGAGTTCACGTATTCTGAGGCTGGTGACTCTGTCGGGGACCAAGTAAAGAGAATGCCTTAAGGATTTTAGATCACCTTCTTGTTTACCCATTTGACTTGCTTGCTTTATCTTTAAGGGTTGCTTGTTATTATATTTGTGGGATCTACACCGGATCCGGGTTTCCTTTTAGGTAGTAGCAATAAATCGTCGCGACCATTAGGCGTATATCAAAGCGGTCAACATGATGGCTACGTTAGCGTGACACTTTGGATGTCACGATACTCTTCATTCCCAAGTTGAGGATAGTATTTGGCTTCTGCGTGGTGTAAGCAACTAAACTTTTAGAACCTTAATTGACCCACCTTAGCCATTAGAAGGTAGTGAGATGGCCGCTTTGGTCTGAGACTAAGGTTGGTTGATACTCGATGCTCGCTCATTGAGATCAGACTTTTGGGATATTTTCGATCGACCACTTGGTAGTCGTGTTGAAATAAGCCTCTGAGATCAATGATATGAGATTCCTAGAACAGGTTACTATTATAGACAGGATGAACCAACTCAAACTTTTGGTGGGGTAATCACCTAAACCTCTTGCAAGCCTTAAACCTAGGCTCGTTGTGTGAATTGTTTGTGTGTGCTAAACATGACATCATGACATCATTCGCATTGCATATCATTTCTGACTATTTCAAGGACCTAGGGATTTATCTTTGCTCTGTTTTGTAGGGGATTATGGCTTCTAGAAAGACTATCCGAATCAATTTCATGGGTATACCTTCTCAACTCAAAGAATTGGTTTGAAAATTCCCGACCATGCTCGTTCATCGAAGACATTTATCTACTTGACTTGGTTATCTCGGTTTTGAAGAAGATATGATGCATGTCCTATTCCAGTTCTTTGATCCGAAACACCATTGCTTTGCATTCCCAGATTATCAGTTGGTTCCTACCTTGGAAGAGTTCTCTAAACTACTTGGGGTACCTATTCTTGATCAAATGCCATTCACCGGTTTAGAAAAGGTTCCTAAGTACAAAGACATTGCATCAGCATTACACCTAAAGCGCTCGGATATTGAAGCCAATTGGGAAACTAGAAGTGGAGTTAAGGGTTTACTTGCCAAGTTCCTAATTAAGAAAGCCCGAGAATTCGTCAAAGTTATGAGTTTCCATGAATCCGAAGACATTGTGGCGTTGCTAATTTATGGTTTGGTTCTATTCCCTAACTTTCGGATCAATTCATAGATGTCAAGCGCCATCAGTTGTTTCTTACCCGTAATCGATGCCTACTTTACTTGAGACATTCTATTCTCTCCACACTCGTACTACAAAGAGACAAGGAACTCTCATGTGTTGCATCCGTTACTTTCGGTGGATTATTTGCACCTTCCTCCATGATTTTGAAGACGAGCAAAGGTTGAGATGGTCTCAAAAGCTAATGTCACTCTCTCATTCGAATATCCAGTTGGGTCTTTTCTCTCAAAAGATTTCACATTCATTGAGCGTTGTGGAGAATTCCTAATGTACCACTACTTGGTATAAGGGAGAATCACTTACAACCTTCTTTAGCTCTCGTCGAGTTTGGTTTTGCTTTCGAAGAGATGGTCCTCACGATATGCTTCTCAAGACATTGTGTTCACTACAACCACGATCTCAAATTACAGTCGAAGTTCATACGCTTAGGGCATGGTAAGAAGGCGATACAAGACTTTGGGGCATCAAAACTCCATTCCTTGGGAACCTTACCTCAAATGGATGAAACTCGAGCTCAATCTCATGATGCCATTCTTTGTTCTACCGGTAATTATGGAACTGTTGCTATAGGTGGCGAATCTATACCTTACCATCGACATGCTCTCTGATTTTGAATACTTGAAGAGATCTGGTTCGACTTAAGGAAGGGATACATTGAGCTCGATTGCTATGCAAGTGAGAAGAAGGTATTAGAGTTAATGACTTCCATGAGGAAGCGGAACATCAGCATACCTACCTCGGCACCAAGAGGAAGCGCCCATGGGAGATTTAGAGTTTAGGATTTTTCGCTTTCTTTTATTGTTTTGAATTATCTTTTGTGAAAAAGAATAATAAAAGAGAACTAATAAATGTTTGTTAGTGCTTGTTTAACAAATTTAAATCTCTAAGGTCCTTGGCGTTGCATTGCATTAGCATAAACATTGCATATCATAGCATAACATTGCATCAAGGTACATTGAAGATCGGTTTTCTCATTTGCTCGCTATTTATTTTAGCGAATGGCTCTTGAGCAATTGTCAAAGATCTCGGGCTCGAATGCCGGTTTCGTGAGATGTTCTGATTTGGTCCAAGGCCAAGAAGATCTGAAGAAGCTCATCAACAGAAAGAAGAAGGTTGTTGGTGTTCTCAACATGGGTGACCTTACAAAGGGGTCCTAAAGTGGTCATCGGATAGAGCTCTCGGAAGGAAGTGTTAAGAATGAGGATGAGCGAAGTGTCAAAGGTGATGGCGAAGATCGGCTGAACACGAAAAGACTATGATAATGGCGATACTAGATGAAGATGACAAGTAAACAACGAAGACCGTGAATCTGTGGAAAACTGAAGATGTCAAGGTTGAACTTTGATGATCGAGTCTTGTTCACGGTGTGATTCCTCAAAGTTCAAAGTTCTACTTTTGCCAAGTATGATGGCATTTCTTGTCGGCTACATTTGAAGTCCTATGTTGGGAAAATCAACCCCCTGCGATGATGAGAGAAAGTTGGATGCACTATTTTCAAGAGGTTTGTCGGAACTCAATTGGGTGGTATTATCGGCTAGAGAATGGCCGTATCCGTTACTTGGAGTGACTTAGCGATGCTTTCTGAGACAGTGTAAGTACAATCTTTGAATTGACACCCACTGCTTACAAAGCATGTCTATGGGTCGTGATGAGAAGTTCAGGAAATGGGGAGATCTAGCGGTGAGTTCGACCACCCTGTCCATAGGGAGTTGGTTGATATGTTCATGAGGGACATTGGGCCCATTCTTCAACCATCGATTGGAAACTCTTTAGCGGATTCACGAGTTAATATTGACGGGGAGCGTATTGAAGATGGTATCAAGGTGGGAAGATTCATGTAGAGTCATCTTGAATCTTTGCGAAGATCTTTTGGTGGTAAGAAAAGAAGCTAATCGTGTGGTCGGAAAAGCCGAGCCAAGGCCGACCTTTCAATCTGTGGGGGCGGTTGTGATCTCGATCCTGCATCGGCACAACCTTAGCGAGACAGCGTGGTCGAGAATGCCCCAAAGGCGAAGATCAATATGCCATTGTCATGAAGCCTTGTAACACATGTTGAAAGCGGTGATTACTTTGAGGATCCTCCTCAAAACATCAACACTTCCTCTCAGGATACAATCCTAATGCTAAGTGTGCACCATTCCAATAGCCCGGGACATAACCGGATGATTGTTGGGCTCGAAGAATAAGATTCAAGATATGATTGAAGCTAAGTAGATTGAGTTTGATCCTCCTATTGAGACTCGAGATGTGATCAACGCCTATGCCTAACCATGATAAGGTTCTAATGTTGTTCTTTGAGGATACTTACATTTTCAACATAGATGACATTCCTCATGTGTTGTTAAGAAGAATTTCTTTAAGGGTGTCAACCGGGATGCCGGTGTCGTTGGTGCCCATACTTTTGATGGTTGTGCTTGGTTGAAGGCGTGTTCGGTGCATGATGGATAACCGTGAAATACTATTTACGAAACCACATGCGAGCGTGAAGATATGTCTAAGTTGAAGATCGAAGATGTAGATGGCGCATCATGTGGGATACCTTAGGGCAGCCAAGTGGAAGTTTGATTACATGGTGAAGTACCTTTATTCACGATAGCTACAAGATTCCTATTGAAGATGTTAAAGCAAGCGGATGGGGTGATTGATTTCCCGGAGACTATCTTGGTTAACACATAAAGTTTCCTCTGCGATTACATGCCGGTGGCACTCATCATTACCTCTCCAAGGCCGGTTCATATTCCTCTAACAAGGCTATCCCTTGGAATTATGGGTGATGTCTACTATCATGGCGTCAAGCAAGACCCTCGACCATTGAAGACCTTACGATTGAAGCTACCATTCACGGTGACAACATCGCCGGATCAAGTAAGGTGACCAAGGCCGGAAGGTGTTCTCTCCGGATATCTCTCCTCCAAAGACAACTGCGACTCCATTTCGCATTCCGATATTCAATCTATTCCCCAAGCTAGAGGGAAGAACGTTAATTAATCACGCTCGGCCAGAAGTACCAAAGGAAGTTCTTGAAGACACCTCAAAACAGAAATGGAGAAATTCGAGATTATCAAGAAGTGACTATAATGTTGTGGAGCAGTTGGGACGAGACTCAATCCAGATATCCATACTTGCTCTGCTCTTGTGCTCCGAGCTCATGCTAACACCTTGGTGAAGTTTCTGAAGAATGCTCATGCCGTAGACACTACTCTTGACCAGGTTTGAAGTTTGTATTGCTAGCACGGCTGCCAACAACGGCCTAAACTTCGATGTTGATTTGACACGCGAGAAAGAAACACTATAAAGCCTTGCACATCTACATTGAATGCAAAGGCGTTATTATCATGTATTGGTGGATCTGGTTACGCTCGAACATCCTACCACGGTGCGACTTGATGTTGAAGGGTTGGTTACGAGACGGTGACATAATTGTGAGCTTTTGATGGTTCTAATGACGATTACTTGGAAATACGCGATTAAAGTCGGTTCCCGGACTTTTGATCCACTTTCTTTGTCATGGACATCCGTCCAGCTTACTCTTGCCTGCTTAGGCCCTTGGATACATGGGGCGGCTGACCTCCTTACATCATGAAAGTACCCATTGAAGGAAAGTTGTTACTGTCATCGGTGAAGAAGAGTACATTGTCGGTCATCTCGATCTTTCCGTTATCTCGAGATGGAAGAATTCTTGAGACTCCTGTCAAGCTTTTGAAACAATACCCAGTCATACTGACTCTCCCATCACTCTGAAGTTACACAAGTTCCGCCTAGAATGGCTTGAAGGATGCTCAGTTGTAGTGGAAAAGGAGGTAGTGCTATTTGGGGTCGACTCCGATCTTTCTTTCAAATTTGACAAAGTGGTTTAGGCTTCACCATCAAAATTCGAGAAGATGATCATGAGCGTGCGGCCAACTTCCTTTCGCATCGGCCGGAGTGAAACCATGCTATGAAAGCGGCGACAATGACCGACATCGACAAGTTGATCTTCGACTCCAGATATGGACTCAACAATTGGAAGGCGAAGCGTCATACCAATCTCCTTTAGCCAGGAGTAATTGCTCTTGTTTTGTTTTGCTTTTCGTACTTTCTATGTTTTGAACAATAAACTCTAAAGCCTAGTGCCTTGCAGGAGTACTTCGTTGTGAGGTTATTATCATCATTTGCATATTTTCATTCATTAAAATCGTTGGACTTTTGCATTTAATTGTCGCTTTCTTTCTTTTACTTTATCACCCTTCAAAAGCTATGTGTTTCTTACACACCGTGATACAACTTGAGAATCACTACGAATCTCGTTGATAACAACTATACTGTTGCTAAATATGACTTGATAATCCGATCTACCAAGCCGAAGGCGAAGGTGAGAATATTGTGAAGTGCGGGAGAACTTGTTAGACGCTACGGCAAGAAAGGCGAGTTATCTGACCACGAAGAGCGATTGAGGTTGTGAATGCGAGTGCGGTGAAGATAGAAAGAGATCAAGATAGGGCGGGTCTAGAAGCAGTGTTAAAGAAAGGTTGGTTCGGATGCTACGAGACTATGTTGAGGTTTTTATGTCATACGAACATGCACAGGTTTAGACATTGATATTGTGGTACCGATTGCCAGACAAAAGAAGGTTTTCTCGGTGAAACGGAAGGTTCGTCGCATCGCGTCACGAGATGTCGAGAGAAAATCAAGGCCGAGTTGTAGAACGAGTTCAACGCCGGTTTCTTAGCTATTACTTCCTATCCAAAGTGGGTTGCAAATGTAGTGCCCGTACCTAAGAAGGATGGTAAAGTTCGAATGTGTGTAGATTACAGAGATCTGAACAAAGCAAGTCCGAAAGACGATTTTCCACTTCCTCATATTGATGTTCTGGTTGACAACACCGCTCAGTACAAGGTCTTCTCCTTCATGGATGGTTTCTCCGGTTACAATCAGATCAAAATGGCTCCTGAAGACATGGAGATGACTACTTTTGTTACACAATGGGGAACTTTCTGCTACAAGGTTATGCCGTTCGGACTGAAGAACGCAGGCGCCACTTACTAGCGTGCCATGGTGACGTTATTTCTTGACATGATTCATCACGAGATAGAGGTCTACGTCGACGACATGATAGCTCGATCACAGACAGAAGAGGAACATCTGGATCATTTGCAGAAATTGTTTGACTGATTGAAGAAGTACAGACTGAGACTTAACCCTAACAAGTGCACTTTTGGAGTCCGATCCGGTAAACTCCTAGGGTTTGTTGTCAGTGGTAAAGGTATTGAAGTTGACCCAGCCAAGGTTAAAGCTATTCAAGAGATGCCGACTCCGCACAGAGAGTCGGAGGTTTCTTGGGCGATTGAATTACATTGCGATTCATTGCACCTAGCGCTGCTTGTGAGCCAATCTTCAAGCTGTGAAGAAAGATCAAGTGGTAGAATGGAGCGAAGATTGCGGATCGCTTTTGACAAAATCAAGGGTACCTCTGATCCTCCTATCACGATGCATACAAGAAGACCTCTCATCATGTACTTGGCGGTGTTAGAAAACTCAATGGGGTGTGTGTTGGGGCAACATGGCCAGTGCAGTCGAAAAGAGCATGCAATATACTACCTTAGCAAAAGTTTACCGGTGAAACAAGATACTCACGACTTGAAAACTTGCAGCGCTTTGGCTTGGCTGCTCGCCGACTAAGGCGGTATATGTTGACTCACACTACCTTATTAATCTCAAGATGGATCCGATAAAATACATATTTTAGAAACCGACTCTCGGGAAGAATAGCAAGATGGCAAATGATCTTGACCGAATCGACATCGGTATACTTCTCGAAGCGATCAAAGGAAGTGTAGTAGCGATCATTTGGCTCATCAAGCCGTAGATGACTATCGATCTATCGATTCGAATTCCCGGCGAAGATGTTTTACTAATTCTGATTGCGAAGAACCGGGCCCAGACGAAGGACACGAACAAGGATCCCGATGGACTATGGTCTTTGATTGAGCCTCAAGCGCAGCAACATTGGCGCCATCATTACATCCCTACAGTGGGACATCGCTTTCACCTGATTATGTTTCGGTTGCACTAACAACATGGCGAATCTGAGCGTGCATCATGGGTATTAAAGCATTATTGACTTAAATCAAGTTCTTACAAGTATCGGAGATTCGCTTTAGTGATCGGTCAGTTAAGGCGAATGGGATCGAGGCATCCGAATCTCATTCCATATCGAGCATGTTTTGAGTTTGATCCCTACTTGAAGAGATCACTTTCAATCACATTCCACGAGAAGAGAATCGGTTAGCGAGCGCATTAGCTACTATGTCATCTATGTTCAAGGTCGGATAGGACAACGAGGCTCCCGGATCATCATTGAGAAGTTTGCGAACCAGCATATTGTTACGAGCTTGATACAGAAGAAAAACTTGGTATTACGACATGAAGAGGTATCTTGAGACTCGGGAATATCCCGTAGGGGCATCATCAATGATAAAGTTCTTGAGAAGGTTCGCATCCAATTCTTCCTCGACAAGACATCTTATACAAGCCTGACCACGACTTGTGCCTACTTATGTGAACCGGAAAACAGCGAGCGTATTATGGAAGAGTTACGAAGCGCATTTGGTACCCTCCGATGGACATCGATGGCTAAGAAGATTTTGAGCGGGTTACTATTAGTCCACCATGGGTGATTGTCACCGTATGCTCGGTCTTGTCACAAGTGCGGTATATGCGGACAAAGTGCGTACCTCCGGTACCTCCAGATGTTCTAGACTCCTTGGCCTTTTGCAATGTGGGGCATTGACATGATCGGAGAGATTAAACCCACTTTAGCGGACATCGTTTCATCCTTGTGGCAATTGACTATTTCACCAAGTGGGTAGAAGCAACTTCGTTCATCGTTACCAAGAATGTTGTGGCTCGATTCATCAAACATAATCTTATCATCGGTATGGCACTCCCGAAAGGATTATCATAGATAACGGCTCTAATCTCAACAATAAGATGATCACGAACTCTACGCGATTCAAGATCAAGCATCACAACTCTTCTCCTTATCGACCTAAGATGAATGGCGCAGTGGAAGCCACCAACAAGAACATTAAGAAAATCATATAGAAGATGGCAGTGACTTACAAAGATTGGCATGAGATGTTACCATTTTCTCTTCATGGTTATCGCACTACTGTACGAACATCAATAGGGGCAACTCCTTTCTCTCTAGTATATGGTATGGAAGCGGTCCTACCAATCGAGATTCGGATACCCTCAACTGAGGCGAAGGCGAAACGATTGGGTCGAGACTGCCTTGAGCAGATCTAGTGAATGATCGGGCATTCAACAAGAAGGTCAAGCATCGAGTCTCTTGAGTCGGTGATCTAGTAGTCAGCGCATCATTCTTCCACAAGGTGATCGAGGGGCAAATGGACTCCCACCTCGAGGACCATTTGTAGTCAAACAAATTTTCGGAGATGATACTTAGCACCATGGATGGTGAAGATTTCCCACAGCAGTTGAGACATAGTCAAAAATACTCGCATAAAAGACCAGCCGTTAAGTTTGACCTAGAGCAAAAATAAGGGCATCTGGCGAACCAAAGGGTTAGGAAAAAGTTAAGGATATATATAAAAAAAATGTGTACACCTTTTCATACCCCAAATTTTGACCTAATATACCACCTTACATTTGCATCATGCATAACTAACTAAGTTTAGACAACATTAATCGGGTATAACACTCACAGGTCAAAATTAGGGTTTCATCATATTTTTATCTGATTCAAGAGCTAACCAATTAGGGTTTGAGATTTTCTCATCTTATTTGATCTATCTTGATCAAATCATCAACCTTCAATCCTCGGATATCAAATTTTCTCACGGATCAATGGGATCGACCAATTAGGGTTTGATCGGGCATGAGAATTCTCGACTTTTGAACAAGAAATAACTTTTTGGATAGAGATTGGTCATTATATCTTAGATACAACATCTTGACCTAATTTACGGATTCAAAACATCACAGAGTTCTGAGAATTCATCGAGTCGTTTTCAGAAACATTTGATGAAATTTCATCTGCAGAGAAAAGTCAAACTTTGACTTTTGGTCAAATTTTAAAACAAAACTTTTCCATCATCAAAATACTTCAAATGATCCATCATGATCATAAAAATCAAAGGATTTGGAAAAGTCAACAAAAAGTCAAAGTTTTCATACTTAGAAAATTTTCTAAGTGTTGAAATTTCTTTTTTCAAACTTCAAGCCATTTTTCACCTAGTTCCAATTTGAATTTGAAAAAACTCAAAACATGAAAGTTGTAGCTTGTGGAAAGATCTTTCCAAAATTTCCAAGAACTCTCAAATCCATGGAGTCTAGATACACTTTTGAAATTGAAACATAAGGCTCCATGAAACTTGATTTTCAAATATCAAAACATCAAATTATAGGTCATTTTTGTGTTTCTTCATCTAGAAGCTTTCTAACCTTGCCAAGTGGATGGATGAACTGATAAATATCAGCCTAGAGTGATAATTGAAAGGATTGGATCAAAATGTAAAAATATAGTACATGGTAAAAAAGGAAGGTTCCTTTTGCTTTTGAAATACCATTCTTGCCCCTTAAGCAATCCATGAATCACAAATGGCTTGTCCTTCTTGCCTAACATTTTCAGAATCTCTTGCCTATAAAAGGATCACATTTCAAGCCTAAATCAACACCAAAGCTTCACAAATACATGCTTTCCTTCCACTTTCTTCAAATTCAAGTATCATAGTTCAAATTGCCAAACATTGCAATTTTCAAATTTAGCAAGAACTATGATATTCTTTGGTGTCTAACATGTTTTATAATCAATATGTAACCTGTATGAAACATAAAAACTAACACTAATCAAGTTAAAAACCAGTTTTCACTTTCTATGCACATAAGCTTCCAAAACTGCCATGGAATTCGAAACTGAAGCTAGGCTTGATCAATTGATGTTGTAATCATCCATACACCTTCCCTATACCTCATAGACATGATCCAAACCCATGGCAAGCAAGCATATGACTCTAACTCGATTTCAGTTTCCATTTTTGAGTGTATGCAGGTGGACTTGACTTGAGAGTTCCAGCTTGATTCAAGAGGTGCAGACCACTCACATAGCTTCCTTATAGACCGTTGGAGCTCACACAATCAAGAAACAACAACTGGAAACACTCTAGCATCGTTTTCGATTCTCACTTTTCCAGGTATGAACACGAACTTGGTTATCATGATTCTTTGATTCTTTTGACAAAAACTCTTGGCCAATTGTTTTCTGCACTCATAACGATTGATAACCCTCAATAAAATCAAACAATCATCCAACATACATCATTTAATTTAAGATTTTCAGTTTAGGGTTCATCATGTTCTTCGAAACCTAAATCGTTCTAGACTGAATATAAATGAAATTAACAACCATATTCATGTTCGTGGTGCAAAATCGATCAACTTTGATGTTTACATCATTGAATTTCATGGAGAAACGAAGATTTTAGGTTTGATTGTGGCAAAAAATCAAAATGCAAACCAGTGGCGCGTGTTCTTCATTTTCAAATTTTTAAACTTTCCACTCTTATGTTAACACGTGTGTTAGTCCACTGAACACAGATGCACGTTTGGTCTAGTGGTTCCTGGCTTGGTCTTAAGTCTTCTTGCGTCCTCAATGGTCATGGGTTCAACACCCATAGGGACCATTTTTCATTCTTTTTTACAAAACTTCCATTTTTTTTTGTTTTTTATCAAACTTTCAACATTCTTTTGACCAATCAAAACTTCTCATTTTGAGATTATTTTTTAAACACTTGTCAATAAATACATCTATTTTGTGATAGTGCAAAATTTTCAGAAAAAACTTTCATCGATTAAATTTTAATCGGGCGAAAGCGTTACGACACTTTTCAAACCTCCTTAAAAGGTGAATTTTTCATGTTTTCGACTTCCGATTTTTTTCAAAACTTTTCATAAATGAACTTAACATTTCAAAAACATTTTCAAAATCATTTTTCAAAACATTTCATCAAACTTACATCTTTTTACCATGATCGATCCGATTTAAGCGATAAAATCAAATTCGTTCTTTCTCGAATTTCTCGATCGATCATGGGCCACCCTTACGGTGTAAGTCCCAATCCTTTATGTACATATTTAATTTTACTTGTACATACTCAAATCATCATTGTTAATATTCAAACATAAACAAATATCTTTCGTTTTCATTCGTTTGTTTATCACCTTTGAATCCATTGGTTCTAAAGGAAGGTTTCTTGGCGAAATTTCTTTTTGACCAATGGGCCTCCATCACGTGTAAGTCCCATAACATTCTTTTATGTACATAATATTTCTTTGTACATATCAAAACATTCAAAACACATACAAATTTTTATCTGTACATAATCTGAGATACTTCTTTTATACTCAATCAGACAAACTTGATCGTTTGTTTCACTTCACTTGTGTATACACAAACCAAACATTCTTTATGTACATACACAATCTTTTCCTTGTACATATCAAACTTTTTATCTGTACATAATACAGATACCTTTTACAGATAAAACTTCAATCAATTATTTCCGTTTCATCTGTACATTTTACACTGAATACCATTGACATTGAAAGGAGCATTATTCCCTGTGAAACTGCTTTCAAATCAATGGGCCTCCCTTACGGTGTAAGTCCCAACCCTCCTATGTACATCCATCTTTCTTTGTACATAAAAACTCATTCGTGTACATATTCATTTCCTTGTACACAGTACAAACTTGTGAATAATCAAGTTGCGCTCGTTTTAAACGTTCGTTTCACAGACACTTGTTTATATTTCATAAACTGCTGTAAATAAACATCATGCATTGTTTATATTTCCTTCATAAACTCCTGTGAATACATATCACACACAGATACCTGTTTATACAATTTGTCTAGTTATAATATAACAATTAGACTAATCAATAGGTTCCCACGTATAGCCTCCTTGGGCTTCATACAAGATAACTCATCCCAGTTGAGTTTAGCCTCCTTGGGCTTCATACAAGACAATCCATCCCAGCATGAGTTAAACCTCCGCTTGGGCTTCATACAGATATTTTATCTCCATGAGTTTAGCCTTCTCTTGGGCTTTGTACAAAGAAACTCTCCCTGAGTTAGCCTCACTTAGGCTTCATATAAGGCAGCACTCCCTGTTGAGTCGGCCTCCTCTTGGGCTTCGTTCAAAGAACTCCTCATTGAGTTTAGCCTTCTCTTGGGCATCATACAATGAAAGAGCAAATCTCTTAACTGACCTCCTATTGGGCTTCCAATACAAAGAATCACCAGCTAAGATAGAATCACACGAAAGGATGGTTTCTGGTGAAATCACTTTCAAATTCCCAGAGAGTAAAATTTCCCGATGAAATTGCTCTTATTTAGAAAAGGATGATTTCTCGGTGAAATCCCTTTCAAGCCAAAACCACCCATACCTATATAGCTTCCTCTTGAGCTTCATACAAGGACCCTTGATGACCCTCGATGACCCTCGGAATGCCTCCTCTTGGGCTAACAATACAAGGACCCATGGGCTTCTTAAAAGCATCCCTTTAATCCAATCAATTTCTCCTTGAGATTTATACATCCATCATCTCTATGGAAGAAGTATCTCATCCATTACATCACATCTGATCAAAAACTTTTCAAAGCTGTTTTCAAACAAAACATCTCTTAATTGTAAGTGGTAGCGCTTGTACACTCAAGCAAAACACCCAATACTTACAGTTAAAAGATTTAATCATCTTTTTCAAAACATCTTTCTTAAACATGTAAGTGGTAATGCTTGTACACTCAAGCAAAACACCTAATACTTACGACGAAGATTCTAATCAATCAAACTTTTCAAAAATGTATGTGATGAAATAGATTAGATACATTTTCATTAAATGACATTTCTGCATCTTTACTAACATCCCGTTGCTTTCCACTAGCATAAGTGGAACTACGATTGCTCGACTTTCTCAACATCCTTTTGAGAATCGTAGGCACAAGGTCTCATCCTTGCCGAGCAAATTTCTATCTCCCTCGGACCAAACAAACCATAGAACCTTGTAGATCCGAGCTACAAATGCGATTCCCACTAGGGGATATGTATGAGAAGATCACGGATCTTTGCGAGCACAATAATAATAAACACTAGAATCTCACAATATCTCATTTCTTAAAATCCCAAGGAGAAACTTTCCCAATCATAGAAATAGCAATTAAAACACACAAACATATCAAGCGTATTCATATATAAAGCATAGATAACTACATATATTTAGGGTGCTCCATCTATTCCTTTATATAACAATCCCCTTACTCGAGAATCTCCCATGCGTTCGTCTAGTTTGCGTTAGTCGTTCGCATACCAATATCAATTGAGGGTATTTGTTTCCCTTTTTCATAATGATTAAATCATCTTTCTTGTGTTGAAAATAATAAAGCTTGATGCTCATGGCATCTTTATAAACCAATCAAAAGATTTAAATCGTTGCGTGCGGAAGATCCGAACTCACGTTCGCATCCTCGGTAGCGTTACCTTTACGAAACACACAGCAAGTCGAAAACACGAAAAGGCGGCTTGGGCAAAAAGGTATCCGTTGGGCGAAAACCGAAGGCGGTCTAGGCAAAAGTTAGGATTTAAGCGTCGACCATGTCTCATCGGATCATCTACCTAGACTACTATCGGCATTCAGTTCAATGTATCGGTCACTCACTTTCTACTAACAACAAGGAGATGAGATAGTTGAAATATATAGTACTAGCATAGTTGGAACTTAACGAGATTGTTTCGTAGCTTTCTTCTCTTGTGTACAAACTACTTGGCCATCACCACATTTCAAATAAATATGAGTTCTTTCTCTTACAATTTTCTTTGTTTGTTATTTGCATAAAGTCAACGTTTGCTTTGAATGATTATATGCATCGACAATAAAATCTATTCACAGACATGCGAAAAGTGAACAAGCGAAGGTAATACAGGCTCTAGGAATTGAGATGACGAAAGTCACCAAAACATTTTCCCATGAGCATAGTCCCCACGAAGTGTCGCTCCTATAAACCTTCCCAGTGGATCTGCGTCGGACCCGAGCAGTGATTCCACTCAACTTAACAGGATTATACCGTCTTCAAGCGATAACATTTCATCCCGGTAGGGTATTTTCCCAGAATATCTCTCAACCAATTTCCTTTCTCCCAGACAATAGCGGTATCCGGACTTGAAACTTGGTCGGATAGTGCATCGGAGGAAACTACATCTTTATTCCCGGTCGAGAGATTACAACGGGATCCTCCTAACCGGTCTCGGCAACTATCAAATACTCTCCAGTAGGGATCTCGCAAGATCCACAGTAGGGCATCTCTAATCTTTCCCGGTGAGAATGCATGCAAGATCCTCATGACACATCTCTCTCTCTACCATCCTCGGCAATATCTAGGCTCAAGACTTCGGTCGAGATAGTGCATCGGAGAATCCAGTTTCCTTTCTTCTCGGGGTTTCTATCCGTTTTATCCCAAGCAAAAGCGAGAATTCTCAGTGAACATCCGCATCTTCTTCAAGAGGATATGTTTTGAAATACCACAACATCTATCATGCATACATTTCTCATAAAGTCATAATATGCATCATCATACACGTAAATCGTCATGCATCATACTTTGCATAAAATTAACAATATTCTATCAAAGTTTCTCTTGTTTTCTCCAAAATAGGTGAAAGTCACTTCTGACGCAAACAGGTCCAGGATTAATGCCCGAAGCCAGACGGGAGAACTATCTGAAAGACCGCCCTAGTTGTCCTCCGATATTGGTCGAGATTAATACCGAATCGGACGGAAACCCTATCCGAACGACCATCCTTGTTGTCCTCCGACAACAGATCTAGGATTAATACCCGAAGCTAGACGGGAAAACTATCTGAACGATCACAAGTTATCCTCTGATAACAGGCATTGGATCAACACCCGAAGCACAACAGGGAAGCTTTCCACATATTGCCAACTACTATCCCCTCAGAGTAATCAGCACGAAGATCTATTCTGACTCCTTCTTATTATCAACAGCAACTACAGAGTCTAGCTACGACTCAGTTGCCTTGGATGGCATCTTTAAGCCCATCTCCGACCACTTGCCAACATTTCTCCACTTGCAGAATGCTGCATATTTGGTTAAAAAACCAATACAAACCAATAACTTCATTCAAATTTGAGCACGAGGTCTAACGTACGATTCCCTCTGGATGGCATCTTAAGCCCATCTCCTTTCACTTAGGAAGCGTTTGAGGCCTAGCGGCTCACTCCCCAGCATCGATCTTTCCAGATGGCATCCTAAGCCCATCTCCGCCAGTTCTCCTATTCAAAACAACAATCTCAAGTCTAGCGTATGACTCATTTCCCAGCGAAGTCTCCAACTTCTCCAAATGGCTTCTATAAGCCCATTCCCGCATCATCAGCCAACAGCGAGTGCAAATTTTCAGGTGTACTCGAGTGTTCAATCATCTTCTAACTCCAGTCACGAAGGCAAACACGTAATCTAAACCTTCGATACAAGAAGATTGAGCTGGGGCAGTTATCATACCCAAATTTGCCCTCCTACTTCTCAAGACATTTCATACATCCATACTCAAGGATTCCTCAAGAGTTGATTAGACAAACCCTCTCCTAGACAATCAACCCAAACTAGGGTTTGGCAATTCTCAGATCTAGATGGACTTCCAACATCTCCAATGGTCATCATGCCTCCTCATATGCTTCAAAGATTCTCTATGTCAAGTTTCAAGCCTCACAAGTCAAGTTTCCTCAGACAATTGCTCAGATGGTTGAAAATCGGTTGTATTGGACATAAAGTCAGCTATGGTCAACATCTGTCAAACTTCATGATTTCGGTCAACATCCTCATTTTGAAGTTACATTCATCATTTGATCAAGGGTTGATCATGATTCATCAAGAAAACTCAAGATCTTGCTCAAAAGTCGAACTTTCTAAATTAGGGTTTCTCGGTGAAAAGTCAACCAAACTTTGGTGAGCATAACTTCTTCATACTTTCTCAGAAATTTTTCCACCACCTCTTGTTTTGAAGGAAATTCAATTCTCTACAACTTCATGTCTCACAAGAATGTTCAAAAAATGCTTCATTTGGAAGGTATGGATCAAAACATTACAGGTCCTTTTCAAAGTCAACAAAAAGTCAACATTTTGTTTTAAAGATATATTGAGCATGGAAACTCCAATTGAGATGAAACCAAAGAGGTTGGTTAGAGGACTCTTAGATCTTTTCAAAAAGTCCAAGAACACTCAAAAATGTGGAAAATTGAATAAGATACACTATTCAGAAGTTGGGCATTTTTGGACAATTACACAAAAAGATACACTATGCAAATTTTTCCAAATGGGCCTATAATTTTATGATCCAAACTTGTTCATGATATTATTTGTGACCTATTGATGCTTGGCCATGACAATTTTCTATTTTATTGATTTATTTTTGAATTTAAAACCATTTAATTCAAAATTAAATTATATAAAATATGAAAATAAGATATTTTTCCCAAAAGAGTGAATTTATATCAAACTCAAGATAGCCCATGGAACATGCCAAATTCGTGCTAGCTCTCACATTGAAGAAAAAATCAAATTTTTTCCAAAATTTGATTTTATTTGAAAAAATAAATGCACATTCAAGATCAATCTTTTTCCTCTCTTTGCCATCCCAAAACACTCTATAAATAGCCGGTATTTGCATCACAAACCACGAAACCCAAGCTCAAAGCATAACCCTTATTTTGCCAAAAATTTCTCAAAGTTGTCAAAATTCAAATTCAAATTCAGCCAAATTCAAGGTGTTTTGAGCATTCAATCTTTCTCAGGGTTCCCGACAAGCAATCGATCCTCATCAAGCCCAATTGCCAAATCGTGCTCCCTAACACTCACCGGTTTGTTATTTTTCTTGAAATCGATTTCAAAAATCCATGCATTCTTGATTGTTTTTGCTTGTTTGTTTGAGTTCAGGAGACCTATTAGAACGTGTTTGACGTATCACATGTGAGGTTTAACACTGGGATCGCAGATTGCCATTGTTAGGGCAGTTTTTGTTCTCTTCTTCGAAACTCACGATACAGTTTTCAGTCAAAACCAATAGCGCCATTGAACTCGGAAGGGTCGAATTAGAATAGGGTTTTCTTCTGCTTTGATTTCCATTATTTTGCAGGTTTGGAGTTTGCCCTAGCCGGAGAAGACGACCGGAGCTAGGGCTCCGGCGTCGTTGACATGGTTTGACCGGCGAGAGGATTGCGTGGCACGATGGGTCTCCACAGTTCGTCCATTCGTAATTGGTGCCTGTGGTGTGCTTTGATTTCAAATATCCATGACACGTGATCACTTATATTCAATTGTTTTCCACTTTTCAAACACCAGATGTCATGTGGCACAGTGGTTAAGGCATTGGATGGAGGAGATTCCCTCAATGGTCCCCAGTTCGAACCACACCAGGACCATTCTTTTTGCAAGTTTGATTTTCATTCATATTTTTTAACTATTTTCATATTTTCTATTTTCTTCAATATTTTCATCCATTTTAATTTATCTTTAAATATTTTTATCATGCATTTAAAAACACCAAAAAATATTTTCCTTTTTGCATTATTTTCAGAAAATGTTTATTTAATTTATAAAATTAAAAATATTATTTTTGCATGCATATTTAATTTAATTTCTATTTTATCATTTAAATCACTTTTAATTGATTTTTAATTTCTATTTCAAGCATGAAAACTTTTTCTCATTCAAAAATTATTATTTTTACTAACAATTTCATCTTATTCAATTTTCTCGTATTTCCCGATTTTTCATCTGTTCACAGGTTATCCCGTTTCGGACAATTTTATCGCTTTCTTTTCATATTATGTAATTGCTTATGGGATGTAATAGTTTAATTAGGACTTTTATTTTCCGCACCTTCAATTATGTATCTGCCCCAAAGCCATGTAATAGCGTAGGATTTATCTTTCCGCACTTTACATTTCCGCATTTTAATTTTTGCACCCTATAAACTGCTAGTAATTAGGCGTGTATGGCAAGACTAAAATTGAACATAGCCCACTCTAATTTCCAAGATAACATATCTGAATTTGACACACTCTTTTCACACCTGCACCCCTTAGGGTAATTCTCTCTTGTTGCCTTTTCGAATTCAAATGGTCATGTCCCTCGAACGTAGAGGTATTCTAGCTATGCGCCTTCAAAATAAATCATCATAGTCTCTTGATACAAGATCATAGACCCACGATGTAGCCTATGAATACATGATCTTGACCCTCGATTGTCGCCTACGAAAAATGATGATAGTCCCTTGAATGTGCTAGGATACTTCCTACAAGTTGTTTTCTATGACCACCGATGTCCCTTGAATGTCCGCTTACATCCAGAATGGAGTTACCTACCAACTAATGGTATGGATAGCTCTATTCTAAAGGAACGAAAACAACCGAAGCGACCAATTAAGTAGGTAATAAGACTTTTAGTTGCTTGCTCTATCAAATACTTTTCACACCTAACACTTTTTGTCAAAGTTCAAATTCTTTTCAAAAACGAAACATTTCCAAACACTTTGTATACATTCCTACATGAATCATTACAAAGTCAAAGCGAAATGCCTTTTCAAAACATTTTTGTCAAACACACAGAAAGCACCTTTTTGAAAGTGATCTAAGAGCAACTAAGAGCCCGTAGATAACTACGGATGAAAAGGGGTGCTAATACCTTCCCTTTTCATAACCTTCTCCCTTACTCAGAATCTAACGATGGTCTTTTCCTGTTCTTTTCACCTTCCCTTAATTGGATAAAAGAAAAGTCGGTGGCGACTCTTGCTATCCGCACATTTGCGATACAAAATCTCAAAGTCGATTCACCGTATTACAGCCATGCAAGCGAGATAAGATTATGCTTGACGAATTGGGCCTGACATTCTTGGTAACAAATGCAAGCGAGTACGCTTCTACCCACTTGGTGAAATAGTCAATTGCCACAAGGATGAAGCGGTTGTCCGTTGGGGCTGTGGGCTTGATTTCTCCGATCATGTCAATGCCCCAAATCGCGAATGGCGAGGCGGTTAAAACATTCAGTCTTGGAGTGCGTGCACTTTATGCGCATAAATCTAGAATTTATGACAAGATCGAGCATAGCGGTGACAATCGACTTCCATGGTGGACCAATAGTAACATGTTCTCAAAATCTTCTTAGCCATTGTATGACCACTAGAGTGGGTACCAAATCGCCGTGTAACTCTTCCATGAGTGCGTTACGCTGTTTTCGGTCTACGGAGGAGTAACCACAAGTCGTGGTTGTGCTTGTATAAGATATCGTTCTTGAGGAAGAATTTGGATGCAAATCTTCCCAAAATCTTCTTATCGTTGTGGATGCCCTACGGGATACTCCACGAGCCTCAAGATACCTCTTCCGTCATAGTACCAAGGTTTCTCTTCTATATCAAGCTCATAACAATATCTTTGGTTCGTCAAACTTCTCAATGATGATTTGGGGAGCCTCGTTGTCCCATCTAACCTTGAACATAGGCGACATAGTAGCCAATGTGTCTACCAAGCGATTCTCTTCTCGTGGAATGTGATCAAAAGTAATCTCTTGATAGGGGATCAAACTTAGAACATGCTCTCGTCTGGAATGAGATTCGATGCTTATCCCACTGTAATACTGGATGATCACTAAGTGAGTCTCCATACACTTGCAAGAACTTGATTCTTAAGTCAATAGAAGCTTTGATACCCATGATGCAGCAAGTTTCGGCCATATTATTGGTACAATTGAAATAGAGTGCAGCGGTGAAAGGTGTGCCCTTTGTAGGAGATGTAATGATGGCACCAATGCCATTGCCAAGTCGTTTGAGGCTCCATTAAAGACCATGGTCCATCGGGATCCTTGTTCGGGTCCTTCGTCGGGCACAGTTCTTAATCTGTAACTAGTAAAACATCTTCGTCGGAAACTCGAGCGCATAGGTGATAGTCATCTACGACGATGAGCCAAATGATCGGCTACTAAACTTCCTTTGATTGCTTTTTGAAAGTGTGCGGATGTCATACTCGGTTAAGATCATTTTCCATCTTGCTATTCTTCACGAGCTGGTTTCTCAAATATGTATTTTATCGGATCCATCTTGGAAATCATCAAGGTAGTGTGAGTCAACATATCTTGTCTTAGTCGTGAGCAGCCTAAGCCAGCTGCAAGTTTTCTCATTGTGAGTATCTTGTTTCACAATCGGTAAAATTTTTGCTAGGTAGTATGTTGCATCTTGCTTCGACCGACTCGTCATGTTGCCCCAACACACCCATTGAATTCTCTAACCTCAAGTACATGATAAGAGGTCTTCCTTTGGCGGTGCGCATCGGGATAGGAGGATTACATGGGTATTCTTTGATTTTGTCAAACGCGATCTGGCAATCGTCGTTCCATTCTACCACTTGATCTTTCTTTAGTAACTTGAAGATTGGCTCACAAGTAGCAGTTAGATGTGCAATGAATCTGGCAATGTAATTCAAACGGCCCGAAACCTACGAATTCCTTCTCGGTCTTGGGGGCGGCATTTCTTGAATAGCTTTAACCTTGGCTGGGTCAACTTCAATACCTTTACCACTAACAACAAACCCTAGGAGTTTACCTGATCTGACTCCAAAGGTGCACTTGTTGGGGTTAAGTCTCAACCTGTACTTCTTGACCTATCAAAGCGGTTTCCATGAGATGACCAAGATGTTCTTCCTCGATGCGTGATCGAGCTATCATGTCGTCGGCGTAGACCTATCTCGTGATAAATCATGTCATGAAATAACGTCACCATAGTTAAATACGGTGAACTGACTTTGAGATTTTTGTATCGCAAATGTGCGGATAGCAAGAGTCGCCATCGACTTTTCTTTTATCCAATTAAGGGAAGGTAAAAAGTACAGAAAAAGACCTTCGTTAGATTCTGAGTAAGGGAGAAGGTTATGAAAAGGGATGGTATTAGCACCCCTTTCCATCCGTAGTTATCTACGGGCTCTTAGATCATTTTAAAATTGTGCTTTTTGTGTGTTTGAGAAAAATGTTTTGAAAAAGGAATTTCGCTTTGACTTTGTAATGATTCATGTAGGAATGTATACAAAGTGTTCGGAAATGTTTCGTTTTGAAAAGAGTTTGAACTTTGATAAAAGTGTGAGGTGTGAAAAGTATTTTGATAGAGCAAGCAACTAAAAGTCTTATTACCTACTCAGAATTGGTCATTTTCGTATTGTTTTACTTTCCTTTAGAATAGAGCTATCCATACCATTAGTTGGTAGGTAACCTTATTCGTTGGATGTGAAGGGCCATTCGAAGGGACATCAGATGGTCATAGAAGGCAACTTGTAGGAAGTATCCTAGCACATTCGAAGGGACTATCATCATTTTTCGTAGGCGACAATCGAGGGTCAAGATCATGTATTCGTGGCGACATCGTGGGTCTATGATCTTTGTATCGAAGGGACTATGATGATTTGTTTTGAAACAGCGGTGCTAGGATACCTCTATGTTCGAGGACTTGACCATTTGAATTAAAGGCAACGAGAGAATTACCTAAAGGGTGCATGTGTGAAAAGAGTGTGTTAATTTCAAGTATTTTATCTTGGGTTATAGGTGATCTATATCAATTTTATCTTACCATACGCCTAATTACTAGCGGTTTATAGGGTGCGAGAAAGTAAGTGCGGAAGTAAAGATGCGGAAGATAAAGTCTACGCTATTACATGGCTTTGGGCGGATACATAATATGAATGCGGAAAATAAAAGCCCTAATTAAACTATTACATCCATAGGCAATTACATAATTGAAAAGAAAAACGAAAAATCGTCCAGCGGTATAACCTATGAACAAATACAAAATCGGGAAAGAAAATTGAATAAGAGGAAAATGTTAGTAAAAATAAGTATTTTTGAATGAGAAAAAGTTTTTGTGTTAATAATGACATAAATATGATAAGATATTTTTTTGGTAATATTTGGAGTTGATTTGATAATTTAAAAACAATTAAAAGTCATTTAAATGATTAATTAGCAATTAAATTAAATATGCATGCAAAAATAATAATTTTTATATTAAAAATTAAATAAACATTTTTCCGATGATTATGCAAAAAAAAAAATATTTTTGGTGTTTTTTAGATGCATGATAAAATTATTTAAAGATAAATTAAAATGCATGAAAAATATTAAAGAAAAATAGAAAAAATATGAAAAATAGAGTTAGTTTTGTAAAGAGCAAAAATAATATGGTCTGACGAGTTCGAACCCATGACCATTGAGAATACGCACATCCTGCGCCTTAACCAGCGAGCCAACGTGCACGTGTCATGAAAATACAAAATTGTTTTAAGCGAATCGTGTCACGAGTTTGGAGATTCATGCCGCGATCGACCATAGGGGTCGGGTTGAACAAAGGGCGAATCGGGCTTCCTCGCGCCCATAGCTCTGCGGTTCAAAGCGAAGTCAGCGGCGCGGAGCCTAGCTCGATCGTCTTCTCCGGCAGCTTCAAACATCAAACCTGAAAAATAGAAAAAATAAATGGCAAAGGAATACCCTACCCCCCTAAATCGACCATTCCGAGTTCAATGGTGGTGTTGGTTTTGACTGAAACGACCTATACAAGCCGATTCGAAGAAGACAGCTTGAAAAACCCTAACTATGGCAAATCGTGATTCTGACGTTCAAGCTTGAGAACGATGACCCAGATCACATCTATGGAACCTCATGAACACATTAGAATGATTAGTTTTGATTAAAACAAGCAGATAATAAAAATGCAATTTCAAGAAAGTTTTGAATATGTATGAATGTGTATGGCTCGATTCAAGCAGTTTCAACCATGGCTTTTGATGTATACTTACTCAAACTTACCCTAGGAACACAATGGAGTGATTGAAATAGGCTGAAAGTGGTTGGAACAAGAAACACGATTTTGCAACTTTGAGAAAATTTTGAGCAAAATAAGGGTTGTTATAGAGGCTAGGGTTTAGTCCTTGGCTTTGTGCAAATAGTGAGTATTTATAAGTGGAGTGAGTGCAAAGTGAAAAAGATATGGTATTCAATGAAAAATAATTTTCTTTTCAAATAAAATCAAATCTTTGAAAATTTGATTTTCTCTTCCATATCAAGCTAGCTTGCAATTTGGCAAGTTATGTGGGCTATCTTGGACCTCAAGTTTGATAAAATCCATCCATTTGAAAATATATCTTGTTTTCATATTTTATATAATTTAAATTTGAATTAAATGGTTTTAAATTCAAAAATAAATCAATAAAATAGAATGTGGTCATGTCAAGGCATCAATAGGTAACAAAAAATATTATGATCAAGTTTGGATCATAAAATTATAGGCCTATTTGGAAAAATTGGATTTTGACAAATATCTCCTTTTGTGCAATTGTTCAAAAATGCCCAACTTCTGTAAGGTGTATTTTGCTCAATTTTCCTCAGTTTTGAGTGTTCTTGGACTTTTTAGAAAGCTCTAGGAGTCCTCTAACCAACCTCTTTGGTTTCATCTCAAATTGAGTTTCCATGCTCAATAAATCTTCAAAACAAAAAGTTGACTTTTTGTTGACTTTGAAAAGGACCTGTAATGTTTTGACCCATACCTTCCAAATGAAGCATTTTTTGAACATTCTTGTGAGACATGAAGTTGTAGAGAATTGAATTTCCTTCAAAACAAGAGGTGGTGGAAAAATTTCTGAGAAAGTATGAAGAAGTTATGCTCAGTCAAAGTTCAGTTGACTTTTCACTGAAAAACCCAAATTTGGAAAGTTTGACTTTTGAGCAAATCTTGAGTTTTCTTGATGAATCATGATCAACCCTTGATCAAATGATATGAATGTGACTTCAAAATGAGGATGTTGACCAAAAATCAGGAAGTTTGACTGTATGTTGACCACAGTTGACGTTTTGTCCAATACAACTAATTTTCAACCATCTGAGCAATTGTCTGAGGAAACTTGACTTGTGTGGCTTGAAACTTGACATGGAGAATCTTTGAAGCATATGAGGAGGCATGATGACCATTGGAGATGTTGGAAGTCCATCTTGATCTAAGAATTATCAAACCCTAGTTTGGGTTGATTGTCTAGGAGAGGGTTTGTATGATCAACCCTTGAGGAATCCTTGAGTATGGATGTATGAAATGTTTTGAGAAGTAGGAGGGAAAATTTTGGGGTATGACATATAGCACGCTGATAAGTGGCGCCCGCGTTCTTCATTCCAAACGACATAACCTTGTAGCAGAAAGTGCCCCACTGTGTAACGAAAGTAGTCTTCTCCATGTCTTCGGGAGCCATTTTAATCTTATTGTAACCGGAGAAACCATCCATGAAGGAGAAAACCTTATGCTGAGCGGTGTTGTCAACCAGAACATCAATATGAGGAAGTGGAAAATCGTCTTTCGGACTCGCTTTGTTCAGATCTCTGTAATCTACACACATTCGTACCTTGCCATCCTTCTTGGGTACAGGCACCACATTAGCAACCCATTGTGGATAGGAAGTAACAGCTAAGAAACCGGCGTTGAACTGCTTCATGACTTCGGCTTTGATTTTCTCTGACTTTTCAGGATGCATGCGATGAAACTTTTGTTTTACTGGGAGAAAACCCTCTTTTGTCGGCAACCGGTGTACCACAATATCAATGTCTAAACCCGGCATATCTTCGTATGACCAAGAAAAAACCTCAATATAGTCTCGTAGCATCTGAACCAACCTTTAACACTGCTCTCAGGACCCGCTCCTATCTTGATCTCTTTTCTGTCTTCATCAGTACCCAAATTCACAACCTCAACTTGCTCTTCGTGTGGCTGTATAACTTGATCTTCTTGATGTAGTAGTCTGACAAGATCTCCTGGCACTTCACAATCTTCCTCACCTTCGTCTTCGGCTTGGTAGATCGGATTATCGAAGTCATATTTAGCAATAGCATAGCTGTTATCAACGAGATTCGGAGTGATTCTGCAGTGTATCACGTGGGTGTGTGCAAGAAACACGTAGCTTTTTGAAGGGGTGATAAAGTAAAAGCAAACAAACAACCATTGAATGCAAAAGTCTAACGATTTTATTGAATGAAAATATGCAAATGACAGATAATAACCCTCACAAACGAGCCATGATGCCCTGGGCAAGACACTAGGCTTTAGAGTTTATTGTTCAAAACATAGAAAACGAAAAGCAAAACAAAAACAAAGGCAATTACTCCTGTCTAAAGGAGATTGGTATGACGTCTTCAGTCTTCCAATTGCTGAGACTGTTGTCGGGAGTTGGGAAGATCCACTTGCTGATGTCGAAGTCACTGTTGTCGTCTTCTATAGTATGGACTCCACTCTGGCTGATGCGGAAAGGAAGTTAGCCGACACGTTCGCGGCGTATCATCTTCTGACCTTTGATGGTGAAGCCTAAACCCGTCTTGTTAGATTTGAAAGGAAGATCAGGGAGATGACCCCAAATAGTACTACCTCCTTCTTCAACTGCAGATTGAGCATCCTTCAGCGAGGCCATCCTAGGCCGAACTGGCGTAACTTCGGGAGAGTCAACAGGCATGACTCTGGGTATTGTTTCAAAAGCTTGACAGGGAGTCTCGAAGAATTCTCCTTCCATCTCGAGGTATCGGAATGACTGCAGGTGACTGACCATGTACTCTTCTTCACCACATATTGTAACAACCTTCCCTTTACCGTGTATTTCAGTTTCTGATGTAAGGTAGAGGTAACAGCGCCTGCCCAATGTATCGAAGGGCGTCCAAGTAGGCAAGAGTAAGCTGGACGGATGTCCATGACAAAGAAAGTGGAGTCAAAAGTCTGGGAACCGACCTTAACCGGCAGAATGAGCTCTCCGAGTACTGTTCGCTTAGAACCATCAAAAGCTCTCACAATTATATCATTGGGCTTCAGAACCAATCGTTCAACATCAAGTCGATCAAAAGCATTCTTTGGTAGGATATTCAAAGCAGAACCGGTATCCACCAAAACATGAGACAATTTAACGCCCTTGCATTCAACAGAGATGTGCAAGGCTTTGTTGTGTTTCTTTTCGGCAGGAGTCAAATAAGCATCAGAGAAGCCTAGGCCGTTGTTGGCAGCCAGGCTAGCAATACAAACTTCAAATTGATCAGTAGTAGTGTCTTGCGGCACGTGAGCATTCTTCAGAAACTTCACCAAGGCGTTAGCATGAGCCTCATAGCACAAGAGCAGAGCAAGCATGGAGATTTTGGACGGAGTCTGTCCCAACTGTTCCACAACATTGTAGTCACTCTTCTTGATAATCTTCAGAATTTCCTCCATTTCTGGTTTGGAGGTGCCTTCAGCAACTTCCTTTGGTACTTCTGGCTGAGCAGGATGAGTCACTGGTTCTTTCCCTTTAGTCTCGGGAACTGGTTGGATAGCTGGAATGCGAGCTGGAGTCGCAATGTCTTTTGGAGGAGAGATTTCTGGAGAGAATACTCTTCCGGTTCTGGTCACCTTACTTGATCCGGTGATGTTGTCAATGTTAGGAATGGTAGCTTCAACTGTAAGATCCTGAATGGTCAGAGGGTCTTGCTTGACGTCGTGATAGTAAACATCAGCTCCATAGCTCCAAGGGATAGCTTTGTTGGAGGAATATGGAACTGGTCTGGGAGAAGTAATGATGAGAGGTGCCACTCTAGGCACAGGATCAGTAGAGGAAATCCTTATTGTGTTAATATCAGCATAGTCTTCTGGGAAATTGTCGCCCCATCCGGTTGCCTTAACATCTTCAATAGGAATTTTGTAGCTCTCAGGAACAGTATACTTCACCATGTAATCAAACTTTCCATTTGCCTTCCCCAAGGTATGCCATGCAGACGATACAACTTCATTCACATCTTCGATCTTCAGTTTCTTAGACATGTCTTCACACAGACTCTCCACAGGTGGTTTCACGAATAGTATTTCAGGGTTATCCATCATGCACTGAACACGTCTTCTCAACCAAGCACAACCATCAGGTGCAGATGGGCACCAACGACAATTCTCTGGGCATCCTGGGTTGACGCCGGCTTGCAACAAGTTCTTCTTAACAGTCATCAGAGGAATAGTCAGGTCATCTATATTGAAAACGTAAGTATCTTCACCAACAACATTCGAACTTTTGTCATGGTTAGGCATAGGGGCATTGATCACATTCGGAGTCTCAACAGGAGGGTCAAACTCAATCTGCTTAGCTTCAATCATATCTTGAATCTTGTTCTTGAGCCCAGATTGTTAGTGTCGTTACAGGCTGTTGGGTGGTAAGCACACTTAGCATTGGGATTGTATCTCGGAGAGAAGTGTTGACACTACGAGGAGGATCCTTCAAGTAATCGCTCTGCTTTCAACATGTGTTGCAAGGCTTGCAACAATGGCATGTTGATCTTAAATGGCCATCTTCGTGGCGCGTTACGGCTCGTGCGTTGTCTCGTGAGGTTGTCTTGATATGATTGGATCTGGCCCCCACCAGTTGAGCACGGTCGGTCTTGGCTCGGCTTTTTTAACCATACACAGCATTGGCTTCTTTCTTACCACCAAAAGATCTCTTTGCAGCATTTGATGATGACTCTACATGAATCTTTCCACTCTTGATACCAGCTTCAATATGCTCTCCTGTCAATATCAGCTCGGTGAATCCGGCTGAAGAGTTTCCAATCAAATGATTGAAGAATGGGCCTGTTAGTGTTCCCATAAACATATCAACCAACTCCCTATGGGACAAGGGTGGTTGAACTCTGCCTGCTAGATCTCTCCATTTCTGAGCATACTCTTTGAACTTCTCGTCGCGACCCATAGAGATTCTCTGTAGTTGCATGCGAGTGGGTGTCAATTCAGCATTATACTCATACTGTCTGTAGAAAGCATCTACTAAGTCACTCAAAGTACGAATATAGTCATTCTCTAGTTGATAATACCACTCCAACTGAGTTCCGGACAAACTCTCTTGAAAATAATGCATCCTGACTTTACATCATCGATGTGGGGGTTGATCTTCTGAACATAGGACTTCAAATGCAGCTCCGGACAGGAAATGCCATCATACTTGGCAAAAGTTGGAACTTTGAACTTTGGAGGAATCACCACACCAGGGACAAGGCTCAGATCTTCAAAATTCAGCCCTGACATCTTAAGATTTTCCACAGCATTCAGACGGTCTTCAAGTGGCTTGTACTTGGCATCTTCATCAGAGTACTGGTCATGACCGTAGTGATCATCTCTCTCTTTCTCGGGCTCACGCTGACTGCCTTCTTCATTGCCCTTGACACTCTCCTCAGTCTTGATACTTCCTTCTGAGAGCTCTATCCGGCTGACCACTTTAGGACCACCTTTGTAACGTCTACCCATGTTGAGAACACCGACGACCCTCTTCTTCTTTAAGCTGAATCCAGGATCTCTTCAAGTATTCAAAATCAGTAGGCATGTCGGGATGGAGAACAGTATAGGGTACGTCACCTATAGCAACAGGTTCCATAATTACTAGTAACACGGGTGTAAACGACATCATGAGGTTTTGAGCTCGAGCTCTCACCCATTTGAGGTAAGGTTCCCAAGGAATGGAGTTTTGGTTCCCCAAGGTCTTGGTATCAGTCTTCTTTACCATACCCCAAGCGTGTATGAACCTTCGTCGGTAATTCTGGAGATCGTGGTTGTGGTCGAACACAATGTCTTGGAGAAGCATATCATGAGGACCATCTCTTTGAGCAAAACTAAACTGACGTAGAGCTAAAGAAGGGTTGTAAGTGATACCTCCCCTTATACCAAGGAGTGGTACATTAGGGAATTCTCCACAACGCTCAATGAATGTGAAGTCCTTTTGAGAGAAAAGGTTCCAACGGATATCTGAATGAGAGAGTGACATTAGTCTTTAAGACCACTTCAACCTTTGCTCGTTCTTCAAAACTGACGGAGGAAGGTGCGAAATAAACCACCTAGAAAGTAACGGTACACAACACATGAGAGTTCCTTGTCTCTTAGTAATGCAGTGTGGAGAGAATGTAGGATGTCTCCAAGTAAGGTAGGCACTGGATTGCGAGTAAGGAATAACTTGATGGCGTTCACATCTATGAATTGATCCGAGTTAGGAAATAGAACCAACCCATAGATTAGCAAGGCCACAATGTCTTCAAATGCTTGAAAACTCATAGCTTTGAGGAATTCTCGGGCTTTCTTTATCAGGAACTTAGCAAGTAAACCCTTAACTCCGCTTCTAGTTTCCCAATTGGCTTCAATGTCTGGGCGCTTTAGGTGTAATTCTGATCGATGTCTTCATACCTAGGAACCTTTTCTAAACGGTGAATGGCATTTGGTCAAGAATAGGTATCCCAGTAGCTTAGAGAACTCTTCCAAGGTAGGAACTAGCGATAATCTGGAATGTAAAGCAATGGTGTTTGGATCAAAGAGCTGGAATAAGGCGTGCATCATATCTTCTTCAAAACCGGAGGTAACCAAGTCAAGTAGATAACCATGTCTTTTGATGAGCGAGCATGGTCGGGAATCTACGAAACCAATTCTTTGGTGAGAAGATATACCCATGAAGTTCATTCGGATAATCTTTCTAGAAGCCATAATACCCTACAAAGCGAGCAAAGATAAATCCTAGGTCCTTAAAATAGTTAGAAATGATATGCAATGTGATGATGTCATGATGTCATGTTTAGAGACACAAACAATTCACACAATGAGCCTAGGTTTAAGGCTTGCAAGAGGTATAGGTGATTACCCACCAAAAGTTTGAGTTGGTTCATCCTGTCCTATAATAGTAACGGGTTCTAGGAATCTCATATCAATGATCTTTCTCGTAGGCGTTTATTTCAATACGACTACCAAGTCGTCGACGAAAATATCCCAAAAGTCGATCTTAATGGCGTAGCATCAGTATCGACCAACCTTAATCGCACCAAAGCCGACCATCTCACTACCTTCTAATGGCCAAGATGGGTCAATTAAGGTTCTAAAAGTTTAGTTAGTGCTTGATGACACCACGAAGCCAAATACTATCCTCGACTTGGGAATGAAGAGTATCGGGACATCCAAAGTGTAACACTAACGTAGCCATCATGTTGACCGTTTCGATATACGTCTAACAGTCGTGACGATTTATTGCTACTTACCTAAAAGGAAACCCGGATCCGGGTGTAGGATCCCCCACAAGTATAATACCCAAGCAACCATTAAAAGTAAATCATACAAATCAAACAAAAAACAGTAAAAATGATCTAGAAATCCCTAAGGCATTCTCTCTTTAGGGTGTCTCCCGTGATCGCTTGATTACATGTCTGGTGAAGCGACTTTGAGATTTTGTATCGCAAATGTGCGGATAGCAAGAGTCGCCACCGACTTTTCTTTTATCCAATTAAGGAAGGTGAAAAGAGCAGGAAAAGACCTTCGTTAGATTACGAGTAAGGAGAAGGTTATGAAAAGGAAGGTATTAGCACCCTTTCCATCCGTAGTTATCTGGGCTCTTAGTTGCTCTTAGATCATTTAAAAAAGGTGCTACATGTGTTTGACAAAATGTTTTGAAAAAGGCATTTCTCTTTGACTTTGTAATGATTCATTTAGGAATGTATACAAAGTGTTCGGAAATGTTTCATTTTTGAAAAGAGTTTGAACTTTGACAAAAAAAGTGTGAGGTGTGAAAAGTATTTGATTTGAGCAAGCAACTAAAAGTCTTATTACCTACTCAGAATGGTCGTTTTTCGTGTTATTTTACTTTCCTTTAGAATAGCGCTATCCATACCATTAGTTAGTAGGTAACCCTATTCGTTGGATGTAAGCGGGACATTCGAAGGGACATCGGATGGTCATAGAAGGCAACTTGTAGGAAGTATCCTAGCACATTCGAAGGGACTATCATCATTTTTCGTAGGCGACAATCGAGGGTCAAGATCATGTATTCGTAGGCGACATCGTGGGTCTATGATCTTTGTATCGAAGGGTCTATGATGATTTTTTTGACGGCAACGGTACTAGGATACCTCTACGTTCGAGGGACTTGACCATTTGAATTCGTAAAGGCAACGAGAGAGAATTACCCTAAGGGGTGCATGTGTGAAAAGAGTGTGTTGATTTCAGGTATTTTATCTTGGCATTATGAATGATCATGTCCATTTTATCTTGCCATACAAATTACTAGCGGTTTATAGGGTGCGAGAAAGTAAATGCGGAAAGTAAAGTCGGAAAGTAAATGTCCTACGCTATTACATGGCTTTGGGCGGATACATAATGAGAGTCACGGAAAATAAAGTCCTAATTAAACTATTACATCCATAGGCAATTACATAATTGAAAAGAAAAAAGAAAAATGCGAAGCGGTATAACACAAACGAGATACATAATCGGAAAATGGAAGTTTGATAAAAATCCAATCCATTTCATACATCCGTACTCAAGGATTCCTCAAGGGTTGATCAGACAAACCCTCTCCTAGACAATCAACCCAAACTAGGGTTTGGAAATTCTCAGATCAAAATGGACTTCCAACATCTCCAATGGTCATCATGCCTCCTCATATGCTTCAAAGATTCTCCATGTCAAGTTTCAAGCCTCACAAGTCAAGTTTCCTCAGACAATTGCTCAGATGGTTGAAAATCAATTGTATTGGACAAAGAGTCAACTGTGGTCAACATACAGTCAAACTTCCTGAGTTTTGGTCAACATCCTCATTTTGAAGTCACATTCATCATTTGATCAAGGGTTGATCATGATTCATCAATAAAACTCAAGATTTGCTCAAAAGTCAAACTTTCCAAATTAGGGTTTTTCAGTGAAAACTCAACTGAACTTTGACTGAGCATACCTTCTTCATACTTTCAAAAAATTTTCCACCACCTCTCATTTTGAAGGAAATTCAATTCTCTACAACTTCATGTCTCACAAGAATGTTCAAAAAATGCTTCATTTGGAAGGTATGGGTCAAAACATTCTGAGTCCTTTTCAAAGTCAACAAAAGTCAACTTTTGTTTTGAAGATTATTGAGCATGGAAACTCCAATTGAGATGAAACCAAAGAGGTTGTTTAGAGGACACCTAGAGCTTTCTAAAACGTCCAATAACATTCAAAAATGGAGAAAATTGAGCAAAATACACCTTACAGAAGTTGGGAATTTTTGAACAATTGCACAAAAGGAGATATTTGTCAAGTGCCATTGCCTGTAGGGTATGTCCGCCTGTAGGGGATGTAATGATGGCGCCAATGCCATTGCCAAGTGCATTTGAGGCTCCATCAAAAACCATGGTCCATCGGGATCCTTGTTCAGGTCCTTAAATGCGGGCTGGTTCTTATGTCTGTAATTAGTAAAACATCTTCGTTTGGAAATTGACGCATAGGTGATAGTCATCTGACGATGAGCCAAATGATCGGCTACTATACTTCCTTTGATCGCTTTACGAAGTGTCTTGGATGTCATATTCGGTCAAGATCATTTCCATCTTGCTATTCTTCCGAGAAATTTGGTTTCTAAAATATGTATTTTATTGGATCCATCTTAGAAATCAACAAGGTAGTGTGAGTCAACATATCTTGTCTTAGTCGTGAGCAGCCCAACCAAGCGTTGCAAGTTTTCTCATTTGTGAGTATCTTGTTTCACGATCGGTAAATTTTTGCTAAGGTAGTATATTGCATGCTCTTTTCGACCAGACTCGTCATGTTGCCCCAATACACACCCATTGAGTTCTCTATTTATCGGTACATGATGAGAGGTCTTCCTTGATGACATCGGGATAGGAGGATTACGTAGGTACTCCTTGATTTTGTCAAAGCGATCGGCAATCGTCGTTCCATTCCACTACTTGATCTTTCTTAAGTAACTTGAAGATTGGCTCACAAGTAGCGATTAGGTGTGCAATGAATCGGCAATGTAATTTAATCGGCCAAAACCTCGACTTCCTTCTCGGTCTTGGTAGGCATCTCTTGAATAGCTCTAACCTTGGCGGTCAACCTCAATACCTTTTCAACTAACAACAAACCCTAAGAGTTTTCGGATCGACTCCAAAGGTGCACTTGTTGGGATTCGGTCTCAATCTGTACTTCTTCAACTGTCGAGCAGTTTACGCAAATGATCTAGATGTTCTTCTTGATCTATGAGCGAGCTATCATGTCGTCGGCGTAGACCTCTATCTCGTGATGAATCATGTCATGAAACAATGTCACCATAGCACGCGATAAGTGGCGCCCGTTCTTGATCCGAGCAGCATAACCTTGTAGCAAAAGTGCCCCAGTGTAACAGTAGTCTTTTCCATGTCTTGAGGCCATTTTGATCGATTATGTAGGAGAAACCATCCATGAAGGAAAACCTTATCTTTGGCGGTGTTGTCAACGAACATCAATATGAGGAAGTGGAAAATCATCTTTCGGACTTGCTTTGTTCAAATCTACGTAATCCACACATTCGTACCTTACCATCCTTCTTGATGCGGGTACCACATTGCAACCTTTGTGGATAAGAGGTGACGACTAAGAAACCGCGTTGAGCGCTTCATGACTTGGCTTTGACTTTCTCGACATCTCGGGGCGCATCGGCAGACATACCTTTCTTGGGAGAAACCTTCTTTTATCGGCAATCGGTGTACCACAATATCAATGTCTAAACCGGCATGTCTTCGTATGACCAAGCAAAAACCTCAATATAGTCTCGTAGCATCTGAACCAACTTTTCTTTAACACTTTCTCAAGACCGCTCCTATCTTGATCTCTTTTACATCTTCGTCGGTACCCAAATTCACAACCTCGACTTGCTCTTGTGTGGTTGTATAACTCGATCTTCTTCTTTAGCGATCGGCATGTTCTCGGCACTTCACAATCTTCCTCACCTTCGTCTTGGCTTGGTAGATCGGATTATCAAGTCATATTTAGCAATAGCATTGTTATGCGACATTCGGAGTGATTACTGCGATGTATCACGTGGGTGTGTGTAAGAACACATAGCTTTTGAAGGGGTGATAAAGTAAAAGAAAACAAACAATTGAATGCAAAAGTCCAACGAATTTATTGAATGAAAGCAGCAAACAACGAGATAATAACCCTCACAAGCGAGCCATGATGCCGGGCAAGGCACTAGGCTTTCAAAGTTTATTGTTCAAACATAAAGAAATACGAAAAGCAAAACAAAACAAAAGCAATTACTCGACTAAAGGAGATTGGTATAGCGTCTTGGTCTTCCAATTGCTTAGCCCATTATGCGGGTTGGGAAGATCCATCTGCGATGTCGAAGTCGTTGTCGTCGTCTTCTATAGCATGGATTCCATTACGGCTGGAAAGGAATTTGGCGGCACGTTCGCGGCGTATCATCTTGACCCTTGATGGTGAAGCCTAAACCGGTCTTGTCAAATTTGAAAGGAAGATCGGGGTGACCCCAAATAGTACTACCTTCTTCAACGGCTTGAGCATCTTTCGGTGAGGCCATCCTAGGCGGAATTTGCGTAACCGGGAGTGGCGGGAGAGTCAGCAGGCATGACTACGGGGATTGTCTCAAAAGCTTGAAGTCTCAAAGAATTCTCCTTTCATCTCAAGGTATCGGAATGTGTAGATGGTGACCATATACTCTTCTTCACCACATCTGACTTTCCCTTTCACGGGTACTTGACACGATGTAAGGTAGAGTATGGCCTTTGCCCCATGTATCAAGGCGTCCAAGTAAACAAAAAATGGTATCAAAGTGGGGAACCGACTTTACAGTGAGCTCTCCAAGTTTGCTTAGAACCATCAAAAGCTCTCACAATTATATCCTTTGGTCTCGAACCAACCCTTCGATATCAAGTCGATCAAAAGCAGTCTTGGTAGGATATTCGAGGCGAACCGGTATCTACCAAGACATGAGACAATGTAGTGCCCTTGCATTCCAGAGATGTGCAAGGCTTTGTTGTGTTTCTTTCGGAAGGAGTCAAATCGACATCGAGAAGCCTAGGCCGTTGTTGGCAGCCAGGCTAGCAATACAAACTTGATTGGTCGGTGGTAGTGTCTTGCGGCACATGAGCATTCTTGAAACTTCACCAAGGCATTAGCATGAGCCTCGAGCACAAGAACAAGCGAGCATGGAAATCTTGGATGATGCATCCCAATGTTCCACAACATTGTAGTCACTCTTCTTGATAATCTTGAATTTCCTCCATTTCTTGTTTGGAGGTGTCTTGATAACTTCCTTTGGTACTTACAGGTGGCGGGATGAGTTCTTGGTTCTTTCCCTCTAGCTTGGGAATGGGTTGAGCAGTTGGAATCAGTCGCGATGTCTTTTGGAGGAGAGATATCTGGAGAGAATACTCTTCGGTTCGGTCACCTTACTAGATCGGTGATGTTGTCAATGTCGGGAATGGTAGCTTTGAAAGATCTTCAATGGTCGGAGGTCTTGCTTGACACCATGATAGTAAACCTCGGATCCATAATTCCAAGGGATAGCCTTGGAGGAATATGGGCGGTCTTGGAGAAGTGATAATGAGAGGTGCCACTCTAGGCCGCAGGATCAGAGAGGAAATCCTTATTGTATTAACATCGGCATAATCTTACGGAAATCGTCACCCCATTCGGTCGCCTTAACATCTTCAATAGGAATCTTGTAGCTCTCGGGGCAGTGTACTTCACCATGTAATCATACTTTCCACTTGGCTGCCCAAGGTATCCCACACGAGATGGTCTTGTTTCGTTCGCATTGTCAATCTTCAACTTAGACATTTCTTCACACAACACGGTGGTTTGAAATAGTATCTCACGGTTATCCATCACATTGAACCGTCTTCTCAACCAAGCACAACCATCCGGCGGATGGGCACCAACAATTCTCTGGGCATCTGGGTTGACACCGGCTTGCAACAAATTCTTCTTAACGGTCATCGGAGGAATGGTCAAGTCATCCATGTTGAAAACATAAGTATCATCACCAACACATTGGAACCCTTGTCATGGTTAGGCATAGGCGCGTTGATCACATTAGTCTCAGCGGAGGATCAAATTCAATGCTTAGCTTCAATCATATCTTGAATCTTGTTCTTGAGCCAACAATCATCGATATTATGTCACGGGCTATTGGAATGGTAAGCACACTTAGCATTAGGATTGTACTTGAGAGGAAGTGTTGACATTACGAGGAGGATCCCTCAAAGCAATCACTCTGCTTTCAACATGTGTTGCAAGGCTTGCGACAATGGCATGTTGATCTTAAGCTTCTTAGTGGCGTTACAGTTCGCGCGTTGTCTCGAGGTTGTCTTGATGTAGGATTGGAGATCCTGGCCCTGATTGAGCACGGTCGGTCTTGGCTCGGCTTTTCGACCATACACATTGGCTTCTTTCTTACCACCAAAGATCTTTTCGCGCGTTTGAAGATGTCTCTACAGAATCTTCCACTCTTGATACCGACCTCAATCGCTCGCTTTGTCAATATCATTCGGTGAATCCGGTGAAGAGTTTCAATTAGATGATTGAAGAATGGGCTGTCGGTGTCCCCATGAACATATCAACCAACTCCCTATTGGACAAGGGTGGTTGAACTCTTCACTGCTAGATCTCTCCACTTGAGCATACTCCTTGAACTTCTCATCACGACCCATAGACATGCTTTGTAGTTGCATGCAGTGGGTGTCAATTGACATTGTACTCATCATGCGTGAAAGCATCGTAAGTCACTCAAAGTATGGATACGGTCATTCTCTAGCGATAATACCACTCCAATTGAGTTCGGACAAACTCTCTTGAAAATAGTGCATCCACAACTTTACATCATCGATGTGGGGATTGATCTTACGGACATAGGACTTCAATGCGACTTTGGGCAAGACATGCCATCATACTTGGCAAAAGTTGGAACTTTGAACTTGGGAGGAATCACAACACGAGGAGCAAGACTCGGATCATCAAAATTCAGCCGGACATCTTCAAGTTTTCCACACATTGAGACGATCTTCAAGTTGCTTGTACTTGTCATCTTCATTAGAGTATTGGCCATCATCATAGTTCTTCTCAAGCTCGGTGGCTGCCTTCACCATCACCCTTGTTACTTTCCTCGGTATGGACACTTCCTTGAGAGAGCTCAATCGGTGACCACCTTAGGACCACCTTTGTAGCGTCGCCCATGTTGAGAGACCAACAACCTTCTTCTTCTTGTTGATGAGCTTCTTCAAATCTTCTTGGCCTTGGACCAAGTGGTGAACATCTGCTTGGCCAGGCATTACGAGCTTAGAGATCTTTGTGATCTGTTCAAGAGCCATTTACGCTAAAATAAATAGCGAGCAAATGAGAAAACCAATCTCAATGTACACTGATGCAATGTTATGCTATGCTATGCAATGTTTATGCGAATGCAATGCAATGTTTTCAAGGACCTTAGAGATTTAAATTTGTTAAACAAGCAATGAACAAACATTTATTAGTACTTTTTTCATTATTCTTTTTCTTTTTAAGTACAAGAGATAGTTCAAAACAATAAGGAAAACATATAAATCCTAAAGCTCTAAGTCTCCCATGGTCGCTTCCTCTTGGTGCCGATGTAAGCGTTGATGTTTCGCTCCTCGTGAAGTAGCTTAGTCAACTCTAGCACTTTCTTCTCGCTTGCGTAACACTGAGCTTCAAAGGTATCCCTCTCTTCCTTGAGCTGAATCCAGGATCTCTTCAAGTCTTCAAAATCAGTAGGCATGTCAGGATGGAGAACAGTATAGGTCGTCACCTATAGCAGGTTCCATAATTCTTGGTAGAGCAGTGTGAATGGCATCATGAGGTTTTGAGCTCGAGCTCGCACCCATTTGAGGTAAGGTTCCCAAGGAATGGGATTTTGGTGCCCCAAAGTCTTGGTATCAGTCTTCTTTACCATGCCCCAAGCGTGTATAAACCTTCGTCGGTAATTCTGGAGATCATGATTGTAATCGAACACAATATCTTGGAGAAGCATATCATGTGGACCATCTCTTCGGGCAAAACCAAACTGATGTAGAGCTAGAGAAGGGTTGTAAGGAATACCTCCCCTTATACCAAGGAGTGGTACATTAGGGAATTCTCCACAACGCTCGATGAAGATGAAGTCCTTTTGAGAGAAAAGACTCCAACGGATATCTGAATGGGAGAGTGACATTAGCCTTTGAGACCATCTCAACCTTTGTTCGTTCTTCAAAACTGATGGAGGAAGGTGCGAAATAAACCACCTGGAAAGTAACGGTACACAACACATGAGAGTTCCTTGTCTCTTAGTAGTACGAGTGTGGAGAGAATGTAGAGTATCTCCAAGTAAAGTGGGCACAGGATTGCGGGTAAGGAACAACTTGATGGCATTGATATCTATGAATTGATCCGAATTAGGAAATAGAACCAAACCATAAATTAATAAGGCCACAATGTTTTCAAATGCATGGAAACTCATAACTTTGAGGAGTTCTCGGGCTTTCTTGATTAAGAACTTGGAAAGTAAACCCTTAACTCCACTTCTAGTTTCCCAATTGGCTTGATATCGGCGCTTAAGATGTAAAGCGATGATGCAATGTCTTAGGAACCTTTTCTAGACGGTGAATGGCATTTGGTCAAGAATAGGTATCCCAAGTAACAGAGAACTCTTCAAGGTAGAAACCAACTGATAATCTGGAATGTAAAGCAATGGTGTTTGGATCGAATAACGAGAATAGGACATGCATCATATCTTCTTCAAAAGGGATAACCAAATCAAGTAGATAACCATGTCTTTTGATGAGCCGAGCATGGTGGGAATTTACGAAACCAAATCTTTGAGTGAGAAGGGATACCCGAAGTTGATTCGGATAGTCTTTCTAGAAGCCATAATCCCTACAAAGCGAGCAAAGATAAATCCTAGGTCCTTGAAATAGTTAGAAATGATATCCAATGCGGATGATGTCATGATGTCATGTTTGGCACACACAAACAATTCATACAATGAGCCTAGGTTTAAGGCTTGCATGAGGTATAGGTGATTACCCACCAAAAGTTTGAGTTGGTTCATCTGTCCTATAATAGTAACGGGTTCTAGGAATCTCACATCATTGATCTTTCTCGTAGGCGTTTATTTCAATCTGACCAAGTGGTCGATCGAAAATATCCCAAAGTCGATCTCAATGGCGTAGCATCGGTATCAACCAACCTCGGTCTACACAAAGCCGGCCATCTCACTACTTTCTAATGGCCAAGATGGGTCAATTAAGGTTCTAAAAGTTTAGTTAGCGCTTGATGACACCACGCAGAAGCCAAATACTATCTTCAACTCGGGAATGAAGAGTATCGGGACAACCAAAGTGTCACGCGTAGCCATCATGTTGACCGTTTAGTTATCGTCTAGCGGTCGCGATGATCTAATGCTACTTACCTAAAAGGAAACCGGATCGGTGTAGGATCCCCACAAATATAATACCCAAGCAACCCTTAAAGATAAAGCATACAAGTCAAACAAAAAGCGGTAAAAGTTATCTAGAAATCCCTAAGGCAATTCTCTCTTTTAGGATTTTCCCAATGATCATGATTCGTAACACGGTGAAGCTGACTTTGTAGGATTTTGTATCCAAATGTGCGGATAGCAAGAGTCGCCACCGACTTTTATTTTATCCAATTAAGGGAAGGTAAAAGTACGAGAAAAAGACCCGTTAGATTACGAGTTCGGGAGAATGGTTATGAAAAGGGAAGGTATTAGCACCCTTTCCATCCGTAGTTATCTCGGGCTCTTAGTTGCTCTAGATCACCTTTTAAAATTGCTTTACGTGTGTTTGACAAAATGTTTTGAAAAGGCATTTCGCTTTGACTTTGTAATGACTCATGTAGGAGTGTATACAAAGTGTTAGGAAATGTTTCGTTTTGAAAAGAGTTTGAACTTTGACAAAAGTGTAAGGTGTGAAAAGTATTTTGATTTAGGCGAGCAACTAAAGACTTATTACCCACTTTCGAATTGGTCGTTTTTGTTGATCGTTCCTTTAGAATAGCGCTAGCCATACCATTAGTTAGTAGGTAGCTCCATTCGTTGGATGTAAGCGGGACGTTCGAAGGGACATCAGATGGTCATAGAAGGCAACTTGGGAGGTATCCTAGCACATTCGAAGGGACTATCATCATTTTCGTGGGCGACAATCGAGGTCAAGATCATGTATTTGGAGGCGACATCGTGGGTCTATGATCTTTGTATCGAAGGACTATGATGATTTGTTTTGAAGGCAGCGGTGCTAGAATACCTCTACGTTCGAGGACATGACCATTTGTAATCGTAAGGCAGCGAGAGAATTACCTAAGGGTGCGTGTGTGAATAAGTGTGTTGATTTCGGATATTTGTTATCTTGAAGTTAGTGGGCTATGTTCATTATTATCTTGCCATACATGCCTAGTTACTAGCAATTTATAGGGTGCGGAAAGTAAAATGCGGAATGTAAAGATGCGGAAAGGTAAATGTCCGCTATTACATGGCTTTGGGGCGGATACATAATTTAAAATACGGAAAATAAAAACCTAATTTAAACTATTACATCCATGACAGTTACATTATTGGAAAATAAAATGAAAAGGTAAAAAGCGTCCGATTTGGAAGAACACAGTAAAGCGAGCGAGAATCGGAAAATATGATGAAATCAAGATAAGAAAATGTTAGAAAAAATGCAAATTTTTATATGGGAAAATTATTATATGCTGGAAATAATATAAATATGCTAAAATAATTTTTTGGGATTTTTTAGATGCAATTTAACAATTTCAAATGAATTTACAATGATTTAAATGCAAAATTACAAATAAAAATAAATATGCATGCAAAATTATATTTTTTAATTTTACAAATTAAATAAAGGTTTTATGAAAATAATGTAAAAAGAAAAATAATTTTTGATGATTTTTTAATGCATAAATAAAATTGTGAAAAGAATTAAAAACAATGCAAAAATATTAAAATATATGAAAAAACATGAAAATATGCAAAGTTGAGAAAAAGAAACAAAACTGGTGCCCATGGGGATCGAACTCAGGACACTTTGGAGCATCTGGGAATAGTCCACGCCTTAACCGCTACGCCACGTTGCGTCTGATGTTTGAAAACGAATTGAGTGGAAGAAAACACGCGTCGCTCTCTGGCTTCCTCCCGCTCGCGCCATCCATCGTCTTCAACCTTTTGAATTTTTGAAAGATAGCGTCGGCTTTTGCTCGACGCAACAGGCCCTGGCAGGCCCTGGCAAAATCAAAAACACAGCATACATAATATAAATAACATCCAAGGCCATGATTCGATTCCTTGAAGCATTCCGAACACACTGGTATGGGTCTTATGGTCCAATTTTTCCTGTTAAGGGAAACCCTAATTCGTTCACAGAAACCCTAATCATGGTGTAACACGATTTAGGCCATGGAAATTCAATTGGCTTGCCCAGAAAGCTTGCAAACACATCACTAAACACAAAAACAACAACAAATCGAGTTAATAATGCATGAATGAGTGAATTCAAATTTTGAAAATTCAAGAACAAACCGATTTCAATTTTCACGATTCTTGATGTTTTTTGGCAAAGTAAAGGCCTGAATCGATTCTGGAGATGTCAAGGAATGTGTTGGACACCTCAAAATCGATTGAAAACGGCTGGAAGTAGGATTGCCAATAGCTTGCTTGCCACGGTTTTTTCAGTTTGAGAATAGGGTTTCTAGGGAAATTTTTTCGTTCTCTTTCATGTGGTATGCATCAGGTATAAGTACTGGATGGATTTGGGATCATTATTGGCAAGAATCAATCACCATTCAATGAAAATCAATTTTGATTTTTGTACAAAATCAAATTTTCAAAATTTGATTAATTCTCAATCCAATCTTGCCAAATTGATCAATTTTCGAAAATTGCTAGCATTTGTAAGTTACTTGAGTCCCAAGGAAGGAATAAAATCAATCTTTGCAATTAATTTTGATTTTATAATTTATTTTAAAATTTAATTTGTATTTAAATGAATAAATTCCAAATTAAATAGAAAAATAAATCAAAAATTCATGGCATTGGGCTTGGATATTCCTAATTGTATGAGGAATAAGTTTGGATGAAGAAAAAGCAAGCCCATTTGCAAAAAATTTGATTTTTAGAAGTATCTCTCTTTGTGCATTCCTTCAAAATTGCCCAACTTGTGAATGGTGTATCTTGCTCAATTTTCCACATTTTTGAGTGTTCTTGGACTTTTTGGAAAGCTCTAAGAGTCCTCTAACCAACCTTTTTGGTCTCATCTCAATTGCAGTTTCCATGCTCAATATATCTTCAAAACAAAAAGTTGACTTTTTGTTAACTTTGAAAATGACCTGTAATGTTTTGAGCTATACCTCTCAAATGAAGCATTTTTTGGATATTCTTGTGAGACATGAAGTTGTAGAAAATTGAATTTCCTTCAAAACAAGAGGTGGTGGAAAAATTTCTGAGAAAGCATGTGAAAGTTATGATCAGTCAAAGTTCAGTTGACTTTTCACCTAGAAACCCTAATTTAGAAAGTTTGACTTTTGAGCAAATCTTGAGTTTTCTTGATGAATCATGATCAACCCTTGATCAAATGATGAATGTAACTTCAAAATGAGGATGTTGACCAAAAATTATGAAGTTTGGTATATGTTGACCATAGTTGACTTTTGTCAATCTGTGATTTTCAACCATCGGCGATTATGCGAGGAAACTTGACTTATGAGGCTTGAAACTTGACATGGAGAATCTTTGAAGCATATGAGGAGGCATGAAGACCATTGGAGATGTTGGAAGTCCATCTTGATGAGAGATACCAACCTAGTTTGGGTTGATTGTCTAGGAGAGAGTTTGTCGATCAACTCTTAAGGATCCTTGAGTATAGACTCTTGAGTAGATGGAGGCAAATTTTGAGGTATGACAATTTGCAAGATAAAATATCTGAAATCAACACACTTCTTTCACACACCCTTAGGGTAATTCTCTCGTTGCCTTCGAATTCAAAATGGTCATGTCCCTCGAGCGTAGAGGTATCCTAGCACCGTTGCCTTCCAAACAAATCATCATAGTCCCTTGATACAAGATCATAAGACCCACGATGAACTTCGAATACATGATCTTGACCCTCGATTGTCGCCTCACGAAAATGATGATAGTCCCTTGAATGTGCTAGGATACTTCCTACAGTTGCCTTCTATGATCATCCGATGTCCCTTGAATGTCCGCTTACATCCAGCGAATGGAGCTACCTACTAACTAATGGTATGGCTAGCACTATTCTAAAGGAGCGTAGAAATGCAACGACCAATTCTGAGTGGGTAATAAGTCTTTTTGTTGCTTGCTCTAAACCAAATGCTTTTCACACCACACACTCTCTTTTTTAAAAGTTCAAACTCTTTTCAAAACGAAACATTTCCGAACACTTTGTATACACTCCTACATGAGTCATTACAAAGTCAAAGCGAAATGCCTTTTTCAAAACATTTTTTATCAAACACGAGAAAGCAATTTTAAAGGTGATCTAGAGCAACTAAGAGCCCGTAGATAACTACGGATGGAAAGGGGTGCTAATACCTTCCCTTTTCATAACCATTCTCCCGAACTCAGAATCTAAACGAAGGTCTTTTTCTGTACTTTTACCTTCCCTTAATTGGATAAAAATAAAAGTCGGTGGCGACTCTTGCTATCCGCACATTTGCGATACAAAAATCCACAAAGTCAGTTCACCGTATTACAGAATTGGCGACTCTGCTGGGGAATGACCCTAAAGAGAGAATTGCCTTAGGGATTTCTAGATAACTTTTATCGCTTTCTGTTTGACTTGTTTGCTTTATCTTTAAAGGGTTGCTTGGGTATTATATTTGTGGGGGATCCTACACCCGGATCCGGGTTTCCTTTTAGGTAAGTAGCATTAAATCATCACGACCGCTAGACGTATAACTAAACGGTCAACATGATGGCTACGTTAGCGTGACACTTTGGTTGTCCCGATACTCTTCATTCCCAAGTTGAAGATAGTATTTGGCTTCTGCGTGGTGTCATCAGCGCTAACTAAACTTTTAGAACCTTAATTGACCCATCTTGGCCATTAGAAGGTAGTGAGATGGCCGACTTTGAGACTAAGGTTGGTTGATACTCGATGCTACGCTCATTGAGATCGGACTTTTGGGACATTTTCGACCACTTGGTAGTCGTATTGAAATAGCGCCTACGAGAAAGATCAATGATGTGAGATTCCTAGAACCGGTTACTATTATGGGACGGGATGAACCAACTCAAACTTTTGGTGGGGTAAACACCTATACCTCTTGCAAGCCTTAAACCTAGGCTCATTGTGTGAATTGTTTGTGTGTGCTAAACATGACATCATGACATCATTTGCATTGCATGTCATTTCTAACTATTTCAAGGACCTAGGGATTTATCTTTGCTCTTGTTTTGTAGGGATTATGGCTTTAGAAAGACTATCAGAATCAACTTCATGGGTATACCTTCTCGACTCAAAATTGGTTTGAAATTCCGACCATGCTCGGTTCATCAAAGACATGGTTATCTACTTGATTTGGTTATCTCGGTTTTGAAGAAGATATGATGCATGTCTATTCGGTTCTTGATCCGAAACACCATTGCTTTACATTCCCAGTTATCAGTTGGTTCCTACCTTGGAAGAGTTCTCTAAGCTACTTGGGGTACCTATTCTTGACCAAATGCCATTCACGGTCTAGAAAAGGTTCCTAAATGCGAACATCGCATCGCCTTACATCTTAAGCGCTCGGACATTGAAGCCAATTGGGAAACTAGTGGAGTTAAGGGTCTACTTTCAAGTTCTTAATTAAGAAAGCGAAATTCCTCAAAGTTATGAGTTTCCATGCATTCGAAGACATTGTGGCCTTGCTAATCTATGGTTTGGTTATATTCCCTAACTCGGATCAATTCATAGATGTCAATGCCATCAAGTTGTTTCTTACCCGTAAACCTGTGCCTACTTTACTTGGAGACATCCTACATTCTCTCCACACTCGTACTACTAAGAGACAAGGAACTCTCATGTGTTGTATACCGTTACTTTGAAGGTGGTGTATTTCGCACCTTCCTCTATCAGTTTTGAGGAATGAACAAAGGTTGAGATGGTCTCAAAGATTGATGTCACTCTCTCATTCAGATATCCGTTGGAGTCTTTTCTCTCAAAAGGACTTCACCTTCATTGAGCGTTGTGGAGAATTCCCTAATGTACCACTACTTGGTATAAGGGGAGGTATTACTTACAACCCTTCTTTAGCTCTACGTCAGTTTGGTTTTTCCCGAAGAGATGGTCCTCATGATATGCTTCTCCAAGATATTGTGTTCGACTACAATCACGATCTCCAGAATTACCGACGAAGGTTCATACATGCTTGGGGCATGGTAAAGAAGGCGATACCAAGACTTTGGGGCACAAAACTCCATTCCTTGGGAACCTTACCTCAAATGGGTGCGAGCTCGAGCTCAAAACCTCATGATGCCATTCACGCTGTTCTACCGATAATTATGGAACTGTTGCTATAGGTGGCGTACCCTATCGTTCTCCATCCCGACATGCCTCGATTTTGAAGACTTGAAGAGATCTGGATTCACTCAAGGAAGAAAGGATACCTTTGAAGCTCGATGCTATGCAAGTGAGAAGAAAGTGCTAGAGTTGACCAAGCTACTTCACGAGGCGAAGCATCAGCGCTACCTCGGCACCAGAGGAAGCGCCCATGGGAGACTTAGAGCTTTAGGATTTTTATGCTTTTCTTTTGTTATTGTTTTGAACTATCTTTTGTACTTAAAAAGAAAAGAATAATAAAAGTACTAATAAATGTTTGTTCTTGCTTGTTTAACAAATTTAAATCTCTAAGGTCCTTGAAAACATTGCATTGCATTCGCATAAACATTGCATATCATAGCATAACATTGCATCACGGTACATTGGAGATTGGTTTTCTCATTTGCTCGCTATTTATTTTAGAAATGGCTCTTGAGCAGTCATCAAAGATCTTCAAACTCGAATGCTTGGTTTCGTGAGATGTTCACCGCTTGGTCAAGGCCAAGAAGATCGAAAAAGCTCATCAACAGAGAAGAAGGTTGTTGGTCTCCTCGACATGGGTAGGCGCTACAAAGGTGGTCCTAAGAGGTCGGTCGGATAGAGCTCTCGGAAGGAAGTGTCAAGGCGAACAAAGTAACAAGGGGATGGTGAAGGCGGTCGGCTGAGCTTGAGAAGAACTATGATGATGGCCAATACTCGATGAGGATGACAAGTACAAGCAACTTGAAGACCGTCTGAATCTTGTGGAAAACACGAAGATGTCGGGCTGAATTTTGATGATTTGAGTCTTGTCCACAGTGTTGTGATTCCTCCCAAATTCAAAGTTCAACTTTTGCTAAGTATGATGGCATGTCTTGCTCTAAACTGCATTTGAAGTCTTATGTTGGAAGATCAATCCCACTTGATGATTGTGGATGCATTATTTTCAAGAGTTTGTCCGGAACCCAATTGGAATGGTACTATCGGCTAGAGAATGACCGTATCCGTACAGGTGACTTGGCGATGCTTTCTCTGACAATATGAGTACAATCTTTGAATTGACACCTACTCGCATGCAACTACAAAGCATGTTTATGGGTCGTGATGAGAAGTTCAAAGTATGCTCGAAATGGAGATCTAGCGGTGAGTTCAGCCACCCTTGTCCAATAGGGAGTTGGTTGATATGTTCATGGGAACAGCGGGCCCATTCTTCAATCATCGATTGGAAACTCTTGATGGGTTCAGAGTGATCTTGACAGAGGCGTATTGAAGTTGGTATCAAGTGGGAAGATTCGGTAGAGTCATCTTCAAATCTTTGCGAAGAGATCTTTTGGTGGTAAGAAAGAAGCTAATCTTGTGTATGGTCGGAAAAGCCGAGCCAAGACCGACCGCGCTCAATCTGTAGGGGCGGTTGTGATCTCGATCCTACATCGGCACAACCTCGGTGAGACAGCGTAGCGAGCAGCGCCACGAGCGGTTTACAAAGATCAATATGCCATTGTCGAAGCCTTGCAACACTTGTTGAAAGCGGTGATTACCTTGAGGATCCTCCTCGAATGTCAATACCTCTTCTCAGAGATACAATCCTAATGCTAAGTGTGCTTACCATTCCAATAGCCGGGGCATGACGACAATTGTTGGCCTTTGAAGAACAAGATTCAAGATATGATTGAAACTAAGCGATTGAGTTTGATCCTCTGTTGAGACTCGAATGTGATCAGCGCCTATGCTAATCATGACAAGAGTTCCAATCTTTGTTGGTGGCGATACTTATGTTTTCAACATAGATGACTTGACCATCCCTCGATGGTAAAGAAGAATTTATTGCAGTCGGTGTCAACCGGGATGCCCGGAGAATTGTCGTTGGTGCCCATCGCACGATGGTTGTGCTTGGTTGAGAAGGCGTGTTCGATGCATGATGGACAAGCGTGAGATACTATTTACGAAACCACTGTGCGAAGGCGTGTGAAGAAATGTCTAAGTTGAAGATTGACAATGCGAGCAATGTACCATCATGTGGGATACCTTGGGGCAGCCAAGTGGAAAGTATGATTACATGGTGAAGTACACTTTGTTCAAAGCTACAAAATTCCTATTGAAGATGTTAAAGCGAGGATGGGGTGGCGAGTTCCCAGAAGACTATCTTGATATTAACACTATAAGGATTTCCTCTGTGATCCTGCCTAGAATGGCACCTCTCATTATCACTTCTCCAGACCAGTTCCATATTCCTCGACAAGGCTATCCCTTGGAATTATGGGTGATGTTTACTATCATGGCGTCAAGCAAGGCCCTCGACCATTGAAGATCTTCTTGTTGAAGCTACCATTCGACATTGACAACATCACCGATTCTAGTAAGGTGACCCGAGCAGGAAGTATTCTCTCGGATATCTCTCCTCCAAAGACACATGACTCGACTCGCATTCCGGCTATTCAACCCATTCCCCAAGCTAGAGGAAAGAACGTGACTCATCTGCTCGACGGAAGTACCAAAGGATTCTTGAAGACACCTCAAACAAGAAATTGAAGATTATCAAGAAGAGTGACTACAATGTTGTGGAGCAGTTGGGACGGACTCCGTCCAAGATCTCCATGCTTGCTTTCTGCTCTTGTGCTCGAGGCTCATACTAACGCCTTGGTGAAGTTTCGAAGAATGCTCGTGTACCGCAAGACACTACCTCTTGACCGATTCGAAGTTTGTATTGCTAGCTTGGCGCCAATAATGGCCTAGGCTTCTCGATCTTGATTTAACTCCTGGGAAAGAAACACAACAAAGCCTTGCATCTACATTGTGAATGCACTACATATCTCATGTCTTGGTAGATACAGGTTACTCGAATATCCTACGAATCGACTTGATGTCGAAGGGTTGATTCGAGACCCGGTGACATAATTGTGAGAGCTTTTGATGGTTCTAAGCGACGGTGCTTGGAGAGCTCACTACTGCTGTTAAAGTCGGTTCCCGGACTTTTGACTCCACTTTCTTTGTCATGGACATCCGTCCGACTACTCTTACCTACTTGGGCCCTTGGATACATGGGGCGGTATTATTACTTCCACCACACGAGGCTGAAGTACCGGTGAAAGGGAAGGTTGTTACGATATGTGGTGAAGAGGAGTATATGGTCGGTCATCTATAGTCATTCCGATACCTCGAGATGGAAGGTGAATTCTTTGAGACTCCTGTCAAGCTTTTGAGACAATCCCAGTCGTGCTGTTGACTCTCCGCCACTCTGAAGTTACACAAGCTCCGCCTAGGATGGCCTCATTGAAAGATGCTCAATTCTTTGTTGAAGAAGGTAGTACTATTTGGGGTCAGTCTTCCTTTCAAATCCAACAAGTGGTTTAGGCTTCACCAAAGGTCGGAAGATGATCGGCGAGCGTGCGGCCAACTTCCTTTCGCATTAGCCAGAGTGGAATCCATGCTATAGAAGACGACGACAACGACTTCGACATCAGCAATTGGATCTTTCCAACTCCAGAACATGGGCTCAGCAATTGGAAGGCTGAAGACGTCATACAATCTCCTTTAGTCAGATGTAATTGCTCTTGTTTTGTTTTGCTTTTCGTATTTCTTTATGTTTTGAACAATAAATCTTGAAAGCCTAGTGCCTTGCCCGGGGCATCATGGCTCGTTTGCGAGGGTTATTATCTGTCATTTGCGTATTTTCATTCAATAAATCGTTGGACTTTTGCATTCAATTGTTTGTTTTCTTTCTTTTACTTTATCACCCCTTCAAAAAGCTATGTGTTTCTTACACACACCCGTGATACAACTGAGAATCACTCGAATCTAGTTAATAATAGCTATGCTATTGCTAAATATGACTTTGATAATCCGATCTACCAAGCGAAGGCGGTGAGGAAGATTGTGAAGTGCCGGAGAACTTGCGGGGCTACAGCAGAAGAGCGAGTTATCTGACCACGAAGAGCAAGTTGAGGTTGTGAATTTGGAGTCTTGAAGACAGAAAAGAGATCAAGATAGGAGGCGGGTCTTGAGAGCAGTGTTAAAGAAAGGTTGGTTCGGATGCTACGAGACTACATTGAGGTTTTCTTGGTCATACGAACATGCGAGTTTAGACATTGATATTGTGGTGCCGATTGCCGACAAAATAAGGTTTTCTCGGTGAAGCGAAGGTTAAATCGCATGCGTCTGAGATGTTAGAAAATCAAAGCGAAGTTATAAACAGTTCAACGCGGTTTCTTAGCTGTCACCTCTTATCCCGATGGGTTGCAAATGTGGTACCCGTACCTAAGAAGGATGGCAAAGTGCGAATGTGTGTGGATTGAGATCTGAACAAAGCAAGTCCGAAGCGATTTTCCTCCCTCATATTGATGTTACGGTTGACAACACCGCTCGGCACAAGGTTTTCTCCTTCATGGATGGTTTCTCCGGTTACAATCAAATCAAAATGGCTCCGAAGACATGGAAGACTACTTTTGTTACGGTGGGGCACTTTACTACAAGGTTATGCTTTTTGAATGAAGAATGCGGCGCCACTTATCGGTGCTATGGTGACATTGTTTCATGACATGATTCATCACGAGATAGAGGTCTCGTCGGCGACATGATAGCTCGATCATAGGTGAAGAAGAACATCTTGATCATTTCGACAGGTTGAAGAAGTCTGATTGAGACTTAATCAACAAGTGCACCTTTGGAGTCGGATCAGGAAAACTCCTAGGGTTTGTTGTCGTTGGTAAAGGTATTGAGGTTGACCCGCCAAGGTTAAAGCTATTCAAGAGATGCGGCTCCGAGAAAGGGTCGGAGGTTTCTTGGGCCGATTAAACTACATTGCATTCATTGCACACTAGCTACTTGTGAGCCAATCTTCAAGTTACTAAGAAAGATCAAGTAGTGGAATGGAGCAGCGATTGCGGATCGCTTTTGACAAAATCAAGGTACCTACAAAATCCTCCTATCCGATGCCACGAAGAAGACCTCTTATCATGTACTTGGCGGTGTTAGAGAATTCAATGGGGTGTGTGTTGGGGCAACATGGCGAGTGCAGTCGAAAAGAGCATGCAATATACTACCTTAGCAAAAGTTTACCGGTGTGAAACAAGATACTCACGCTTGAGAAAACTTGCAACGCTTTGGCTTGGGCTGCTCGCCGACTAAGGCAGTATATGTTGACTCACACTACCTTGTTGATTTCAAGATGGATCCGATAAAATACATATTTGAAAACCAGCTCTCTCGGGAAGAATAGCAAGATGGCAAATGATCTTGACGAATATGACATCGGTACACTTCTCGAGCGATCAAAGGAAGTGTAGTGGATCATTTGGCTCATCAAGCCGTAGATGACTATCGATCTATGCGGTTCAATTTCGAGACGAAGATGTTTTACTAGTTCTGATTGTGAAGAACCGGGCCGGACGAAGGACACGAACAAGGATCGATGGACCATGGTCTTTGATGGAGCCTCAAGCGCACTTGGCAATGGCATTGGCGCCATCATTACATCCCTACAGGCGGACATCGCCTTTCACCGCTAGATTATGTTTGATTGCACTAACAACATGGCGAATCTGGCGTGCATCATGGGTATCAAAACGCTATTGACTTAAGAATCAAGTTCTTGCAAGTGTATGGAGACTCGACTTTAGTGATCGGTCAGTTAAGGCGGCGTGGGATACAAGCATCAGAATCTCATTCCATATCGAGCATGTTACGGTTTGATCCCTACTTGAAGAGATTTTTTGATCACATTCCACGAAGAGAATCGGTTGGCGGGCGCATTGGCTACTATGTCATCTATGTTCAAGGTTAGATGGGACAACGAGGCTCCCGGATCATCATTGAGAAGTTTGACGAACCAGCATATTGTTATGAGCTTGATACGAAGAGAAACCTTGGTACTATGAAGAGATATCTTGAGACTCGGGAATATCCAGGGGCATCATCAATGATAAAGTTCATGAGAAGATTTGCATCCAAATTCTTCCTCGACAGCGACATCTTATACAAAGCGCAACCCACGACTTGTGCTTACTCCATTGTGTAGACGAAAATCTGCGAATCATGGAAGAGTTACAGAAGGCGCATTTGGTACCGCTCGGTGGACACACTATGGCTAAGAAGATTTTGAGAGCAGGTTACTATTGGTCCACCATGGAAGCGATTGTCACCTATGCTCGATCTTGTCACAAGTGCGGTTATGCCGACAAAGTACGTTACCTCAATACCTCTGAATGTTTTAACTTCTCCTTGGCCTTTTGCAATGTGGGGCATTAACATGATTGGAGAAATTAAGCCCACAGCTTCCAACGGACATCGCTTCATCCTTGTGGCAATCGATTATTTCACCAAATGGGTAGAAGCAGCCTCGTTCACATCTGTTACCAAGAATGTCGTGGCTCGATTCATCAAGCATAATCTTATCTATCGGTATGGCACCCCTGAAAGGATTATCACAGATAACGGTTCCAATCTCAACAACAAGATGATCACCGAACTCTGCACGCAGTTCAAGATCAAGCATCACAATTCTTCTCCGTATCGACCTAAGATGAATGGCGCAGTGGAAGCCGCTAACAAGAACATTAAGAAGATTATACAAAAGATGACGGTGACTTACAAGGATTGGCATGAGATGTTACCATTTGCTCTTCATGGTTATCGCACTCTGATGCGAACATCAACAAAGAACCCCGCTCTCTCTATCACGGTATGGAAGCCGTCTTACCCATCGAGGTTCGAGATACCCTCGACGAGTCCTCGGGAGGCGAGTTGGCGAAAACGATTGGGTCGATTCGCCTTGACGATTAACTTGATTGATGAAAGCGACTCGCGTCCATCGCCATGGACAGTTATCGAGCGAATGATCGAGCATTTAACAAGAAGGTCAAGCATCGAGTTTACAAGTCGGTGATCTAGTAGTCAAGCGCATCATTCTTCCAAAGGTGATCGAGGGGCAAATGGACTCCCACCTATGAAGGACCATTTGTAGTCAAGCAGTATTTTCGGTAGACTATGATACTTAGCACCATGGATGGTGAAGACTTCCCACACCATGAGCGAGACATAGTCAAAAATACTACGCATAAAGAGACCGCTAGGTCGGTGGCCTAAGCAAAAATAAGGGCATCTGGCGAACCAAAGGTTCGGGCAAAAGTTAAGGATATATACAAAACATGTACACCGGCAGAGTCGAAAACACGAAAAGGCGGCTTGGGCAAAAAGGTATCGGTGGGCGAAAACCGAAAGGCGGTCTAGGCAAAGTTAGGGATTTAAGCGTACGACTATGTCTCTTCGGATCACTGCTTCGGACTACTATCGAGCATTCAAGATTCAAATGGCGAAGATCGATCTACTCACTTTCTCTTGACGAGGAGATGAGATAGTTGAAATATATAGTACTAGCATAGTTGGAACTTAACGAGATTGTTTCCATAGCTTTTACCTTTCTTGTGTACAAACTACTTGGCCATCGCCACATTTCAAATAAATGCAAGTTCTTTCTCTTTACAATATTGTTGTTTGCATAAGTCCAACGTTTGCTTTGAATGATTATATGCATTTGACAATAAAATCTAATCGCAAACATACGAAAAGTGAACATACAAAAGTGCTTACTACGGCTCGGGGTTGGGCGACAAAAAGTCACCAAAACATTCCCCCAGAGCATGATCCCCACAAGGTGTTACCTACAAATCTCCCTCAGCGGAGTATGTATTAATCAGCGGTGATTCCACTCAACCAAGCAATGTTACATCGGTCTCAGCGGTAACACTTCACCCCGATCAAGTATTTATCCCGGGGATATCTCGATCCTTTCCTTTTCCCAGCGGTATCGGACCGAAACTTGGTCGGATAGTGCATCGGAGAAACTTCATCTTCATCCCAGCCGGAGATTACAGCTCTGACTCTTCAACCGGTCTCCGGCAACTATCAAATGCTCTCCGGCGAATCTACACGAATCCCGATGGGCGCCTCTAAATTTCCTCGGCGGGATCTACATACAAGGTCCCCAGCGGATCGCCTCCAGTTCTCCTCGGCGGGGTCTATATGAGATCTCCAACAACGAGCCTCTCGGATCTCTACCTTCCTCAACAATATCTAGGCCCAAGACTTGGTCGGATAGTGCATCGGAGGAATCCGGGATATCTTTCTTCTCCTTCAAAGCGGGGTTCTCACCTACTCGATTCCCCAGCGGTGAGTCGAAATCCTCGAAGCAGAATATCCGCATCTTCTTCAAGATGGATATGTTTTGAAATACCACAACATCTATCATTCATACATTTCTCATAAAGTCATAATTCATGCATATGTCATTCCTTTATCATGCATCATACTTTGCATAAAACTAACAAATATTCTATCAAAGTTTCCTTGTTTTTTCAAAAGCAGTAACAATCACTTTAAACGGGTCGAGATTAAGCCCGAATCGGCGGAAAACTATCGAAAGACCGCCCTTGGTTGTCCTCCGACGGTTGGTCGAGTTAAGCCCGAATCGGGGAAAACTATCCGAAGACCGCCTCGGTTATCCTCGATAACGAGCAATGGATCAACACCGATGCACTGACAGGAAGATATCCCCATTTGCCAACTACAACCTCCCTCAGAGTAATCGGCACGAAGATTTATTCTGATTCCTTATTATCAACAGCGACTATAGAGTCTAGCGTACGACTCAGTTGCCTTGGATGGCATCTTAAGCCCATCTCCGACTACTTATCAACAGTGCTTCACTTTCAGAATGCTGCATATATGGTTAAAAATCAATACCAACCGATAACTTCATTCAAAAAATGAACACGAAGTCTAGCGTACGACTCCCCCCTGGATGGCATCTTAAGCCCATCTCCATGCTCCTCTCCTTTCCAGAAACGTCTACAGAGCCTAGCGTACGGCTCACCTTCCAGCAATTCTCCTATCAATAATCTTGAGTCTAGCGTACGACTCATTCCCCAGCGAAATCTCCAGCTTCTCCAAATGGCATCGTAAGCCCATTCCGCATCATACCAACCGCGAGTGCAAATTTTCGAGTGTATTCGGTGTTCAATCATCTTCTACCTCAGGTCACGAAGACAAGCGTGTCAATCTAACCCTCGGTACAAGAAGATTGAGCAGGGGCAGCTGTCATACCCAAAATTTTCCCTCCATCTACTCGAAATTTCATACATCCATACTCGAGTTCCTCGAGTTGATCGGACAAACTCTCTCTGACAATCAACCCAAACTAGGGTTTGGTATCTCTCGATTCAAGATGGACTTCCAACATCTCAATGGTCTTCATGCCTCCTCATATGCTTCAAAGATTCTCCATGTCAAGTTTCAAGCTTCACGGATCAAGTTTCCTCAGACAATTGCTCGGATGGTTGAAAATCGGTTGTATTGGACAAAAGTCAACTATGGTCAACATACAGGTCAAACTTCATAATTTTGGTCAACATCCTCATTTTGAAGTTACATTCATCATTTGATCAAGGGTTGATCATGATTCATCAAGAAAACTCAAGATTTGCTCAAAAGTCAAACTTTCTAAATTAGGGTTTCAGATGAAAAGTCAATTGAACTTTGGTGATCATAACTTTCTCATACTTTCTCAGAAATTTTCCACCACCTCTTGTTTTGAAGGAAATTCAATTCTCTACAACTTCATGTCTCACAAGAATGTCCAAAAATGCTTCATTTGAGAGGTATAGCTCGAAACATTCAGTCATTTTCAAAGTCAACAAAAGTCAACTTTTTGTTTTGAAGATATATTGAGCATGGAAACTCCAATTGAGATGAGACCAAAAAGGTTGGTTAGAGGACTCTTAGAGCTTTCCAAAAAGTCCAAGAACACTCAAAAATGTGGAAAATTGAGCAAGATACACCATTCAGAAGTTGGGCAATTTTGAAGATTGCACAAAGGACATTTTGGTCAAAATGCAAAATTTTCCAAATGGGCCTATAATCTTTTGATCCAAACTTGTTTATGACATTATTCTTGACCCATAAATGCTTGGCCATGGTGATTTTCTATTTTTATGATTTATCTTTGAATTTTATAACATTTAATTCAAAAATAAATTATATAAAATATAAAATTAAGTATTTTCAAAGGAATGGATTTATATCTTCCTTGAAGTCCAAGATAGCCCAATATCCTTACAAATTCGTGCATGATCAAGCATTGAAGAAAATCAAATTTCCTTCAAGAAAATTGATTTTATTTGAAAAAAATTGAATGCTCCAAATCAAATCTTTTTCACTCCTTTGCCATCAAATTTTCTCTATAAATACCAAGCATCATAGCCAGCCACAAGGAAAAAACCCTAGCTCAAGCCAAACCCTTATTATTGCAAACTTTTTCTCAAAACTTGGAAAATTCGAATTCTTATCTCCAGCCATTCTCAGCCTCTTCCATCCATCGGCGTTCGGTAAGCTTGAGTAAGAATGCATCATTATTATGATCAAAGCAAGCCAAATCGTGCCATACACATTCATACATATTTGAATTTTCTTGAAATTGCATTTTACTATTCTGCGTGTTTCCATTGTTTCTAATGCTTTTGTTGTGTTCATGAGGTTCTATAAGGCGGTCGGGCAATCGTTTCAAAGCTTGCGTAAAATCATGATATGCCATAGTTAGGGTTTTGTAAAATTGATCGAACCGGCTGTACTGAGCACTAGGAAACTAAGACCACCAATGGATTCGTAGTGTCCGATTTAGGGGTAGGGTCTTCCTTTTCCATTTAATCGTTGTATTTTGCGGGTTTCAAATTTTGTTTGATCGGAGAAGGCGTGGAGCTAGGGCTCGGCGTCGTTGACTCGATCGACTCCGGCATGGTTGGCGTGCTGGTGTTCGATTCGCTCATTCATAAACAATGGGGTCCCAGCGTCTTGACTTTGATTTTCAAACATCACGACGTGTACACTTATATTCAATTGATTTCAGTTTTTCAAACACCAAAGACACGCTGTCCTAGTGGTAAAGGCGTTGGTTTGCAAAGATACTCTCAAAGGTCACAGGTTCGAGTCATGCCAGGACTGGTTCTTTTTCTTCTTTTCCAAACTTGCATTATTTTCTATTTTCTAATTATTTTAATATTTTGCATTTTATTTCAATTCTTTTCACAATTTTATTTCTACATTTAAAAATCATCAAAAATTAATTTTCTTTTTGCATTATTTTCATAAAATCTTTATTTAATTTATAAAATTAAAAAATACAATTTTGCATGCATATTTATTTTTATTCATAATTTTGCATTTAAATCACTTTTAATTCATTTTAAATTACTAAATTGCATCCAAAAATCCCCAAAAAATATTTTAGCATATTTATATTATTTCCAGCATGTAATAATTTTCTCATATAAAAATTTGCATTTTTACTAACATTTTTCTCTTATTCAATTCATCTCGTATTTTCCGATTTCTCATTCTTTTACAGGTTGTTCCGTTTCAGACAATTTCTTCTTTATCATTTTATTTTTCCAATAATGTAACTGTATATGGGATGTAATAGTTTAAATTAGGACTTTATTTTCCGCATTTTTTAAATTATGTATCTGCCCCAAAGCCATGTAATAGCGTAGGATTTACCTTTCCGCACTTTACATTCCGCATTTTAATTTCCGCACCCTATAAATTGCTAGTAACTAGGTGTGCATGGCAAGATAATAACGAACATAGCCCACTAATTTGCAAGATAAAATATCTGAAATCAACACACTTCTTTCACACACGCACCCCTTAGGGTAATTCTCTCTCGTTGCCTTTGCGAATTCAAAATGGTCATGTCCCTCGAACGTAGAGGTATCCTAGCACCGTTGCCTTCCAAACAAATCATCATAGTCCCTTCGATACAAAGATCATAAGACCCACGATGTCGCTTCCGAATACATGATCTTGACCCTCGATTGTCGCCTACGAAAAATGATGATAGTCCCTTCGAATGTGCTAGGATACTTCCTACAAGTTGCCTTCTATGACCATCCGATGTCCCTTCGAATGTCCCGCTTACATCCAACGAATAGGGTTACCTACTAACTAATGGTATGGATAGCGCTATTCTAAAGGAAAGTAAAATAACACGAAAAACGACCATTCTGAGTAGGTAATAAGACTTTTAGTTGCTTGCTCAAATCAAATACTTTTCACACCTCACACTTTTTTTGTCAAAGTTCAAACTCTTTTCAAAAATGAAACATTTCCGAACACTTTGTATACATTCCTAAATGAATCATTACAAAGTCAAAGAGAAATGCCTTTTTCAAAACATTTTGTCAAACACACAGAAAGCACCTTTTTTTTAAATGATCTAAGAGCAACTAAGAGCCCGTAGATAACTACGGATGGAAAGGGGTGCTAATACCTTCCCTTTTCATAACCATTCTCCCGAACTCAGAATCTAAACGAAGGTCTTTTTCTGTACTTTTACCTTCCCTTAATTGGATAAAAATAAAAGTCGATGGCGACTCTTGCTATCCGCACATTTGCGATACAAAAATCCACAAAGTCAGTTCACCGTATTACACACGACAAAATCGTCATTTAGAGCATATGTATGCCTTATCGAGATCTTTCAAAGTCGACAAACACCCCCCCTTTTGTCACCGATCTTTACGACTCTGATCCCCTGATCAGCCTAGTTATGCTGGACATAATATAGCTATCTTATCTTGGAAGGAACGCTTCTGTAGCAGAGCCGTTAGTATCAGACATCATCGAAGCTACATCAAGGTGCATATATTTTTATTCGCTTATCTTTTGATGCCAGTGTCGGCATGGTTGTTTATAAGTTCTATGTATCAACGCCAGTTAAATGAAGCTCTTTCAGCAAGACCGATTCCATTTAGCAGTCCGGAAACAGGTTCTCACAATTCTCCTCGTTCCATCAATCTCGGGATCATAGTGTTTGCACATTTCTAACGGTTCTAATCTCCAGCTGTTTGTGTTATCATCGGTTCAAAGAAGATGCAACACAGAGAACCCAATTAGATACGCTTTGGATCCATAATAACAATTTAAGGCAATAATTAACAATGAAAACATAACCACAGAACAGTTACAAATCAATTAATGCTAAAACCATGTATTCGGTGTCTGTTACTTATCTTTTATTGCCGACTTAACGGATTCACGCTATCAAATGAGCCGCCGATGAACTTTGTTAAGGATTTTATCTAGAGTAATTTGACGCGGATGCAAATCTGGCAAGTCCTAACATTGTCGGCGCTTCGATGGATAGCCTTCATGACCCAAAAGCCGAACCTTCGAACAATCCTGTCGAATCGATTTTGGATCCACCCTGCTGCCCGGGTGATGTGAACTTCGGTTGGATTCTCGAGCTAAACCGATACGTGTCGGGCTCCGACATGCTATTGGTTGGATCGTAAGCTTTGGCGACCTGTATCTGCACTCAGCGAATCAAGGATCGGAAGGGAACGTTAAATCTCGTCACAGATCAGGGATTTCTGATCCGATTCTTGAATACGTGGCCGCAAATGGAGTTGCCAAAGAATACTATGGATGTGCCCCTAGCATTTACACTAAACTCGCCCTTGAATTGCCACCCGTACTGCGTGACTGAGGAGTACAGTGAGTTAGAATATGAAATCACATAAAATTCACTCTACTAAGGAACATTTGTGGTAATTGGTAGCTGGAACAACAATGTTCATCGAAATCCAGCTTCATAGTCATAAGAGGGTCTGGATTTCTAAGTATCTGGTGTGGCCTAGGAATAGTTTCACCGAGGCCCCACGGTGGGCGCCAATGTTCTTGCAGGAAAAACCTCATGTAAGATCTTAAGGGATTCGGAGGCTCATACAAGGATGAATGGCCTCCAAGCTATAGGTCTAGCTTACCCCGCAGTTGGGAGCCCTTAGAGATAAAGTATTTGACCCCTCTTGAGCGTGTGGCTAAGAGAGGTAATGAGAGAATGATCTTTTTCCATGGCCCTAAGGCCTCTTTTATAGTATAGCTGCCACTAATGATCATAATGACGTAACCGTCCATTTAATACTTGAAACCGCTACTTAGTGATTCATAACGTCCGTAACTGTTCCATAAGTAGCGTAACGGAAGCCAGTCCGACCTCGGGGTTTCGCCGAGGAGCTCACCCGGTTACCGACTATAGGATCCTTCCCGGGGCTGGCCCGTTCTCCTATCGCAATTTCGGGTATCATGCCGGGTAAGGGTCTCACATCTCAGTCCGAGATCTATCCCGGATGTCTGCAAACCCCCCTCCGGTCATACATCTCGGCTGGGGAATTTATGCATGGTCACTCACAGCTCGAGAAAACTTGCAGCGCTTTGGCTTGGGCTGCTCGCCGACTAAGATAATATATGTTGACCCACACTACCTTGTTGATCTCCAAGATGGATCCGATAAAATACATATTTGAGAAACTAGCTCTCTCCGAAAGAATAGCAAGATGGCAAATGATCTTGACCGAATACGACATCCAATATACTTCCCAGAAAGCGATCAAAGGAAGTGTAGTAGCCTATCACTTGGCTCATCAAGCCGTAGATGACTATCAGTCTATGAAGTTCGAGTTTCCAGATGAAGATGTGTTGTTAGTGACTGATTACGAAGAACCACGACCAGACGAAGGACCTGAACTAGGATCCCGATGGACTATGGTCTTTGATGGAGCCTCAAACTCACTTGGCAATGGCATTGGCGCCATCATTACATCCCCTACAGGCGGACACACTCCTTTCACTGCCAGATTATGTTTTAGTTTGTCATACCCCAAAATTTGCCCTCCATCTTCTCAAAAGATTTCATACATCCATACTCAAGGATTCCTCAAGAGTTGATCAGACAAACTCTCTCCTAGACAATCAACCCAAACTAGGGTTTGGTATCTCTCAAGTCAAGATGGATTTCCAACATCTCCAATGGTCTTCATGCCTCCTCATATGCTTCAAAGATTCTCCATGTCATGTTTCAAGCCTCACAAGTCAAGTTTCCTCAGGCAATTGCTCAGATGGTTGAAAAATCGGGTGTATTGGACAAAAAGTCAATTGTGGTCAACATACAGTCAAACTTCATAATTTTTGGTCAACATCCTCATTTTGAAGTTACATTCATCATTTGATCAAGGGTTGATCATGATTCATCAAGAAAACTCAAGATTTGCTCAAAAGTCAAACTTTCTAAATTAGGGTTTTTAGGTGAAAAGTCAAGTGAACTTTGGTGATCATAACTTTCTCATACTTTCTCAGAAATTTTCCCACCAAAGCTCATTTTGAAGGAAATTCAATTCTCTACAACTTCATGTCTCACAAGAATGTCCAAAAAATGCTTCATTTGAGAGGTATAGCTCAAAACATTACAGGTCATTTTCAAAGTCAACAAAAAGTCAACTTTTTGTTTTGAAGATATATTGAGCATGGTAACTCCAATTGAGATGAGACCAAAGACATTGTTTAGAGGACTCTTAGAGCTTTCCAAAAGTCCAAGAACACTCAAAATGTGGAAAATTGAGCAAGATACACCATTCAGAAGTTGGGCAATTTTGACAATTGCACAAAAGGACATTTGGTCAAATTGCAAAATTTTCCAAATGGGCCTATAATCTTTTGATCAAACTTGTTCATGACAATATTCTTGACCCATAAATGCTTGGCATTGGTGATTTTCTATTTGCATGATTTATATTTGAATTTTATAACATTTAATTCAAAATAAATTATAAAATATAATTAAGTTTCTTTTCAAATAAGTTGGATTTATATCTCTCTTAATGTCCAAGAAAGCCCACCACTCTTGCCAAATTCGTGACTCATGCATGGAAAGAAAAATCAAGTTTTAAAGGAAATTTGATTTTATTTATTGGAAAATATTTGCACATTCAATTTCCAATCTTTTTCCTTGGTTTTCTCTTCCAAAACCCTCTATAAATATCACCACATGTACAAACCACAGACGAAACCCTAGCCCAAGAGAGTCCTTACTTTGCCAAAATTTTCATACATTCTTGAAATTGAATTTCAAAAACCAGCAAGTTCAAGCCAATCTAACCATCAATCCTCCTCGGGAGGTTCCAGTAACAAAATCACCCATTACTTGAAGCCGGGCGCGAGCGCGATCCTGACTTCCTATTTGGTATTTGTTTGATTTTCGATTTTTATAATCCATGCATCATTAACCGTTTTTGCTTGTTTGAATTCGAGGTGTCCATTAGAGCGTATTTGGCGCTTTACATGTGAGGTTTCACGTGGAAATCACGAATCACCATGGTTAGGTTGTTTGAATTTTGATTCGAACGGTTCATCTGAGTTGTTTTAGCCAAAACTAAGGTCACCAATGGATTCAGGAGGTTCGGTTTAGGGGGACAAGGTCCTTCTTTCTCTTTTAAATTTCGTATTTTGCAGGTTTTAAGATCATCGTCGCCGGAGAAGACGACCGGAGCTAGGGCTCCGGCGTCGTGTTGGCGACTCCGGCATGGCGTCGTGGCCTTTTCAAGCTCTCGATTCATCCATCCATCAGCGGGGTCCACGCGCGGCTGTGTTTCAAACTCAATCCAGGACGCGTCATCGCTCTTATGCCATTGTTTTCAACCATTCAAACATCAAATGCCAAGTGTCCCAGTGGTTAAGGCGCTCACTGTGTGTAGATACCCCTCAGGGTCACGAGTTCGATCCACTCCAAGGCTGGTTTTGCTATTTTCTCTCACAAACTCATATTTTCTAACTATTTTCTATTTTCTAATTTATTTAATATTTTGCATCCTATTTTAATTCTTTTCATATTTTATTTTGCATTAAAAATTACCAAAACATTTTATTCTTTTGCATTATTTTCATAAAATCTTTATTTAATTTAATAAATTAAAAATACCTTTTTGCATGCATATTTATTTATTCATAATTTTGCATTTAATTCACTTTTAATTGCATTTTAATTATTAAATCTTTTCTAAAAAATCCCAAAAAATTATTTTAACTTATTTATCTTATTTCCAGCATATAATAATTTTCTCATATTAAAATTTGCATTTTTTCTAACATTTTCTCTTATTTCGATTCCATCATATTTTCCGATTTCTCGTTTGTTTCACAGGTTCATCCGATTCAGACGATTCTTCCGTTTTTATTTTATTTTTCAATAATGTAATTGCATATGGGTTGTAATAGTTTAATTTAGGATTTTATTTTCCGCATTTTAAATTATGTATCTGCCCCAAAGCCATGTAATAACGTAGGACATTTACATTTCCGCCTTTACATTCCGCATTTTACTTTCCGCACCCTTATCAATTGCTAGTAATTAGGCGTGTATGGCAAGATAATAATGAACTTAGCCCACTAATTTTCAAGATAAATATACGAAATCAACACACTTCTTTCACATGCACCAGGGTAATTCTCTCGATGCCTTTCGATTTCAAATGGTCATGTCCCTCGAGCGTAGAGGTATTCTAGCACCGTTGCCTTCAAACAAATCATCATAGTCCCTTGATACAAAGATCATAAGACCCACGATGTCGCCTCCGAATACATGATCTTGACCCTCGATTGTCGCCTACGAAAATGATGATAGTCCTTGAATGTGCTAGGATACTTCCTACAAGTTGCTTTCTATGACCATCGATGTCCCTTGAGATGTCCCGCTTACATCCAACAAATGGAGCTACCTACTAACTAATGGTATGGCTAGCGCTATTCTAAAGGAATGTAGAAGTACAACAAAGCGACCAATTAAAGTGGGTAAATAAGTCTTTTAGTTGCTTGCTCTATCAAATGCTTTTCACACCACACTTTTTCAAAGTTCAAATTCTTTTCAAAACAAAACATTTCCGAACACTTTGTATACACTCCTACATGAGTCATTACAAAGTCAAAGCGAAATGCCTTTTCAAAACATTTTGTCAAACACACGAAAGCAATTTTAAAAGTGATCTAGAGCAACTAAGAGCCGTAGATAACTACGGATGGAAAGGGTGCTAATACCTTCCCTTTTCATAACCATTCTCCCGAACTCAGAATCTAACGAAGGTCTTTTCTTACTTTTACCTTCCCTTAATTGGATAAAAATAAAAGTCGGTGGCGACTCTTGCTATCCGCACATTTGGATACAAAAATCCTACAAAGTCGAGTTCACCGTATTCGAGCTGGCGACTCTGTGAGGACACACCCTAAAGAGAATTGTCTTAGGGATTTCTAGATAACCTTTAATGCTTTTGTTTGACTTGTATGCTTTATCTTTAAGGGTTGCTTGGGTATTATATTGTTGGGGGATCCTACACCCGGATCCGGGTTTCCTTTTAGGTAAGTGGCATTAGATCATCGCGACCGCTAGGCGTATAACTAAGCGGTCAACATGATGGCTACGTTAGCGTGACACTTTGGTTGTCCGATACTCTTCATTCCCAAGTTGAAGATAGTATTTGGCTTGCGTGGTGTCATCGCTAACTAAACTTTTAGAACCTTAATTGACCCATCTTGGCCATTAGAAGGTAGTGAGATGGCGGCTTTAGTGTAGACCGAGGTTGGTTGATACTCGATGCTACGCTCATTGAGATTAGACTTTTGGGACATTTTCGATCGACCACTTGGCGTCGTATTGAAATAAGCGCCTACGAGAAAGATCGATGATGTGAGATTCCTAGAACCGGTTACTATTATAGGGCGGGATGAACCAACTCAAACTTTTGGTAGGGTAATCACCTATACCTCATGAAGCCTTAAACCTAGGCTCATTGTGTGAATTGTTTGTGTGTGCTAAACATGACATCATGACATCATTCGCATTGCATATCATTTCTAACTATTTCAAGGACCTAGGGATTTATCTTTGCTCTGTTTGTAGGGATTATGGCTTCTAGAAAGACTATCCGAATCAACTTCATGGGTATCCTTCTCAACTCAAAATTGGTTTGAAATTCCGACCATGCTCGATTCATCAAAGACATGGTTATCTACTTGATTTGGTTATCTCGGTTTTGAAGAAGATATGATGCATGTCTATTCAGTTCTTTGACCGAAACACCATTGCTTCACATTTCCGATTATCGGTTGGTTCCTACCTTGGAAGAGTTCTCTAAGCTACTTGGGATACCTATTCTTGACCAAATGCCATTCACGGTTTGGAAAAGGTTCCTAAGTTGAAGACATTGCATCGACACACTTAAGCGCTCGGACATTGAAGCCAATTGGGAAACAGAAGTGGAGTTAAGGGTTTACTTTCAAGTTCTAATTAAGCCGAGAATTCCTCAAAGTTATGAGTTTCCATGCATTTGAGAACATTGTGGCCTTGCTAATTTATGGTTTGGTTCTATTTCCTAACTCGGATCAATTCATAGATATCAATGCCATCAAGTTGTTTCTTACCCGCAATCCGATGCCTACTTTACTTGGAGACATCCTACATTCTCTCCACACTCGTACTACTAGCGACAAGGAACTCTCATGTGTTGTGTCCGTTACTTTCAAGGTGGTTTATTTCACCTTCCTCCATCGATTTGAAGAATGAACAAAGGTTGAGATGGTCTCAAGATTGATGTCACTCTCTCATTCAGATATCCGTTGGAATCTTTTCTCTCAAAGGACTTCACATTCATTGAGCGTTGTGGAGAATTCCCTAATGTACCACTACTTGGTATAAGGAGGTATTACTGACCCTTCCTTAGCTCTCGTCGGTTTGGTTTTGCTCGAAGAGATGGTCCATGATATGCTTCTCCAGATGTTGTGTTCGACTACAATCACGATCTCGAATGCAAGCGAAGGTTTATACATGCTTGGGGCATGGTAAAGAAGCGATACCAAGACTTTGGGGCACCGAACTCCATTCCTTGGGAACCTTACCTCAAATGGGTGCGAGCTCGAGCTCAAAACCTCATGATGCCATTCACGCTGTTCTACGGTAATTATGGAACTGTTGCTATAGGTGGCGTACCTATCTGTTCTCCACCTGACATGCCTACTGATTTTGAAGACTTGAAGAGATCTGGATTCAACTAAAGAAGAGGGATACCTTTGAAGCTCGATGCTATGCAAGTGAGAAGAAAGTTCTAGAGTTGACCAAGCTACTTCACGAGGGCGAAACATCAGCCGGCACCAGAGGAAGCGCCCATGGGAGACTTAGAGCTTTAGGATGTTTATGTTTTCTTTTATTGTTTGAACTATCTCTTGTACTTAAAAGAAAAAGAATAATAAAAGAGTACTAATAAATGTTTGTTCATTGCTTGTTTAACAAATTTAAATCTCTAAGGTCCTTGAAAACATTGCATTGCATTCGCATAAACATTGCATAGCATAAACATTGCATCACGGTACATTGGAGATTGGTTTTCTCATTTGCTCGCTATTTATTTTAGCGAAATGGCTCTTGAGCAGTGTCAAAGATCTCAAGCTCGGAATGCTCGGTTTATTGGATGTTCACCAACTTGGTCCAAGGCCAAGAAGATTTGAAGAAGCTCATCAACAAGAAGAAGAAGGTTGTTGGTCTCCTCAACATGGGTAGGCGTTACAAAGGGGTCCAAAAGTGGTCGGTCGGATCGAGCTCTCGAAGGAAGTGTCCATACCGGGAGTACCAGGGTGATGAAGGTGACGCGTGAGCCAAGGAAGAAGGAGAGGACCACTCGATTATAGCCAACACTCGATGAAAGATGACAAGTACAAAAACTTGAAGACCGTCGAATCTTGTGGAAAACACGAAGATGTCGGGCTGAATTTTGATGATCTGAGTCTTGTTCTGGTGTTGTGATTCCTCCCAAGTTCAAAGTTCAACTTTTGCCAAGTATGATGGCATGTCTTGCCCAAAGCTGCATTTGAAGTCCTATGTCGGAAGATCAATCCCCATGACGAGAAAGTTGTGGATGCACTATTTTCAAGAGAGTTTGTCCGGAACCCAGTTAGAATGGTACTATCGGCTAGAGAATGACCGTATCCATACTTGGGTGACTTGGCTGATGCTTTCTGACGGTATGAGTACAATCTTGAATTGACACCCACTCATGCAACTACAAAGCATGTCTATGGGTCGTGACGAAGTTCAAGGAGTATGCTCGAAGTGGAGATCTAGCAGGCGAGTTCACCACCCTTGTCCAATAGGGAGTTGGTTGATATGTTCATGGGAACAACGGCAGGCCCGTTCTTCAATCATCGATTGGAAATTCTTCATCCGGATTCACCGAGTGATATTGACGGCGTTGAAGTGGTATCAAGAGTGGGAAGATCCATGTAGAGTCATCTTCAAATCTTGAAGAGATCTTTTGGTGGTAAGAAAAAGCCAATGTTGTGTATGGTCGGAAAAGCGAGCCAAGACCGACCCGCTCAATCTTTGGGGCGGTTGTGATCTCGATCCTACATCGGCACAACCTCGGTGAGACAGCGCGTAGCGAGCAGCGCCACGAGGTTTCTGAAGATCAACATGCCTTTGTCGCAAGCCTTGCAACACATGTTGAGCAGTGATTACCTTGAGGATCCTCCTCGAATGTCAACACTTCCTCTCCAGTATAATCCAAATGCTAAGTGTGCTTACCATTCCAATAGCCGAGGCGACACGACAATTGTTGGGCTCTGAAGAACAAGATTCAAGATATGATTGAAGCTAAGCGATTGAGTTTGATCCTCTGTTGAGACTCGAATGTGATCAGCGCCTATGCCTAACCATGACAAGGGTTCCAATGTTGTTGGTGGCGATACTTATGTTTTCAACATAGATGACTTGACCATTCCTCGATGGTGTTAAGAAGAATTTGTTGCAAGCGGTGTCAATCCGGGATGCCCGAGAATTGTCGTTGGTGCCCATCCGTGCACGATGGTTGTGCTTGGTTGAGAAGGCGTGTTCGGTGCATGATGGATAACCGTGAGATACTATTTACGAAACCACTGCAGTGTGTGAAGAAATGTCTAAGTTGAAGATTGACAATGCAAATGAAGTTGTACCATCTGTGGGATACCTTGGGGCAGCCAAGTGGAAAGTTGATTACATGGTGAAGTACATCACGATAGTTACAAGATTCCTATTGAAGATGTTAAAGCGACGGATGGGGTGACGATTTCCCGAAGACTATCTTGATATTAACACATAAGGTTTCCTCTGCGATCCACGTGCCTAGGTGGCACCTCTCATTATCACTTCTCCAAGACCGGTTCCATATTCCTCTAACAAGGCTATTCCTTGGAACTATGGGTGATGTTTACTATCATGGCGTCAAGCAAGACCCTCGACCATTGAAGATCTTACGATTGAAGCTACCATTCGACATTGACAACATCACGGATCAAGTAAGGTGACGAGCGGAAGGGTATTCTCTCGAGATCTCTCCTCCAAAAGACTGCGACTCCAGCTCGCATTCCGTACTCCACCAATACCCCAGCTAGAGGAAAGAACGGTGACTCATCCTCCTCAACCGAAACCAGGAAGTTCTGAAGACACCTCCAAACAAGAAATGGAGAAATTCGAAGATCATCAAGAGAGTGACTACAATGTTGTGGAGCAGTTGGGACAGACTCGTCCAAGATATCCATGCTTGCTCTGCTCTTGTGCTCGAGGCTCATGCTAATGCCTTGGTGAAGTTTGAAGAATGCTCATGTACATGAACTACCACTGATCAATTTGAAGTTTGTATTGCTAGCACGGCTGCCAACAACGGCCTAGGCTTCTCGATCTTGATTTGACTCTGCGGAAAGAAACACAACAAAGCCTTGCACATCTATTGAATGCAAGGCACTACATTATCTCATGTTTTGGTTGACACGGTTACGCTTTGAATATCCTTCCGGACTACTTTTGATCGGCTTGATGTCGAAGGGTTGGTTACGAGACCATGACATTATTGTGAGAGCTTTTGATGGTTCTAAGCGCCTGCAGTGCTTGGAGAGACTCCTTTCTGTCATGTTCCAATCGGTTCCCGGATACAGGTCCACTACCTTGAATGGACATCAAAATCCGGTCGAATCTTCATTCCTTGGAAGGTGACCTTGAGATACATCAGGCAGTCAGCGTACTCTACCTCTGTTGCTAAAGCCCCGGAAAGATGCTCAAGGTTGAACAAGGAGGTAGTGCTATTTCACACGATCTTCCTTTCAAATCGACAAGGTTTAGGCTTCACCATCAAAGATGATATGCGTCGATCATCTGGAATCCATGCTATCCGATACATCTGGATCTTCAAATGGGCTCAATTGGAAGACCGCGTCATACCAATCTCCTTTAGTCGGGAGTAATTGCTCTTGTTTTGTTTTGCTTTTCGTATTTCTTTATGTTTTGAACAATAAACTTTGAAAGCCTAGTGCCTTGCCGGGCATCATGGCTCGTTGCGAGGTTATTCGTTTGCGTATTTTCATTCAATAAATCGTTGGACTTTTGCATTCAATTGTTTGCTTTATCTTCAAAGCTGTGTTGTGCGGAATCACTCCGAATGTGCTATGGCTAAATATGACTTGATAATCCGATCTACCAAGTGAGGAAGATTGTGAAGTGCCGGAGAACTTGCTGCTACAGCAAGCGAGTTATGTTGAGGTTGTGAATTTGGAGCTTGTGAAGGCAGAAAAGAGATCAAGATAGGGCGGGTCTTGAGCAGTGTTAAAGAAAGGTTGGTTCGGATGCTACGAGACTATATTGAGGTTTTGCTTGGTCATACGAAGACATGCGGGTTTAGACATTGATATTGTGGTACACGATTGCCGACAAAGAAGGTTTTCTCGGTGAAAGCGAAGGTTCGTCGCATGCGTACGAGATGTCGAGAGAAAATCAAAGCGAAGTTATAAAGCAGTTCAATCGGTTTCTTAGCTGTCACCTATTATCCCGATGGGTTGCAAATGTGGTACCGTACCTAAGAAGGATGGCAAAATGCGAATGTGTGTGGATTACGGAGATCGAACAAAGCAAGTCAGAAAGATGATTTCCCACTTCCTCATATTGATGTTACGGTTGACAACACCGCTCGGCATAAGGTTTTCCTTCATGGATGGTTTCTCCGGTTACAATCAGATAAAATGGCTCCACGAAGACATGGAAGACTACTTTTGTTACGGTGGGGCAATTTACGCTACAAGGTTATGCCGTTCGGACTGAAAAAGCGAGCGCCACTTATCGCGTGCTATGGTGACATTATTTCATGACATGATTCATCACGAGATAGAGGTCTCGTCGGCGACATGATAGCTCGATCCGAGGTGAAGAAGAACATCTTGATCATTTGCGAAACTATTTGTGATTGAAGAACGATGAGACTTAATCCCAACAAGTGCACCTTTGGAGTCAGATCGGAAAACTCCTAGGGTTTGTAGTCGATGGAAGAGGTATTGAGGTTGACCCGCAAGGTTAAAGCTATTCAAGAGATGCGACTCCGCACCGAGAAAGAAGTCGGGGTTTCTTGGGCGATTGAACTACATTGCGATTCATTGCACATAAGCGCTACTTGTGAGCCAATCTTCAAGTTACTAAAGAAAGATCAAGTAGTGGAATGGAGCGGCGATTGCGGATCGCTTTTGACAAAATCAAGGAGTACCTCGAGAATCCTCCTATCACGATGCCGCCCGAAGAAGACCTCTCATCATGTACTTGCGGTGTTAGAGAACTCAATGGGGTGTGTGTTGGGGCAACATGGCGAGTGCAGTCGAAAAGAGCATGCAATATACTACCTTAGCAAAAATTTACCGTGAAACAAGATACTCACACTCGAGAAAACTTGCAGCTTTTGGCTTGGGCTGCTCGCCGACTAAGGCAGTATATGTTGACTCACACTACCTTGTTGATTTCTAAGATGGATCCAATAAAATACATATTTTAGAAACCAGCTCTCTCGGGAAGAATAGCAAGATGGCAAATGATCTTGACCGAATATGACATCGGTACACTTCTCGACGATCAAAGGAAGTGTATGGCCGATCATTTGGCTCATCAAGCCGTAGATGACTATCGTCTATGCGGTTCAATTTCAGACGAAGATGTTTTACTAATTCTGATTACGAAGAACGGGCCAGACGAAGGACACGAACAAGGATCCCGATGGACCATGGTTTTGATGGAGCCTCAAGCGCCATGGCATTGGCGCCCATACGGTGGACATCGCCTTTCACATGATTATGTTTGGTTGCACTAACAACATGGCGGTACGGCGTGCATCATGGGTCTTAAAGCTGCTATTGACTTAAGAATCAAGTTCTTACGAGTGTATGGAGACTCGACTTTGGTGATCGGTCGATTAAGGCGAGTGGGATACGAAGCATCCGAATCTCATTGTATCGAGCATGTTACGAGTTTGATCCCTACTTTGAAGAGATTACTTTTCACATCCACGAGAAAAGAATCGGTTGGCGGCGCATTAGGCGCTATGTCGTCTATGTTCAAGGTCAGATGGGACAACGAGGCTCCCGGATCATCATTAAGAAGATTATCTGAGAAGATGATGTGACTTACAAAGATTGGCATGAGATGTTACCATTTGCTCTTCATGGTTATCGCTTTCTGACACGAACATCCACATGGGCAACCCTTCTCTCGTATCACGGTATGTAAGCCGTCTTACCCATCGAGGTTGGATACCCTCAACCACGGTCCTCCGGGGCCGAGTTAAGCGAGCGATTGGGTCGAGACTCGCCTTAACAGATTAACTTGATTGATGAGAAGCGACTCGCGTCCATCGCCATGGACAGTTATCGAAACGAATGATCGAGCATTTAACAAGAAGGTCAAGCACCGAGTCTACCAAGTCGGTATTCTAGTAGTCAAGCGCATCATTCTTCCACAGGTGATCCAGGGGCAAAGGACTCCCACCTCGAGGGACCATTTGTAGTCAAGGTATTTTCCGTGACTATGATACTTAGCACCATGGATGGTGAAGATTTCCCACACCACGTGAGCGAGACATAGTCAAAAAATACTACGTAAAAAGAGACCCGCTGGGTCGACGAACCTAGGCAAAAATAAGGGCATCTGGCGAACCAAAGGTTTGGGCAAAAATTAAGGATATATACAAAAACATGTACACAGTCGAAAACACGAAAAGCGGCTTGGGCAAAAAGGTATCGGTGGGCGAAAACCGAAAGGCGGTCTAGGCAAAATTTAGGGATTTAAGCGTGCGACTATGTCTCTTCGGATCACACTTCCGGACTACTATCAGCATTCAAGGTTCAAATGGCGAAGATCGGTCTACTCACTTTCTCTGACGACAAGGAGATGAGATAGTAAAATATATAGTACTAGCATAGTTGGAACTTAACGAGATTGTTTCCATAGCTTTTACCTTTCTTGTGTACAAGCTACTTGGCCATCGCCACCTTTCAAATAAGCGCAAATTTCTTTCTCTTTACAATTTTTGTTGTTGTCGTTTGCAATAAGTCCAACGTTTGCTTTGAATGATTATACGCATTTGACAATAAGAATCTAATCACAAACATACGAAAAGTGAACATGCAAAAGTACTTACTACAGGTTCCAGGAATTGAGATGACGACGAAAGTCACCAAATAGTCCCCACAGAGCATGATCCCCACAAAGGTGTCACTCACAACACACCTTCCCCAGCGGAATATATGTTAATCTCTGAGCAGTAATTCCACTCAACCGAGCAATGTTACATCAGTCTCCAAGCAGTAACACCTCTTCCCCAGTCAAGGTATTCATCTCCAGCGGACATTTCTCAATCCTCCCCCTTCTCCCGGATGTCCGGACTCGAAACTTGGTCAGATAGTGCATCGGAGGAACCTACACCTTTTTCCGGAGATTACAACGGGATCCGACTCTTCCAGCCAGTCACTCGGCAACCATCAAATATTCTCGTGAGATCTACACTCGAATCCCGGTGGGCGCCTCCTAAATTTCCTCGGCGGATCGCATGCAAGGTCCCCAACGGATCGCCTCCCAGATTCTCCTCAGTAGAGTCTATATGTGAGATCTCCAACAACGAGCTTCTCAAATCTCTACCTTCCTCAACAGTATCTAGGCCCAAGACTTGGTCAGATAGTGCATCGGAGGAATCTAGGATATCTTTCTTCTCCTTCAAAAGCGGGGTTTCCACCTACACAATTTCCCCAAGCAGCGGTCGAATCCTCAAACAGAACATCCGCATCTTCTTCAAGATGGATATGTTTTGAAATATCACAACATCTATCATTCATACATTACTCATAAAGTCATAATTCATGCATATGTCATTCATATACACTATCATGCATCATACTTTGCATAAAACTAACCAATATTCTATCAAAGTTTCTCTTGTTTTCTCCAAAGCAGTATGATCACCGGCATAAAGCAGGTCGAGGATTAAGCCCGAATCGGCGGAAAACTATCGAAAGACCGCCCTTGGTTGTCCTCCGACGGTGGTCGAGTTAAGCCCGAATCGGCGGAAAACTATCGAAAGACCGCCTCGGTCATCCTCCGATAACAGGCAATGGATCAACACCCGATGCACAACAGGGAAGCTATCCACATTTTTGCCAACTACAATCTCCCTCAGAGTAATCGACACGAAGATTTATTCTGACAGCGACTACAGAGTCTAGCGTACGACTCAGTTGCCTTGGATGGCATCTTAAGCCCATCTCCGACTACTCATCAACAATGCTTCACTTTCAGAATGCTGCATATATGGTTAAAAATCAATACAAACCAATAACCTTATTCAAAGTGAACACGAAGTCTAACGTACGACTCCCTTCGGATGGCATCTTAAGCCCATCTCCTCTCCTTCCAGAAACATCTACAGAGTCTAACATACGACTCACTCCCTAGCATCGACCTTTCCAGATGGCATCTTAAGCCCATCTCCGTCAGCTCTCCTATTAACAACCTCGGGTCTAGCGTACGACTCGTTCCCCAGCGAAGTCTCCAACTTCTCCAAATGGCATCTGTAAGCCCATTCCCGCATCATCCACCAGCAGTGCAAATTTTCGGTGTACTCGGTGTTCAATCATCTTCTACCTCCGGTCGCGAAGACAAGCATGTCAATCTAACCCTCCAGTACAACAAGATTGAGCAGGGGCAGCTGTCATACCCAAAATTTTCCCTCCATCTTCTCAAAGATTTCATACATCCATACTCAAGGATTCCTCGAGAGTTGATCGGACAAACTCTCTCTAGACAATCAACCCAAACTAGGGTTTGGTATCTCTCAAGTCAAGATGGATTCCAACATCTCCAATGGTCTTCATGCCTCCTCATATGCTTCAAAGATTCTCCATGTCAAGTTTCAAGCCTCACTGAGTCAAGTTTCCTCGAGCAATTGCTCGGATGGTTGAAAATCGGGTGTATTGGACAAAAAGTCAAGCTGTGGTCAACATACAGTCAAACTTCATAATTTTTGGTCAACATCCTCATTTTGAAGTTACATTCATCATTTGATCAAGGGTTGATCATGATTCATCAAGAAAACTCAAGATTTGCTCAAAAGTCAAACTTTCTAAATTAGGGTTTCTAGGTGAAAAGTCAATGAACTTTGGTGATCATAACTTTCTCATACTTTCTCGAAATTTTCCCACAAAGCTCATTTTGAAGGAAATTCAATTCTCTACAACTTCATGTCTCACAAGAATGTCAAAAATGCTTCATTTGAGAGGTATAGCTCAAAACATTCGGTCATTTTCAAAGTCAACAAAAGTCAACTTTTGTTTTGAAGATATATTGAGCATGGTAACTCCAATTGAGATGAGACCAAAGACATTGTTTAGAGGACTCTTAGAGCTTTCCAAAAAGTCCAAGAACACTCAAAAATGTGGAAAATTGAGCAAGATACACCATTCAGAAGTTGGGAAATTTTGGACAATTGCACAAAAGGACATTTTGGTCAAATTGCAAAATTTTCCAAATGGGCCTATAATCTTTTGATCCAAACTTGTTCATGACAATATTCTTGACCCATAAATGCTTGGCATTGGTGATTTTCTATTTTCATGATTTATATTTGAATTTTATAACATTTAATTCAAAAATAAATTATGTAAAATATGAAAATTAAGTTTCTTTTTCAAATAAGTTGGATTTATATCTCTCTTAATGTCCAAGAAAGCCCACCACTCTTGCCAAATTCGTGACTCATGCACATGGAAAGAAAAAATCAAGTTTTAAAGGAAATTTGATTTTATTTATTGGAAAATATTTGCACATTCAATTTCCAATCTTTTTTCCTTGGTTTTTCTCTTCCAAAACCCTCTATAAATATCACACAGCATGTACAAACCCTGGACGAAACCCTAGCCCAAGAGAGAGTCCTTACTTTGCCAAAAATTTTCATACATTCTTGAAATTCGAATTTCAAAAACCAGCAAGTTCCAAGCCAATCTAACCATCCAATCCTCCTCAGGAGGTTCCCAGCAAGCAAAATCACCCATTACTTGAAGCGGGGCGCTTGAGCGATCCTGACTTGCTCGATTTGGTATTTGTTTGATTTTCGATTTTTATAATCCATGCATCATTAACCATTTTTTCTTGCTTGTTTGAATTCAGGGTGTCCATTAGAACGTATTTGACGCTTTACATGTGAGGTTTCACGTGGAAATCACGAATCACCATGGTTAGGTTGTTTTGGACTGTTTGATTCGAACCGGTTCATACAGTTGTTTTTAGCCAAAACTAAGGTCACCAATGGATTTAGGAGGTTCGGTTTAGGGGGACAAGGTCCTTCTTTCTCTTTTAAATTTCGTATTTTGCAGGTTTTAAGATCATCGTCGGGAGAAGGCGGAGCTAGAGACTCGGCGTCGTTGACCTGGCTGACTCCGGCATGGGCGTGCGTGGCCTTTTCAAGCTCTCTGATTCGTCCATCCAGTCAACCGGGGTCCACGCACGCTGACTGTGTTTCAAACTCAATCCAGGACGCGTCATCGCTCTTATGCCATTGTTTTCAACCATTCAAACATCAAATGCCAAGTGTCCCGATGGTTAAGGCGCTCTTGTGTAGATACCCTCGGGTCACGAGTTCGATCCACTCCAGGGCTGGTTTTGCTATTTTCTCTCACAAACTCGTATTTTCTAACTATTTTCTATTTTCTAATTTATTTAATATTTTGCTTCCTATTTTAATTCTTTTCATGATTTTTATTTTGCATTAAAAATTACCAAAACATTTATTCTTTTTGCATTATTTTCCTAAAATCTTTATTTAATTTAATAAATTAAAAATACCTTTTGCATGCATATTTATTTTTATTCATAATTTTGCATTTAATTCACTTTTAATTGCATTTTAATTATTAAATCTTTTCTAAAAAATCCCAAAAAATTATTTTAACTTATTTATCTTATTTCCAGCATACAATAATTTTCTCATATTAAAATTTGCATTTTTTCTAACATTTTCTCTTATTTCGATTCCATCATATTTTCCGATTTCTCGTTTGTTTCACAGGTTCATCCGATTCAGACGATTGTTCCGTTTTTATTTTATTTTTCAATAATGTAATTGCATATGGGTTGTAATAGTTTAATTTAGGATTTTATTTTCCGCATTTTAAATTATGTATCTGCCCCAAAGCCATGTAATAGCGTAGGACATTTACATTTCCGCCTTTACATTCCACATTTTACTTTCCGCACCCTTATCAATTGCTAGTAATTAGGCGTGTATGGCAAGATAATAATGAACTTAGCCCACTAATTTTCAAGATAAAGTATCTGAAATCAACACACTTCTTTCACACATGCACCCCTTAGGGTAATTCTCTCTCGATGCCTTTCGATTTCAAATGGTCATGTCCCTCGAACGTAGAGGTATTCTAGCACCGTTGCCTTCCAAACAAATCATCATAGTCCCTTGATACAAAGATCATAAGACCCACGATGTCGCCTCGAATACATGATCTTGACCCTCGATTGTCGCCTCTGAAAATGATGATAGTCCTTGAATCGCTAGGATACTTCCTACAAGTTGCTTTCTATGACCATCGATATCCCTTGAATGTCCGCTTACATCCAACAAATAGAGTTACCTACTAACTAATGGTATGGCTAGCGCTATTCTAAAGGAATGTAGGAGTACAACAAAGCGACCAATTAAGGTGGGTAAATAAGTCTTTTAGTTGCTTGCTCTATCAAATGCTTTTCACACACACTTTTTCAAAATTCAAATTCTTTTCAAAACAAAACATTTCCGAACACTTTGTATACACTCCTACATGAGTCATTATAAAGTCAAAGCGAAATGCCTTTTCTAAAACATTTTGTCAAACACGAAAGCAATTTTAAAAGTGATCTAGAGCAACTAGAGCCGTAGATAACTACGGATGGAAAGGGTGCTAATACCTTCCCTTTTCATAACCATTCTCCGAACGAGAATCTAAGCGAAGGTCTTTTACGTACTTTTACCTTCCCTTAATTGGATAAAAATAAAAGTCGGTGGCGACTCTTGCTATCCGCACATTTGGATACAAAAATCCTATAAAGTCGGTTCAAGTATTACATAGTTGCACTAACAACATGACCGAATAAGAAGCGTGCATCATGGGTATTAAAGCTGCTATTGACTTAAGAATCAAGTTCTTGCAAGTGTATGGAGACTCAGCTTTAGTGATCAGTCAGATTAAAGGCGAGTGGGATCGAAGCATCGAATCTCATTCCATATCGAGCATGTTACGAGTTTGATCCCCTACTTCGAAGAGATCACTTTCAATCATATTCCACGAGAGGAGAATCAGTTGGCAGACACATTAGCTACTATGTCATCTATGTTCAAGTTCATATGGGACAACAAAGTGGCAATTGACTAGTTCACCAAGTGGGTAGAAGCAACCTCGTTCGCATCTGTTACCAAGAATGTTGTGTCTCGATTCATCAAGCATAATCTTATCTGTCGGTACAACACTCCCGAAAGGATTATCACAGATAACGATACCAACCTCAACAACAAAATGATCACCGAACTCTGCACGCAATTCAAGATCAAGCATCACAACTCTTCTCCATATCGGCCTAAGATGAATGACGTAGTGGAAGCCGCCAACAAAAATATCAAAAAGATCATACAGAAGATGACAGTGACTTACAAGGATTGGCATGAGATGTTGCCATTTGCTCTACATGGTTATCGCACTATAGTACAAACATCTGAGGACCCCTTCTCTCTCGTATGCGGTATGGGCGGTCCTACCATCGAGTTCGGATACCTTCACGAGTCCTCCGGGGCGGAGCTAAGCGAAGCGAAGGGTCAGACTCTCCTTGACGGATCAACTTGATCGGCGAAGCGACTTCGCATCCATCGCCATGGACGATTTACGAAATGAATGATCAAAGCGTTCAACAAGAAAGTCAAACACCGAGTCTACAAAGTCGGTGATCTAGTAGTCAAGCGCATTATTCTTCCACAGGTGATCGAGGGCAAATGGACTCCCACCTCGAGGGACCATTTGTAGTCAAGGCGGTATTTTCCGGCGAACTATGATACTTAGCACCATGGATGGCGAAGACTTCCCACACCACGTGAGCGTAGACATAGTCAAAAATACTATGCATGAACAAGACCCGCTAGGTCGACCGGTCTAGGAAAAAATAAGGGCATCTTGGCGAACCAAAGAGGTTCGGCTAAAAGTTAAGGATATATACAAAACATGTACACCCGGCAAGTCGAAAACCTGCAAAGGCGGCTTGGCAAAAGCAGGTATCGGTGGTGAAAAACCGAAAGGCGGTCTAGGCAAAAGTTAGGGATTTAAGCGTCGACTATGTCTCGTCCGGATCATCTACCTACGGACTACAAACTACTATCAGCATTTAAGGTTCAAATGGCGAAAATCAATTCACTCACTTTCTCTGACAGCGGAGATGAGATAGTCGAAATATATGAGCACTAGCATAGTTGAAACTGGCGAGATTATTTCCGCATAGCTTTTACTTTCATTGTATACAAAGCTGCTTGGCCATCGCCACCTCTCAAAAGAAATACAACTTCTTTCTTTTACGGTGTTCATTATTGTTGTTGTTTGCATAAAGTCCAATAATTGCTTTGAATGATTATATGCATTTGACAATAAACATTTGTTCACAAACATACAGCGAGCGAACAAAAATAATTCTGCATGTTCTAGGAATTGAGATGGCGACTAAAGTCACCAATGCATTCCCCGCAGTTACTTTCACAAAGTACAACCCGAGCCATCAAACCTTCTCCAAGTATTAATCTCTTCCATAAGTATTCCAACACTCCAAGCTTTATCACGTTAGTCCCGGCGATGATCCCAACCGCAACCTTGTTACATCGGTCTCGAGCGATAGCAGTTCATCGCATACCAGTATTTATTCCCAGCACAATATCTCTCAGCGGTCGTCATTCCGGCTTTTATTATTCCCAACAACATTAATATCTAGGCTCGAAACTTGGTCGGATAGTGCATCGGAGGAATCAAAAACATCTCTTTTTCCTCCAAGTCGGGGTTTTCAACAACTTCATCTCAAGCAGTAAATCTCCGATGAGGCGTTCTCATCTTCTTCAAGACGGATATGTTTTGAAATACCGCGACATCTACATTCATACATTATCATAACATGCGCATATATCATTCATACACATTGTCATGTACTCGCATGCATCATAATCTACATAAAACTAACTATATCACCAAGATTTTAATTTCCCGGTGAAAGACATGCTTTAAACAAAGGTCGAGGATTAACACGGAAGCAAGGCGGAAACCCAATCTGAAGGCCGTACAAATCTTTTCCAAATGGAAGGTCCAAGATTAACACCGAAGCAAGGCGGAAACCCAATCTGAAGGCCGTCGAATCTTTTCCAAATGGAAGGTCAAAGGTTAATACCGAAATAAGGCGGAAACCCAATCGATTATGTTCCGATAATAGGTCCAAGATTAATACGAAGCAAGGCGGAAACCCAATCGAAAGACCGTACAAGTTGTCTTCGCATTGGATCAACACCGTAAGGCGGAAAGCTATCCACATACGCGAATATTTTCCCTAGTAGCGAGACAAAGGTTTATTCTGACTCTCTCTTATTATCAATAGCAACTACAGAGTCTAGCATACGAATCAGTTGCCCGGATGGCATCTTGAAGCCCATCTCCGACTATTTGTCGACATCTCTCTACCTTCAGAATGCTGCATATTTGGTTAAAAACCAATACAAACCAATAACTTCATTCAAAGGCGAGCGTGAAGTCTAACGTACGACCCAACATCATTCTCTCCGGATGGCATCTTAAGCACATCTCCGTGCTCCCTTGTATCATACAGAATAGCTGCACAGCATAACGTTCGACTCGTTCCCCAACATTAGTCTCTCCAGATGGCATCTTAAGCCCATATCCGATGATTCTCCTATTCAAGCGACGTTCGCGAGTCTAGCGTACGACTCAGTCCCCAGTAAAGTCGACAACTTCCCCGGATGGCATCTATAAGCCCATTCCAATGCATCATCAATCAACAGCGAGTGCAAATTTTCAAGTGTACTCGAGTGTTCAATCATCTTCTACCTTCAGATCACGAAAGGAAAGCATGCCAATCTAACCCTTCCAGTACAAGAAGATTGAACAGGGGAAACTTTTATACCCCAAAATTTTCCCTCCTACTTCTCAAGACATTTCACATATCCATACTCAAGGATTTCACAAGGGTTGACCAGGAAAACCCTCTCCTAAGCAATCAACCCAAACTAGGGTTTGGCTATCCTCAAGCCAGGGTGAGCCTCCAACACTTCAAGTGGTCATCATGCCTCATCATATGCTTCAAAGAATCTCCATGTCGAGTTTCAATCCTTACAAGTCAAGTTTCCTCAGACAATTGCTCAAATGGTTGAAAATCAGTTGTATTGGATAAAAAGTCAACTTTGGTCAACATACAGTCAAACTTCATAATTTTTGGTCAACATCAATATTTTGAAGTAATATTCATCATTTGATCAGGGTTGATCATGATTCATCAAGAAAACTCAAGATTTGATCAAAAGTCAAAGTTACCAAATTAGGGTTTTTGAAGAAAAAGGCAACAGAACTTTGACCAGGCATAACTTTCACATACTTTATCAGAATTTTTTCCACCAAAGCTCATTTTGAAGAGAATTCAGTTCTCTACAACTTCATTTGGAAGTTATGGATCAAAACATTATAGGTCCTTTTCAAAGTCAACAAAAAGTCAACTTTTTGTAAAGAAGTGTTCTTGAGCATGGAAACTTCAAATGAGATGAAACCAAAGAGGTTCTTTAGAGGACATCTTGAGATTTCTAAAAAGTCCAAGAACACCCAAAAATATTAAAAATTGAGCAAGATACACCTTGCACAAGTTGAGCATTTTTGAAGAGGTGCACAAAGAGAAATACTTGACAAATGCAAATTTTTTCCAAATGGGCTTGTAATTTTATGATCAAAGGGGTCCCCGGCTTGACTTGGTTTGAAATTCAAACTTGAATGTTGGATCACTTATAATCCAATGCAGGTGTTTCTAAGACAACAAACGCGCGCAGCTCAGTTGGTAAACATGTGCTTGGTATATCCAGAGGGTCCTGGGTTCGATCCCTGGTTCTTCACCTTCTTTTTTTTATCACTTTTACAACTAACCAATTTTCTATTTTCTTTCCTATTTTTATTCGATTTAATTTCTTTTCAAACAATTTTCTCATGCATTAAAAATCACCAAAAAATATTTTCTTTTTGCATTTAGGACAGAAAAAATATTTATTTAGTTTTTGACATAAAAATTAATATTTTTGCATGCATATTTTAATTAATTGTTCATTAACCATAAAATTGACTTTTAATTATTTTCTTCATCAAAACCAGTCCAGAAAATTCCCAAAAAATTATTCTATCATTTAATTAGGATTACTAACCTAAAAACATTTTCCTAACTCAAAAATCCTTTTTTACTAACATATTTTCTCTTATGCGAATTTCTTATCTTTTCCGATTAATATGTATCTGCTTATAGGTTGTAATAGTTAGGATTTATTTTCTCGCATTCTTTTCCAATATTATGCTGCTCATGGGATGTAATAGCTTAATTAGGATTTACTTTCTGCACTCCTATATTATGTAAGCGCCCCAAAGCCATGTAATAGCGTGGGACATTTACTTTCCGCACTTTACTTTACGCAATTTACTTTCCGCACCTATAAACTGCTAGTAATTAGGCGTGTATGGCAAGATAAAAGCGAAAATAGATCACTTCTAATCACAAGATAAAATATCGAATTCAGCACACTCTCTTCACACATGCACCCCTAGAGTATTCTCTCGTTGCCTTCGAATAAATGGTCAAGTCCTCGAGCGTGAGGTATCCTAGCACCATTTCCTACAAACATATCATCATAGTCCCGATACAAAGATCATAGTCCCTCGGCGTGGCCTACGAATACATGATCTCGTCCCTCGATTGTTGCCTACGAAAGTGATGATCGTCCCTTGAATGTGCTAGGATACTCCACAAGTTGCCTTCTATGACCATCGATGTCCCTTGAATGTCCCTTTTACATCAAGCGAATAGGGTTACCTACTAACTAATGAGTACGGATAGCACTATTCTAAAGGAAAGTAAAATAACAGCGACCATTCTAAGTAGGTAATAAGACTTTTAGTTGCTTGCTCTATCAAAATACTTTTCACACCTTACACTTTTTCAAAGTTAAAACATTTTCAAAAAGCGAAACATTTCCAAACACTTCGTATACATTCCAGCGTGAATCATTATGAAGTCAAAGCGAAATGCCCTTTCAAAACATTTTTTCAAACACACACACAGAAAACAAATTTTAAAGTGAGCTAAAGCAACTAAGAGCCCGTAGATAAGTACGGATGGAAAGGGGTGCTAATACCTTCCCTTTTCATAACCTTCTCCCTTACTCAAAATCTAACGAAGGTCTTTTTCTGTTCTTTTCACCTTCCCTTAATTGGATAAAATAAAAGTCGGTGGCGACTCTTGCTATCCACAACATTTGCGATAAAAAGCAAAACAAATTCCAAAAGTCAGTTCTCCCACCGTATTACATTATGCTATCATGAGTGTTGAGCGTTCCTACTACTCCTAGAGCACCTTAAAGCGTGGTTAAGAACAAAGGTTTTTTCCGTTGAATTTTACAGTGCCATTAATTGGTAGAGAACAACCTTATGGTATGCCAACATCAGTCATAACAAACCTTCGACCTAGGGTTTCCACGTTTGCAGACGATGCAATGACGCTCACATCCCTTAGGAATCCTTATTTACCCATAGGGATAATAGTGACCTATCATGGTGAAAGATGTAACAATTTAGAGGATGTAGATACACTTCTTACGTAATTCTAATTGTGACCAATCATACTATCCAATTATTAAACTACAGATGGATGCTAGTAACCATGAAATGGTTAATGTTCTTACATAATAAAATCGGAACAACAAATCTTTGATAAGCTACCTTCCATAAAGACAAGGTTTCCATTTATCGAAACAACAAATCTTCGATAAACTACCTTCCATAAAGACAAGGTTGTCATCTATCGGGAAAACAAATATTTGATAAACTACCTTCCATAAAGACAAGGTTTCCATTCATCGGAACAACAAATCTTCGATAAATTACCTTCCACAAAGACAAGGTTGCCATTCATAGAAACAACAAATCTTTGATAAACTACCTTCCATAAAGACAAGGTTGTCATTCATCGGAACAACAAATCTTCAATAAACTACCTTCCATAAAGACAAGGCTTCCGTTCATCGGAATAACAAATCTTCGATAAACTACCTTCCATAAATACAAGGTTGCCATTCATCGTAACAATAAATCTTTGATAAACTACCTTCCATAAAGACAAGGTTGCTATTTATCGGAACAACAAATCTTTGATAAACTACCTTCCATAAAGACAAGGTTGACATTCATCGGAACAACAGATCTTCGACAAACTACCTTCCACAAGGACAAGTTTGCCATTCATCGGAACAACAAATTTTGCTGCACACATCTATGGGAATCAGCCAATAAGGAGATTATAAATCATTTATCAGATATTTCCATAACAAGTCTTCAACTTGCTGGAGAAATACGGTCAATCCATAGCGAAAGATTCCTCATTGGGTTACTGAAAGGAGATCAAATTGGCATTAACAGACTTGCTGGGAAAAACCAACCGCTTGCGGGAAGAGACTACCATCTGCTGTTAGGAAAAGATTGTAACAATATTGTTGGAGGATGCTAGTGAGTTCCCTTGGATTCACCTTTGTTGGAGAGATGACATCTTCCTAACATAACTGTGCTTTCCAATTAGAACTCATAGTCTAGGAAGAATAAGGTAATAATGCCTCTTGTAGACTAGAGCTCAAACCATAATCAAGCTTGGGTGATTTGAACAATCACAAAGGCTTACAAAGAGAGTCGAGACTCTATTCTTCTTCGAGGGGTAATTCAGTGGATAAAGCAGAAAAACGAACCTTTTTTTCTTAAAGCCGAAAATCGTAAACATTCCCAAGTTCCTTCTGATGGAAGCATCCCATGGGGTTTCACCATGTCTCATCAGAGCGCTACTCTTACCATCTCTTTTAGGGGAAAATGTGACATTCTGTGGGAACAATCCACTTTGCACTTTTATCTCATATTAGAACGAAAAATGTTATAGAGGTCCTGATGGTACCAACATCAACATTATCAATCTTGTTTGTTATTAGGACAGTGCCATCTTATCCCTTTGCTTCACATCCGAAGTAAACACACTTAAATTGCAAAATTTTCGAAAGTATGTTCTAACAAATCTGTTTGTTTTGAAATGCATTTTCAATAATAAAAGAATATTTTATAAACTGAATAAAAATAAGATTAAGGAATTGGATAAAGGCTCAAATTTTATTGATAGAATGGTAGTCTGGCAATAGCATGACTCCATAGGTGATTACAAAGTTTTGAAAAATGGTAAATACATGGAAAAGGTACATCAAAGAATAATGAACACTATTTTCCCTAACAACTTTGAACTCTTGTATTGTAGTCTTCAGTTGAGGTATGAAGATAATCTTTACAGATTGTTGCTTCTATGATCAAGTCTTGTTTGATGTAGTTACTTGCCCATATAAGTCCCTAACTTTTTCCTCGATTTCCCTTGTGGGTTTTCAGCCTACCAGGATATTTATTCTGTTTATGTCTCTAATTTTTGCCTAGACCGTCCCTTTGGGTTTTCAATCTACCAAGACACTCTTTTTTGCCTAAGTCGCCCTTTTGGGTTTTCAACTTAGCGAGCTGTTCTTTTATTTATTTAGGCGAAGTATTTCTTGACTACATCAGCAATCAGAGGACGTGGGAACTCCTCGCCATCCATAGCTTCAAGAATCAATGCACTACCAAAGAAGGCTTTCTTGACAACATACGGGCCTTCGTAATTTGGAGTCCACTTGCCATTGGAATCAGAGTTTAAAGAAATGATATTTCTGAGCATGAGGTCGCCCTCTTAATACACGAGGTTTGACCTTCTTATCAAAAGATTTCTTCATTATTTTCTGGTATGACAGACCATGACATAAAAAAGTCATTCTCTTCTCTTCAATCAAATTCAACTGGTCAAACCGATTCTGAACCCATTCAGCATCACATAATTCAGCTTCCATTATCACACGCAAAGATGGTATCTCAACTTCATTGGGGAGTACTGCTTCCATCCCATAAACCAAAGAGAAGGAGGTCGCCCATATTGAAGTGCGTACCGAAGTGCGATATCCATGTAAAGCAAATGGCAGCATTTCATGCCCGTCTTTGTAGGTGACACCATCTTACGGATGATCTTCTTGATATTCTTGTTTACGACTTCAACTTCCCATTCATCTTGGAGTGCGTAAGGAGAATAATTGTGATGAAAAATCTTGAATTCTTCACAAAGTTACGCCATCATTTTATTATTCAAATTCAAGTCGTTGTCGTTGATGATCTGCTAGGCACACCATACCGACAAATGAGATTGTTCTTGATGAATCGCACCACCACTTGCTTGGTAACATTGGCATAAAAGCTTCACCCATTTGGTGAAGTAATCAAGCTGCTACCAAGATGAAACGATGTCCATTATAAGCCTTGGGTTCAATCATCCAAATTATGCCAATACCCCACATAGAGAAAGGCCATGGGGAAGAAATAACATTGAGAAGTTTAGGAGGCACATGAATCTTATCAGCATAAAGATAACACTTATGGCACTTCTTCGCAAATTTGTAACAATCAGATTCCATTTTCAACCAATAATATCCTACCCTTAGCATCTTCTTAGCCATAGAGTGTCCATTGGGATGGGTACCAAAAGAACCCTCATGAATCTCATGCATCAACATGTTTGCTTCGTGTCTATCCGTGTATCTGAGCAAGACCATGTCATGATTTCTTTTGGATAACACACCTTCATTGAGAAAGAAACTACTAGCCAATCTCCTCAAGGTCTTTCTATCTTTGCTTGTTACATCAACCAGATACTCTCGAGTCATCATGAAGTGCTTGATGTCATGATGTCATACCCCAATTTTTGACCTAAGATACCAACTTATATCATTCACATATGCATCATTGCATCACTAACAGTTTCAGAACAGGATAGATCGAGCGCGTGCTCCTAAAAGTCAAAGTTAGGGTTTTATCAAAATTTCATCTGCTCAAGATATGATCAATTAGGGTTTGAGTTTCCACCCACCTCAATTGATCTATCTTAATTAATCATCAACATTTGATATTTAGACTCCCAACTTTTTCTCATGATCTACCTTGAATCGACCAACTAGGGTTTTGGATCGAAGATAGTGAATCATTGACTTTCTGCTCAATGAATGACCTATTTGCTCGAAGATTGATCTTAGCATCCTCAATTCAAAATCTTGACCTAATTTCTTGGTTCAAAACATTACAAAATCCATGTTTCTTCATCAGACAAATTCTGAATCATCTGATGAAAATTCATCAATTCAAAAAGTCAAAACTTTGACTTTTGGTCAACTTTTTCAAATCTAAATTTTTTCATCATAAAATCATTTCAAATTATCCATCATGATCATAAAAAATCAAGAAATGTGAAAAAGTCAACAAAAAGTCAAGATTTGAATTTTTTCTAACAATGATTTCAAGTGTTAAGAAACATGGTTTTTCCTTACTTTCATGACCATTTTTCACCTAGATCCATTTTGATTCAAGAAAAACTCAAAACATGAAAGTTGTAAATCTTGTTAGAAGATTTCCAAAATGTCCAAGAACTTGAAAAAACACTTTGTGTTGCTAGGGTTTTGAAAATTAAACGTAGAGCTCCATAACCATGAATTACAAGTCATTTTTCAAGAACTATAGGTCATTTGTTCACAAATTTCTCCTTCTAGAAGCCTTGTCACCAATTTAAGATAGGTTAGAGTGATAAAAATCGGATGAGAAGTAATTATGAGGAGATGAGATCAAGTGAGATTTTAACCATGGTTAAAGGAATATTCCATGTATATATGGCAAAATGTCTTTCTTGCCCTTGAAGGCAAGTTGTTCAATTTCAAGCCAATCTCCTCTACTTACCATTCAGAACTCTTGGCCTATAAATAGAGATCACTTATTCATTCAAAATTTCCCCAAAGCAATCATAATCCAAGCTTTCCTTCTTTCTTTCTTGATTTTCAAGTTTCAAGTTTCTAAGTAGGAGAATTTGCAAATTTCAAGCCTTGCAATTTCTGAGCAATCTTAGGTTTCAAATACTTTCTAAACATCATTAGAAAGATGTTAGAATCCTCAAGCTAGCCCAAGAACTAGCCAAACTCAGAAAACACTTCCAAACCTCATGTATGCACATATTGAGCCATAACATACAAATTCTCAATCCACTCGTGCATCTTCCAAACTTTCACTTCAAACACCTTCTACACATCATATAGAAGTGATCCAAACCATCTTTTCATCACTGTAAACTCAGAATCATCAAATTTGATTCTCACTTCAAGTGACTGTAGTTGGACTTGGTCAGAATGATCCAGACCATTTCAATTCAAGGTAAGCATATCAAGACCTTCCATAATCATCACTGAAGCTGTAGCAATCATCAAAACACTTATGGAACACCTTCAACAAGGAACCCGATTTTAGTTTCAAGAGGTGAGAAACTTGAACTTTGAACTCTTTGATTTCCAATTTCCAGTTCAAAAAGGCTTGGCCATTTTGTTTCTGCACTATCACTGAGTAATAACCCTCAATCAATTGCTTAAAACTGTGTTCATACGAAAATTAACAGTTCTAAGTTTAAAATAAATGAAATTAATTTCCATAATCATGTTCCTGGTAAAAATCTGAGCAAGTTGATGTTTGGATCATGTAATTTCATTAAGAAATGAAGAATCCATGGAGAAAAAATCTGGAGGATGAAGATGAAGCTATGCGCGCGTTTTCTGATTCTGGAAAAACTCAAATTCTTTGTTTAGTTTAAATTTATTGGTTGTTGTTTCATAACTGGATGTAACAGCCACCCCAGTGGCAAGGCAGCACGCTCTTAGTCCTTTGCCTCGCCTCAAGGCCCAGGGTTCGAATCCCCCTAGGACCTTTTTTTTAATAAAAGGCTCAGCACTTCTGATGCTTGCTTCTTTAGAAGCGCTTCTGATGCTCAACCCTTCAGAAGTACTTCTGATGCTAGCACCTCCAGAAGCATTCTTCTTCTACTACCTTCAGAAGTACTTCTAGTGCTTCTCACCCTCTAGAAGCATTCAGCTTCCACTGCCTTCAGAAGTACTTCTGAGGTTACTCCTTCCAGAAGCATCATGCTTCTCACTCTTCAAAAGCAACACGCTTCTAACCTCTTCTAGAAGCTAAACGCTTCTCACTCTTTCAGAAGCAACACGCTTCTAGCATCCTTGAAGCGGCCCGACGGACCTTCTTGAAGCATCCGACTTGACCCCTTCCTTTAGAAGCGATCGACCGACCCCCTCGAAACATCCAACTTCTGACCTTTTTTCAAAGACTTCATTTTTTTTAAAACTCCTTCAAAACAAGGTAATTAAATGACAAGTCAAGCACATGGCTCAGTGGAAAAACTCTTCACTTCTAAGCCAAATGTCCTGAGTTCAAACCTCCTTAGGACCAAAAAACTCTTTTTTATCACTAATTTTCTTAAGTTTTTTAACAAACTTCAACATTTTCAAAAACCAATCAAAACTTCTCATTTTGAGACGATTTTTTGTACACTTGTCATTTAATATACCTATTTTATGATTATGTCAAAAAAATCCAAAAATATTTTCTCTTTGATTATATTTTCATTAGGTTAAAATGTGACATTTTTAAGTGTTTTTAATGCTTTTCAAAAAATGTTTTCTTTCCAATTTTCAAACCTAATCTTTTTCAAAACTTCTTGTGAATATCCTTTACTTTTCAAAATCATTTTCAAAACCTTTTCAAAAATCTGTCAATAAACTTACACACCTTTTTTCCATGATCAATTAGATTTAAAGATAAACTAAACCAGGTTTCTCCTTAAATTTCTTTCAAATTGATCATGGGCCTCCCTTAAGGTGTAAGTCCAACCCTCCTATGTACATATTCATTTCCTTGTACATAACCACCCTTTCGTGTACATATTCATTTCCTTGTACACATTCAATCGTCATTGTAAATATTCAAGCATAAACAAACCTCGTTCGTTTGTTTTCATCCGCTTGTTTATACACTGGTTCCATTGGTATTAAGAGAAGCATTATTCTCGGTGAAACTGCTCTTAAACCAATGGGCCTCCCTTAAGGTGTAAGTCCCAAAACCTTTGTATATATATTCAAGTTACACTTGCTTTAATTGCTTATTTTATACACTTGTTTATATATTTCCATCATAAACTCCTGTGAATACATATTATACACTTGTTCATATAACTGTTCAGTTATAACATAACAACTAGTTTAACTACTAGGTTCCTTTAGCCTCCTCTTGGTCTTTGTACAAGATAACTCATTTATTGAGTTAGCCTCCTCTTAGGCTTCGTATAAGATAACTCATTTATTGAGTTAGCCTCCTTTTAGGCTTCGTATAAGATAACTCATTTATTAAGTTAGCCTTCTCTTAGGCTTCGTTTAAGACAACTCACCCGTTGAGTTTAGCCTCCTCTTAGGCTTCATATAAGACAACTCCCCTACTGAGTTAGCCTCCTCTTGGTCTTCGTTCAAAAGAACTCCCTCGTTGAGTTTAGCCTTCTCTTGGGCATCAAACAAGAAAGAGACCTGGAAATATGTTAATAGCCTCCTATTGGGCTTCCAATACAAAGAATCACCCGTGCTAGGATAGAACCCTGAGAGTACGATTTCCCAATGAAATCACTCTTGAATCCTAAGAGGATGGTTTCCCGGTGAAACCACTCCTAAAGCCAAAGCCAGCCATACCCTATAGCTTCTTCTTGAGCTTCATCCAAGAACCCTCGATGACCCTCGGAATGCCTTCTCTTAGGCTCACAATGCAAGGACCCTCGATGACCCTCGGAATGCCTTCTCTTGGGCTTACAATTAAGGACCCACAGGCTTCTTAAAAGCATCCCCCTAATCCATAATCAATTTCTCCTAGAGATTTAAACATTTATCATCTCTATGGAAAAAGTATCTCATCTATCACATCACATACAAATCACACTCTTTACAAACAAAAACATCTTTTAACTGTAAGTGGTAACGCTTGTAAACTCAAGCAAAACACCAAAACTTACAATTAAAGATTCAATCATCTTTCAAACATCTTTCTTAACTCGTAAGTGGTAACACTTGTACACTCAAGTAAAACACCTAATACTTACGATGAATGATTCAATCAATCAACCCTTCAAAAATGTATGTGATGAAATAGATTAGATACATTTTTCATTAAGATGACATTTGTCTTTGTCTCTTAATAACACCCTTTTCTTCCACTAGCATAAGTGGGAACTACGATTGCTCTGACTTTCTCAACCTCCCTTTGAGAATACGTAGGCACAAAGTCTCATCCTTGGAGAGCATACTTCTCTCTCTCTCAAACCAAACAAAACCATAGCTCCCTTAGATCCGAGCTACTGATGCTCTGATTCCCATTAAGGGATATGTATGCAGAAGATCCCAATGATCTTTGCGAGCACAATAATAACAAAACCTAGGATCCCACATGACCTACCTTTCTTAAAATCCAAAGGAGAAACTTCCCAAGAATAGAATAGCAAATTAAAACACACAAACATATCAAAAATATTTATATATATAAATAAGGCTATAGATAACAAACCCCCTTACTCAGATCTCTCCCCAATGCGTTGCGTCTAGTTCACGCTAGTCGCACCGCATATCATTATTTATTGAGGGTATTGCAACTTTCCCCTTTTTCATCTCATTTTTCTTGTTTTGGAAATAATAAAGCTTGATGCTCGCGGAATCTTTAAAAACAAATCAAAAGAGTAAATTGTTTCGAGCTAGAGATTCGAATTCCGATTCGATTCCCTCGTTCGTCACGTTTTAGCGCGAACAGAAAAAATGGAGACTCTGCTAGGGAGAATGCTAAACTTTTATTTTCAAAAAAAAAATGTGACTCTGCTAAAGAGCACCAAGCTTTTTGTTTTCAAAAAAAGAAAAAAAAGGGTTAAGCTTTCATATGTGCATATGTTTGTTTTTCTTTATTGTGTGTTTTAGTTCTCGCGATTTCATCTGATGGAAAGAAATCCTAACCCGGATTTAAGAAACATTTTAAGATCTAGGTGGGGGTATAGTCCTATTAACTTGTGAGAAGTCTCATTACTTACTAAGTTAATTTGAGATCCCTCTCTAAGTGGAGGTTGTCTTGGGAATATTTGTGTTTAGCAAGTATTTGCGAAGACATTTTGCTTTCAAGGGAACGAACGAAGCTGAGTGGTTGTAGAACACATAACCCATCCTGGCCATTTAGGGTGTAGTGCAGAAGCTATTCAGGTGTAAAATTGGATTAGTTGTCATTAGAGACTACAATCAGGCGAGTTTTTCTTGAAAAATATTATTGTACTTCAAGTATTTAACAAATCCGATAATATTTCAAAGAGAAGCGTTGAACCTGTATTATCAGTAGAACATGTTTTGCAGGTGAATAAGCCCTTAGAACTTACCCGCGTTAGGTTCTTATCGTTGGCCTCATGCTCGTGACTTCAAACGCTTGAACGTGTGTATAACCACTAACCATGTTTATATCTTTGTGGCATTCATGCATTCATTCAAAAACTTTGAATTCTCATTTCTCTTCCCATTTCCAAAGAATTTAGAGATTTTTCTTTGTAAACATTTTAGGTTAGAGGGATGGATGTCAGAAGAAGATATACCAAGAACTACGGTTTTAGAATTCCTGATGTAGGAAAGTTAAAAGAGTTAGCATCCTTGGTAGAAGATCCCTCGGATTTTAGAAAATGCTATGGAACTCTTTTAACTGTCTTGAACACTAACATTGATGAAGGACTTCTCAAAACTTTCGTTCAGTTTTACTTTCCCTGATTATCAGTTGATGCCTACTTTGGAAGAGTACGCACAGATCCTAGGTATCTCAAGTGTCTGACAAGGTTCCTTTCAATGGTTTGGAAGCCATTCCTAAGCCACCAGTCATTGCAGCGATGACTCATTTAAGGAAATCTGAGATAGACAAAAACCTGACTACCAAAGGAAATCTCTTAGGACTAACTTCAAAGTTCCTAATGGAGAAGGCTTTTAAATTTTCTGAAGCCGGTAGCATGGTAGCCTTTGAAGCTGTTTTGGCTTTGCTCATTTATGGATTGGTGTTATTTCCTAACATCCCAAGTTTCGTTGATATCAACGCCATAAGGATCTTTCTGATTGGAAATCCCATTCCCACTTTTCTTGGTGACACGTATTTCTCCATTCATCATAGGAATTGTCAAGGAGATGGAATTATCGTATCTTGTGTACCTCTGTTATTCAAATGGATTGTCTCACACCGGCCTAAGTCTCCTATCTTTCGAGAAAATAAAAACGGTTGGCATTGGTCTCGAAGAGTCATGTCTCTTACGAACGACGATATCCATTTGTATACCTTGGCCAACAATGAGATGGAAATTATTGAAAGCTGTGGAGAATTTTCCAACGTGCCTCTCATTGGTACGAAGGAGGAATTAACTACAACCCATTTTTGGCAAGACGTCAACTCGGGTACGCAAATTCCAGTAAACCCCTTGGTTTTACAGTAGAAAATTACTTTTATCATGAAGGTGAGGACTCCGAAGGTTTGAAAGCCAGGATGATAAGAGTTTGGCATCACATTCGAAGGAAAGAAAAAGGTGATGCAAGGAATTATGTAGCAATGGAAATCTACACTTCTTGGGTAAAGAAAAGAGCAAAGGAATTTCGAATGCCTTATGCTTATGAAGAACCCATGTTCCCAGTGGTATCTAAATCGACCACCATTCCCATCGAAACTATGGGAGAATACCAAGAAGCTTTGGCTAAGATGAGGCTAGAGAAAGAAGCTTTGGAAGACAAGTTTCTTAAGACTGACTTTGAAAATGAAAAGCTTAAGAAGCAGGTCAAAGATCATGAAAAAACGCTCTACTTTCAAGATGAATGGCTCATGGAGAAAGATAAGAAGATTCGTCGAAAAGATATCAACAAATAAAGAAAGGAAAGGCTTGAGGAAATGACAATTAGAAATCCTGCTCCAGACGATTGGAAAAAAGCCATTAACAAGCTAAAAGCGAAAAGTTGAAAGCACGAAGTTGCATCAAGCATTTGGTTCTTCATCAGACGAAGACGCTTAATTATTTTAGCTTTATTTTTGTCATTTATTTTATCATTGTAAGAGCTATGCTCCAAAAACTTGTTGTAATCTTCTTTCGAGTATTAATAAAATAAAATTTTTCCATCCAAATATTTACCAGAAATTTCTCTTTTAGCGTAAATTCTTTGGAAATTCTTTTATCTTTGCATTCATAATCATGCATCATACTTTGCATCTCGAGTTTGTTATATAGAGTCTTATCTTTTGGAATTTTTTCCAGAGACCGTCAAGCTATCGCATCTTAGAGTTTCTCGACTACGTTCACAATCAGCTCGCAGATACAATACGCGTGCAAACAGAAGAAAAGCAATGGAAGATTTTGAACAAGAAAATGTTGAGCTTCGTGGCACAGTGACAACACTTCAGGAAGAGGTGGAAAGACTCACTTCTTTGGTAAGCTCGTTGGCCGCTTCACAAAATCAGCAATCAACATCAAATAGTCAAAATCAAGCGACGATTTCAGAGATCACTACTACTCCAGTTTCAGCTGTTGGAGTCAGTAATCCTCTTTTCAGTATGCCAGAAATCTATCCATGGGGCATGCCTTTTAATTTCAGCATTGGATTTCGTCAAAACATTTTTGAAGTACCGGCAACCACAATTGAGGTTCCTACTTTGCAGAACTCAGCATTTACTCCGCAGCACGGAGTAACCATTCCTCAAGTCACAATGTCGGTTTCTCAACCGATCATGACAAACTCAGCTTCTGTGGTTCACGCTACTGCGAACGAAGAAGTCTATCATAACCCAGGCGACAACACGAATCCTCGTTTCCAAATGGAAAATCTCTAGGAACAATTCCATAAGATGCAGCTTGAGATCAAAACAATCCGTGGAAAGGATTTGTTTGGGAAGAATGCCTAAGATCTATGTTTGGTTCCTTGCGTAAGGATACTCGCTAAGTTCAAAGTCCCCGACTTTGAATAATATAGAGGAAATTCCTGCCCGCAAAGTCATCATACAATGTACGCTAGGAAGATGTCTACATATAATGACAATCATCAATTGCTCATTCACTATTTCCAAGACAGTCTCACTGGCGCCGCTCTGAAGTGGTACATGGGATTAGATAGTGCAAACATCCAGACTTTCAATGACCTAGGAGAAGTCTTTGTCCTACATTACAAATTCAATCTGGACATGGCTCCAGATCGAGATCAACTCTGGTCTATGTCTCAAAAGGAAAAGGAGACTTTCCAAGAATACGCCCAATGTTGGACGGAAATTGCTGCCCAAGTTAATCCATCGTTAGAAGAAAAAGAAATGACCAAGGTCTTCCTGAACACTCTTGGCCCTTTCTACTACGAACGCATGGTCGCCAGCGCTCTCGGGGATTTTACCGAAACGGTAAGCATGGGGATGCGACTAGAAGAGGGAGTCCGAGCATGACGCTTAACCAAAGAAATGGGATCTTCAAGAGGAACCAAGAGAATTGGAACTGGTTTCCCAAAGAAGAAAGAGCATGACGTTGGAATGGTATCCCGAGGGAAACCAAGGAAAAATGTCAATCACCAGCAACAGGTAGACACAGTTGCACCAGTTGTTAATACAAATTCAAACATGGGAATTACCCCACAATTCCAGCAAAATCAACATCCTCGACAGTAGGCTCAACAATTCAACAACAATCAGAATCGTATTCCTTGAATATCGCAGTTTGATCCAATTCCGATGACTTGCACGGAATTATATCCTGCCTTGATAGAAAGAAATCTTGTGCAAACAAGATTACCACCTCCAGTACCAGACAAGTTACCTTGGTGGTACAAAGCAGATGTGTCTTGCCCTTTTCATCAAGGGGCACCAGGTCACGATCTCGAACACTGTATAACATTGAAAGCCGAAGTTCAAAGATTAGTGAGGGCTAATCTTCTCTTTCAAGAATGCAAATCCAAATGTGGAAGCGAATACACTTCCCAATCAAGGAGGACATGCTGTGAATTTGATAATCAGAAATTCAGATTAATATCTTATCACTAATATAAATTTGATAAGAGAAAGCTTGGTACAGCTACACGCTACATTCAACACAATGGGAGCCTTTGCTAAACATGACTACATAGCTTGCGAGAATCATTCTCTGATTCTCGAGGATATCATTTGTAAGAAGACCTTGGGTTAATAGACATCGGCGACATTCAAATTTTCAGAAACAGGAACGATTATGACGTAAATATGGTAGGGTATTATCCTCATGTGCTTTTAGTCTCAGATATAAACTCGAAAATTCCAAAAGTAAACATCATTATCCCATACTTCAATATGCCCAAGTGTGTAGAAGTTGAATACAACAGTCCAAGAGTTCCAGACTCTCCTTTGGTCATCTGTCTACCTGGACCTATTCCATACAACTCTGACAAAGCAATTCCCTATCAATACAACACAACTATGATGGAAAATGGGAAGGAGATACCCATACCAACTCTTTCGGCCGTAGTTAACATCGCTGAAATAGGACGGTAACTCGGAGTGGGCGTGTGTTTACCCCGTTACCACCAAAGCAGCCCATTGCTCCCACAGTTAGAAAAAATCCTGTTGATGTACATGTTGAGAATCCTATGGGACTTCCTGTTGGTAATCCAGACATAAACATTGGTCCGTTTGATGGAACCAATGTCAATTTAGACTTTGAGGAAATTCTAAAGCTGATCAAGAAGAGTGAGTACAGAGTTGTGGATCAACTGATGCAAACTCCCTCCAAAATCTCAATACTGTCTTTACTTCTGAATTCTGAAGCCCACCGAGAAGCCTTGATGAAAGTGTTAGATCAAGCTTACGTAGATCACGACGTGACTACAGATCAATTTGGTGGAATTATAGGCAACATAACAGCTTGCAACAATTTGAGCTTCATTGATGAAGAAATCCTAGAGGAGGGAAGAGATCACAATCTTGCTCTACATATCTCTATGATTTCCAATCAAACTCTCTGTCTAACGTGCTAGTGGACACTGGCTCATCCTTGAATGTAATGCCAAAAACGACTCTTGCTTGTTTATCTTACAAAGGAACGCCAATGAAATCCAATGATATAGTAGTCAAAGCCTTTGAGGGGTCAAGAAAATCCGTTATTGGAGAAGTTGACCTTCCAATGACGATTGGTCCACATACTTTTCAAATCACCTTCCAGGTCATGGAGCGTACCACTTCTTCTGATTTGTTTGTTAGGGCGACCTTGGATACATGAAGCGAGGCGATGACATCCACGCTCCACGAAGTGAAATTCTGAAAAATGGGAAGCTAATAACCATTATTGGTGAACAAGCTTTATTGGTAAGCTAGTTGTCCGCCCTTTCTTTCATCACTGCTGACAATGTTGAAGGGACACAGTTCCAAGGACTTTCGTTAGAAGATGAATCTACTAAGAAAAACAGATCATATATCTCCTCCTACAAAGAAGCAGCGCAAATAGTGAAAAATGGTACTGCCGGTTGGGGACAAGTGACAAATCCTATCAACAACGAAACCAAAACAGGACTCGGATTTTCTCCAGTACTTCCGAAAGCCAATGAAAAGGATGAAACTCTTCGTCCAATCAAAGAAGTATTCCACAACGGAGGTTTCCTAAACCCTATTCCTCAAGAGGTTAATGTCCTTGTTGATGAAGGAAATGAAGACAATCTCTTTGGATCCAAAGAATGGAACACTTATCTTAATAACTCTGAATATGTGTCCCAGTACGAATCACATGCGCCATTCTATCCTCCTTCAGGAAAATTTGAAGGCATGTTCCTGCAAAATGATGAAGATGAAATTCCACCTATCCCACCTGAGGTTTGGGATACCTTGGGAGAACCAAGTGGAAAATTCGACTTTATGGTGAGATATACTGCTCCTGAAAGTTCAAGAATCAGAATCGAAGACATCCAACCAACTGGATGAGACGATCCTCCTGAATATCTCAGTCAACCAGAAGATTCATACACATCTTCTCGATCTCATCATCAACCTGAGATCCCAAATGAAAAACTTTGCTTCAATACGCCTACCGAGGTTATTGAACCAGATTTTGATTATCCTCGGTTAGCATTTTCAGGAGGATCAAGAAGACAATTCTAAAATGATTTGGAAAGTGTCTCGGATAATGAGCCTCTTCACCCAGAGGATTGGGAAGTACATCCCAAGAATCCAGAATACATGCCACTTGAAAGCGCATATGCTCCACTCTATGCTCCTCGACCTGTCAATCAAGCAGAAAAAGATCGTCTCGGATACAAAGGCAAGGTCAACCGACGAGTCTTCAAAACACATTCGACCAACGATTAATGTCAACACGAAAAATAATTCAAAGGAAAAACTACCAGAATATCTAGTCTTCCAAGGAGTTCGTCACTATTGGAAAGCCGTTAAGGTTCAGACTGATGTTCATAGTCCTAAGTAGTTTATCTCGTTTTTATTTTGAACTCTCGCCCCGCCCAAGGCAGAGAGAGTTTTATAGGGTTAACATTTAAATAATTTCTCTTTGTCTTGCCCAAGACAAATGAGTTTGTATTTAGGGCTCTGTTTCATATTGTGAATCATAAATAAAGCGTTGTTTTGATTCCCATATTTTGTGTTTGTTTTTCGTTTTTTACCCTTTTTTCTGGAAATGGTAATCCTAAAAAACCAAATAAAAACAAGACTTCAAAAATAATAATGCATACACTTTCATTAACTTTTCTTAAAAAATCGAACATAAATCGAACATGCGGATTAACAATGAACAAATCCATTGAGCATAAAAACTCTCGCTCTCGACTTTGAATTCCCTGTGTTCGATGTCGAAGAAGAGGATGAAAAAGAGATCCCGGATGAGATTTCCCGACTACTTAAGCATGAGGAAAGAATCATTCAGCCTCACAAAGAGCCTTTGGAAACAATCAACTTAGGATATGAGGAAAGCAGAAAAGAAGTGAGCATCAGAGCTCTACTCGACAACGGTGTCAAGAGCAGACTGATAGATCTTCTCAAAGAATATGTCGATGTGTTTTCTTGGTCCTACCAGGACATGCCAGGTTTGGATACCAATATCGTAGAGCATCACTTGCCATTAAAACCGGAGTGTCCATGAGTTAAACAAAAGGCGAAGGATTCACCCGATATGGCCGACAAAATCAAAAGGAGGTTCAAAAGCATTTCGGCGAGTTTCCCGTCACCTCTGAATATCCTCAATGGTTAGCCAACATAGTTCCTTTCCCAAAGAAAGACGGAAAGGTCAGAATGTGTGTTGACTACCGGGACTTGAACAAAGCTAGTCCAAAAGACGATTTCCCACTACCGCATATCGACATGCTGGTGGATAGCACTACTAAGTTCAACGACTTTTCCTTCATGGACGGTTTCTCTGGTCATAATCAGATCATAATGGCTCCCGAAGACATGGAGAAGACATCTTTTATCACGCCATGGGGCACATTTTGCTATAAAGTAATGCCGTTTGGATTAAAGAATGCAGGCGCAACTTACCAAAGGGCAATGACCACTCTCTTTCATGACATGATGCACAAAGAGATCGAAGTCTACGTGGACGAGATGATAGCAAAGTCTGACGCTGAAGAAGAGAATATAAAATATGTTTTGAAGTTGTTTCAACGACTAAGTAAATTTCAGCTTCATCTGAATCCTAACAAATGCACCTTTAGGGTAAGATCTGGAAAACTCCTAGGTTTCATTGTCAGTCAAAGAGGTATTGCAGTTGACCCTGACAAAGTCAAGGCTATTCATGAAATGCCTACGCCACATACAGAGAAGCAAGTAAGAGGATGTCTTGGACGGTGGAATTACATCTCCAGATTTATCTCTCAGATGACTGCTACTTGTGGACCAATATTCAAGCTTCTCCAAAAATCAAGAGGTTGTATGGACGAAGATTGCCAAAGTGTTTGTGATATCAAGGAATACCATCGAACTTCCAATATTGATTCCTCCAATCGAAGGAAGACCATTAATCATGTACCTTACCGTGTTAGAAGATTCCATGGGTTGCGCGCTTGGACAGCAAGATGAAACTGGTAAGAAGGAGCATGCCATCTACTACTTGAGTAAAAAGTTCACAGATTGTGATACTCGTTACTCCATGCTCGAGAAAACATGTTGTGCTTTGGTGTGGGCTTCAAAACGTCTCCGCCCGTACATGATCAACCACACGACTTGGTTAATCTCCAAAATGGATCCAATCAAGTACGTCTTTGAAAAGCCTGCCTTAACAGGGAGAATCGCTCGATGGTAGATGCTATTATCTGAATATGACATCAAGTACCGCGCCCAAAAAACGGTCAAAGGAAGCATTCTCGCCGATCACTTGGCTTATCAACCGATCAACGATTACCAATCTCTCAAGTTCGACTTCCCTGACGAGGATGTTATGTTCTTAAAGATGAAACATTGTGACGAACCATTACCTGAAGAAGGTCCTGATCCAGAATCTAGATGGGGCTTAATTTTCGATGGAGCGTTTAATGCTTTTGGCAATGGAATTGGGGCAGTCATCATTACTCCCGAGGGTTATCATATCCCGTTTTCTGCCAGATTGCTATTTGATTGCACCAACAACATCACAGAATATGAAGCTTGTATCATGGGTATTGAAGAAGCCATTGACTTAAGGATCAAGATCCTTGACATATATGGAGATTCAGCCCTTGTGATCAATCAAATCAAAAACAAGTATGAAACTCATCATCATGGTTTAATTCCCTACCGAGATTATGCAAGACGTTTGTTGACTTTCTTCAACAAAGTTGAATTGCATCATATTCCTCGAGACCAGAATCGAATGGCAGACGCCTTGGCCACTCTATCTTCCATGTTCAAAGTCAACCATTAGAACGATATTCCTAAGATCAGTATCAGACGCCTTGAAATACCTGCATATATGTTTGCAGCTGAAGCAGTCATCGATGATAAACCGTGGTTCCACGACATCAAACGCTTCCTTCAAACTCAAGAGTACCCACTCGGGGAATCGCACAAAGATAAGAAAACTCTAAGAAGGCTTTCTAGAAATTTCTTCCTGAATGGAGATGTGTTATACAAAAGAAACTTCGACATGGTCTTGCTCAGATGCGTGGATAGACACGAAGCAGACATGTTAATTCATGAAGTGCATGAAGGGTCCTTTGGAACTCATTCAAATGGGCATGCAATGTCTAGAAAAATCCTGAGAGTAGGATACTATTGGATAATAATGGAATCCGATTGCTGAAAACACGTCAAGAGATGTCACAAGTGCCAGATCTACGCAGATAAGATCCATGTGCCACCGACTCTACACAACGTTCTCTCCTCTCTGGCCTTTATCTATGTGGGGCATCGACATGATTGGGATGATCGAACCTAAAACATCAAACGAACATCGCTTCATCTTAGTGGCTATTGATTACTTCACCAAATGGGTCAAAGCAGCATCTTACGCCAACGTTACAAGACAAGTGGTTGTGAGGTTCATCAAGAACAACCTCATTTGCCGATATGGAGTTCCAAGTAAGATCATTATAGACAATGGATCAAACTTGAACATCAAAATGATGAAAGAACTATGTGAGGAATTCAAGATTGAGCATCATAACTCATCTCCTTACCGACCAAAGATGAATGGCACCGTGGAAGCTGCCAACAAGAACATCAAAAAGATCGTCCAAAAGATGGTCATCACCTACAAATACTGGCACGAAATGCTGCCATTTGCTCTACATGGGTATCGTACTTCAGTACGTACTTCAACAAGGGCAACCCTTTTTTCTCTAGTATACGGCATGGAAGCAGTGCTCCCCGTAGAAGTTGAAATTCCATCAATGAGAGTTCTCATGGAAGCTAAGTTATCTGAGGTCAAATGGTGTCAAAGAAGATACGATCAGTTGAACTTAATTGAAGAAAAACGTCTGACCGCTCCGTGTCATGGACAATTATATCAAAGAAGGATGAAGAAAGCCTTCGAAAAAAAGGATCGACCTCGTGAATTCCAAGAAGGCGACCTAGTGCTTAAAAAGATTTTTTCTTTTCAACCAGATTCTAGGGGCAAATGGACTCCTAATTACGAAGGCCCATACATCGTCAAAAGAAGCTTTTCTGGCGGTGCTATGACTCTCACAACCATGGACGGTGATGAACTCCTGCATCCTGTGAATGTTGATGTAGTCAAGAAATACTTTGTCTAAAAAGACAAAAGAACATTTCGGTAAGTCGAAAACCGAAAAGGCGGCTTAGGCAAAATAGCGTCTCATTGGATGAAAACACGAAAAGCGGTCCAGGAAACAATTAGAGACAAAAAGAAATTTATCGATAGATTGAAAACTTGAAAATCTAGACAAAATAAAGGATCAAAATGAAAAGGGCGCATCGGTCCGTGCCGTCAATTTGAAGAATCTTCCATCAACAGATCTTCAATCAAATCTTCTAAAGCAATAAGCACGGTTGGAATTCAAAGTTATTAGGGATAATAGTGGTTATTTGCTTTCAATGTAGCATTTTCCCAATAAATTATCATTTCCAACTTTTGTAAATAGTCCATGGAATCACGCCTTTGGCTGATTACCATTATATCAATAAAATTTGAGTCTTGAGCCCATTTGTTTGCAATTCTTGATTTATTCTGTTTTGCAAAATAACGCTTTTTGTTGTGAAAATCACTTTTGAAACTAAAAAAAAAAGTTTTAAATGAATTTTTACTTCAAATTTTTTGAAATAAAAGCGAAATTTTCCTTTGAACTATGAACACAGAAAGAATACCAACAGTTTTCTCCATGAGTGTTTCGACCTCTGAAAAGTAAAGAACTGCTGAGAAGTCTTCTTTTCCTCGAAAGAGATCATCAAAGGACGTTATTCTTATCCGAAAAAGAATCCTCAACAAAGTTGCCAATAAAATGCCTTTTCTAGAAAAGTTTAAAGCATGCAACTCAGATTCATCATCAGTAACGTCTACACCATTGCTGCAGATTTTGCTGAGTATTTGTTTGAACTATGACGTAGTCCTTTTCCCAAATACTTTTTGTTGTCTTGTCAAGTATTGTCAGCATACATATGACATTCATGACATTCATCATTCATACATAAGTGCATCATTAATGCATTCTTGCATTTCTCAATGTTTGCTTCAATATCACTTGTTTAGGTTGCATTTATTCCCAAAAAAAACAAGTGTGCGTGTGTCATCTCTCCAGTAGATTATCCCCAAGCTGAAAAATACATTTTTTCTCCTGTCCCCCAATTGAGATCATTCCACATTGTATACAAATTCTTGATTGACCGTTTCATTCCAGTTCATTCCTGGATAGAACCTCGTCTTTAAGCCAATTCAGGTCTAGATTTCACAAAAAAAAACTACCTGCAAACAATAAGCAATAGCCTCATCAATCTGAGTTGCTTATTTCCTTTTCATCTTGAAACTTATCATAAAAATATTGTTCTTCTTAATAAGTCCAATCATGAAAGTTTAAGAAGTCCCCGCAGTTATCTTTCTATCTAAAGAAAAACCTGTATCTTTACAATCAAAACGCCCGCATCTTCTCAAGAGAGAGATCCCTGGCAAGATTGTAAATTTGAAAATAGAAACTCATTTGAGATCTGTTTCCATCATTGTCTGTTATTCATAAGGCTGAATAGTCAGTAAATTTTTCAAGAATTACCTTTTTATAGTTATCACTTTGCTGATAATTGGTAATATCTTCAGAACCCATTACCATAAATTATCACGAGGCTGATAATTGGTAATATCATCTTTAATTACCTTAAACATTGTCACAAGGCTGACAGAAGGTAATCTCCTCGTTTCCCAAAGCGAAACAGATATTCACTTGCATTGTGAATCTATTTTCCCAGTGAAACATATGCTTGTTTCCCAACAAACAGGATTCTCCTTTCTTAGACTGGGTGACGATGGCTTCTTACACATCAAGAATTTTGATTATGAGGTCGATGGCTTCTTCAAGACCCATGATACAAGCTTCATATTCTGCCATGTTATTTGTATAATCAAACATCAATCTTACTGTGAAAGGAATGTGAGCTCCTTGAGGAGTGATGATCACAACATCGATTCCTTTTCCACAAGCATTCACAGCTCCATCAAACACCATTCCCCATCGGGATTCTGGATTTGGACCTTCTTCAGGTAAAGGTTCATCATAATCTTTCATTTTTAACTACATCACATTTTCATCGGGAAAATCAAATCCACCAGATTGATTATCCTCAACCGGTTGATGAGCTAGGTATTATGCTAATACACTGCTTTTAATAGCCTTCTCAGTGCAGTATTCAATATCATATTCAGATAACAACATCTCCCAACGAGCAATTCTTCCCGTAAGAGCAGGCTTTTCAAAGATGTACTTGATCAGATCCATTTGAGAGATCAACCAAGTAGTATGATTCAATATATATCATCGCAGATGCTTCGCAGGCCAGGCTAAAGTACAACAAGTCTTTTCTAACATAGAATACCGGGATTCACCTTCGGTGAACTTCTTTCACAGATAATAAATGGCATATTTTTTCCTTCCTATTTCATCTTGCTGTCCCAAAATACAACCCATGGAGCTTTCCAACACAATCAAATATAGAACCAATGGTCTTCCTTCAACGGGAGGGAGAAGGATATGAGGCTCAAGCAAATACTCTTTGATACTTTCAAATGCCCTTTGGCAATCATCTGTCCATACGTAACCTTGATCTTTCCTCAACAGCTTGAATATTGGTTCACAAGTTGTAGTTATATGGGAAATGAATCTGGAAATGTAATTAAAACGTTTGAGGAAACCTCTAACTTGCTTTTAAGTGCTTGGTGCCAAAATCTCTTGAATTGCCCTAACTTTATCAGGATCAACTTCAATTCCTTTTTGGTTGACAACAAAACCCAACAGTTTTCCAGACTGGACACCGAAAGTACATTTATTAGGATTCAAACGGAGGTGATACTTCCTCAAACGCTGAAACAGTTTCAACAAATCTTCCAAATGATCTTCCTCAGTTTAGGACTTGGCAATCATATCATCACATATACTTCAATTTCTTTATGCATCAGATCATGGAATAGGGTCTTCATGGCCCTCTGGTACGTTGCACCAATGTTCTTCAACCTAAGGGCATCACTCTGTAATAGAATGTTCCCTAGGGTGTGATAAATGTTGTTTTTCCATGTCCTTAGGAGCCATCTTTATTTGATTGTATCCGGAAAATCCATCCATGAACGAGAGCACTTTGCAATTTGCAGTACTGTCTACTAACATATCAATTTGTGGAAAAGAAAAATCATCTTTTAGACTAGCCTTGTTCAGATCTCGGTAATCAACACACATGCGGACTTTTCCATCTTTTTTTGGTACTGGAACAATATTGGCAATCCACCGAGGATAGACTGATGTCACAAGGAAACCTGCGTCAATCTACTTTAAAACTTCCTCCTTAATATTTATCGCCATATCAGGATGAGTTCTTCTTAACTTTTGCTTATTGGTGGGCACTCAGGCTTTAATGGTAAATGATGCTCCACAAAATCAATATCTAACCCTAACATATCTTGATATGACCAAGCAAATATATCCACATATTTTTTCATCATTTTAATCAAATGAATCTTCACCTCAGGATGTAGCAATGCTCCAATCTTGACTTCTTTCACATCTTCCTTAGAACCCAAGTTAATGACTTCCAACGGCTCTTTGTACGGATGAATGGTATTGTCCTCGCGCTCAAGTAACCGATAAACCTCTTCAGGGATCTCATCAAATTCCTCTTCTTCGGCTACATATACAGGAAGTTCAAAGTTGGAAAAGGGTGCAAGGTCATTATTTTCAATGGTTTTATGAATTAATCTGCACATATGTTTATGATCGACTTTAGAAATTGACACATGTGACAAGTGATTATGCAGATTCAATTCAATTATTGTTTTTTTGTGAAAGGTTTTTTCTGATTACCATTTTTTCAAGAAAAAGCAGAAAATAAAAGACACAATTTGGAATGAAAAACAAACTTTTATTAATGATTTTAAATTTCAAAACAAGCTGATTTTTCCCATAAACATCACTTTCACCTCGGGCAAAGTGAAAGGATCATTATTTGAAAATTTAAATAAGCAAAAGTGAATTACTTAGACACATGAATGGAAGTGAGTATGTCAATAGTAGTCCAATTACAAACCCTGGTTCCATGAGTCACAAAGTTGGGCATTCCTGCTCTTGTCCATCTTCAACAATGAAAATGACTCCTGGAACAGTAGGATCAAGATAACCAGCACTTCAGAAAACATCTGGATATTTCGCAGCAACAGGTCCTGACTATCAATAGACAAAGCTTGGAACTGCGTTCCAAAAGCGGCTTCATCAACTTCTACTATGGAAAAGGAGGATGATGGAGGGTCGAAGTCACAGCACCATCCTCATGAATCCAAGGTCGTCCAATCAAACATCTATAAGCAGGAAATATATCCATCACCTGGAAGGTAATTTGAAACAGATGTGGGCCAATGTGAATGGGTACTTTTGGGAATAACACTAGGACGCATCAACAGACCTTGATATTTAAGATTTGAAAGGGTACTTTTGGGAATAACATTTAGCGCGGAGCCATTATCAATTAGCACATTGGACAATGCCTCATTCTTGCAATTCATGGAAATGTGCAAATCCATGTTGTGATTCCTTCCCTCAGCGGGAAACTCTTCATCACTAAAACTCAGATTATTGCAAGCTGTGATATTTCTAACCAGACTATTAAAAGCTTCCAAAGGCACATCATAATCAACAAATGCCTGATCTAAAACCTTCATTACAGACTCTCTGTGAGCTGAAGAATTCATCAACAGAGTCAGGATTGAAATCTTTGACGGTGTCTACAGCAATTGCTCAAGATCTTGTAATTTCTCATATTGATAACCTTCAACAAAACATTCATTTCTTTCTCTTGGGTTACCCTACTAGTTTTCCTTTCAACCTTCTTGGGTTCACAACTAGTTTCCACAATCTTCTTACCATCATAAGTCAACTTTGGAAATACAGGAGCATATACACTACCACTTTTGGTTATTCGACTAGCATCAACAATATTTCCTACTTGAGGTAACAGTTGAATTGGAACCTCAACATCTCCTTCTAGAATAGTGGCATTGTACTTATATGGAACAACCTTGTTGGAACTATACGGGACAGGTCTAGGTAATCTAATAACCAAAGGAGTATCTAGAGGCTTACTGTAATAAGTCACTTCCACGGGAGTGGGAATATCAAAATGTGGAACAATGACGTTTATATATGCTTCTTCACCAGACTCATCAGCGGAGAAATACGGATCAGCAGAAATGTATTCATCATCAGATTCTTCAAACTATCTTTCAATCATATTGACGCCATTTTTGAAACCAACCCTGCTTACTACAATATGAATAATGCCTTCATCTAGAAGACGTTGAATATCTCTTTTCACAAAATCACAACCACGATGATCTGGGCTATATATTGAGCATTCATTATATTGGTGCACCTCTTGCTCTTCAATGAAATTGAACTCGGCTTGAAAATTCACCAAATCAACATTAGTCCCGTTCACATCACATATTAAACTTCTCTAGGAGGACCATAGACAACATTCACTTCAACTTCAGGCTCATCCTTCAACCTGATAACTTGAATAAGGTTCATATCCATCATATCTTGATGATCACTCTTTATCATATCACAACCACGAGTATCCTTGTTGCACACATTACAAGCGACATGATCATCAGTGCAATAACCAACTTTACAAAGGGAAGCATGCATCTTCACAAGATATCCAATGATCTAATTCACATCATAAACCCTGATTTCTCCGTCAATCGTATTCACAACATTTCCATGTTTAGGCAACAGATTCCCTTGCACATTAGGACCCATGTCTTTGAAAGACAAAAGACCTGATCTGACCATCTTTTGCACTTCTGACTTCCATGAATAACAATTTTAAATATTGTGCCTTGGAGCTCCTTGGTGGCATGCACAAGTATGGTAAGCTTTGCCATACCATGGCAAAGGATTTGGAACAGCTAGAGGCGCCCTTGGTTACACCAACTGCCTTTGAATCAATGCTGGATACAACTCTGCATAAGTCATCGAAATCATATCAAATGATTCTTTCTTTGGGCCTGGCCCTTGCTGAGATGTTTTGTTATAAGGGATAGTAGTTGGAGTTGTAGCAACAATAGGGGTAACATCAACTTGTTTCTTTTGAGGAAGTCTATTAGGAGGTATGGTTCTCCTCTCTTGGACAACAACATTATCTTCTTCTTTCTTTTTGGAGAATCCAAAAGACGACTTCTTATCCCCACTCGATCCTTCTTCTTTCGACAATCGTCCCTCTTGGACAACCTGTTCTAGATGGACTCCCATGCTCATAATTTCAGTAAAATCATTAGGTGCACTGACCATCATCTTCTTGTAATAGAAGGGACCCAAAGTCTTCAGGAAAACTTTGGTCATCTCTTTCTCAATTAGTGGAGGTATAACCTATGGAGCAAGCTTACGCCATCGCTGAGCATACTCTTTGAAGATTCCTTATCTTTTTGAACCATTTCCCTCGATTGATCACGATCGGTATATGTGCATATTGTAGTGTAATGTTTCACAAAAGCTTCACCCAAATCATTGAATGAATGTCATTCTTTGTCTAGATTCATGTACCATCTCAGTAGCTGCAGGGTGAAACTATCTTGAAAAAAGTGAATGAAGCGGTATTGGTCTTGAATGTGATGACATCCTTCTCAAATGCATCATGTAATAGTCACGAGGAAAATTTACCTTTTACTTCTCAAATTGGAACTTTAATTTAGCAAGCACTTTCACATTGGGAATTAAGCATAGATCATTGACATTGTCACCAAAAACTTTTTCCTTTGTGAGGCCTTTCAACTCTTTGATGATATTTAGGGATTTGGAAGCTCAAGTGTAGTAACTAGAGTTCCAAGCTATGATTATGTCTTGCTTATCCATGGCGAGAGCCTATTTATATCAACGACTCGGAGCCCTTCACCTTCCATACTTAGCAAGCGCGTTAAGCGTGGCTTGGAGATGAAGGTATCAACCATTCGAGCGGTGATGGCTTCCTCCGTAGCGTCTCATAATGACTCCATGCTCCCATTATTCCTCGATCATAACGTCCCCGCCCGAGAGCCTCGCCAGACGGATAACTAGGACGTAACGAGGCGGACCGGCCTCCTATTCCTCCTGCAGGAACCATGCGGACTACGTTCTCATACCTCTATCCGTGATCTATCCGGATGTACGCAAATCCTTCCCACGCATCTCGGTTGGGTATTGTGCATGAACATAAGCCCCTTGGTCGTATAGTTTCATGCCTTTAAAATCATGTGATCAAACACCCGAAACCATAAGCCCAGCGAGATCGTCCGGGCGTTTCAAAATTACCCTTACACTTCCAATGAGCGGTCCACAGCAAAAGTAATAATTACCTTTAAAGTAGGCTATAACTACCTACCATTTTTCTCCTCCTTTTCCCTAATATAACGGCGCTCATTTCCTTTCCCGAAACCCTCTTTGGACTTTAAACCCCTCTGCATTCCTGCCATTGCTACTTCAAATCCTCTTCCGGCCTTTCAATCATTCACTCGGTATCCTCTTTCTCCTCTCTTTCCTTTATTTTTTAATTTCAAAATGGTTGTCATTAGGGGTGTAGCCAGATCGTTAAGTAGAATACACTTGAGTAACGAGGCATAAAATCTTGTTTGAGGATTGCATGCAAGAAATAAAACACACTCGAAAGAATGGCCGAACTAAAGGAGTTATGGGCGAGGTTAACAACGATGTTTACTTGACTTCGTGTGATTACGACCTTGACTCTTGAGGTTCGGTGGAGCTTATAATGGAATCCAACAAACTAATCAAGGAAGCCACAAACTGAGGTTGATAAAGGCGTAGAGATAGCGACCTTGCGCTCCTTTGGAACATTTTCATCCACGAGGAAACAAGGATAGCGTGATCTTAGAACCACCGTGAGTCTAGAAAACTTTTGCATGATCCGCCCTAGAAGAGTTGACTACAGGTGGTTCTATTTCTCGCCGGGGTCATAGAAGAATTTAGCATTCAATTTCCCCTTTCCGATTTTGAAGCGGCGTCCTCTGAACCATGAGCGTTGCTCCTACTCTCAACTCGACCAACAGTGAGGGGTTTATCAAGGCATTTGAGGTAATCTGTAATCATGATAGCCTTTGCGGTGCATTCTTCTCCTTTTGAGATAAAAATGTTGATCCGGAGTTGGGTTGCCATCAGTGACATCGAAGAGGAGCTTTCTCGAGCTACACTTCGACTTCAAAGGTTAAGAGGCGCTTCCTCAGGAGTTAAATGTGGCCCCATTTACCCCAAGTTATTTACGGTCTTGGCCGGGCACCATGTATTCCCTGTATTGGACCGGTGACCGTTACCTATCTTCGGCTTTTGATTCATTTAAGCGAATCAGGGACCCATCCACTGGAAGTTTTGGATTCATACGGCGATCGGGGTTAAGGACTTGCTTGCCCTTCCTCCAAAGGAAGTCCAGAGCTTCTAGGTAAGCAATTTTCAACAAACTCTTTTAAATTATTTTCACTATATTTAACTCGACCCTCTCTGTTCCTGCAGTGCACACAAAATGGCGGACATGTCTATGAAGAGAACAAAAGCTAATGGCGGATAGCGTGCTGCCGGATGGGTGATGGTGGTCCTTAGAGACCAAATCAAACCTAAGCCGGCACAAAATGCAGGGTTCCAAAGAAGAAGAAGAACACGACAACCCGAGCGCCAGCGTTGAAACCCGGTGATTATCGCCTCACCGGTCAAGCGTCTTGCTAAGCACGAGCAGTAGCGAACACATTCCAAATAAACTCAAGACTATAATGGGAAACAAAAACAATTCAGTAGATTGGGAAGTGTCTACTCTACTAAAGGAAACCGGCAACAACTTAAACCGGACCTCAACGGAAAACAAATTCTTGTCGCGAATTTGTGGTCTCAAATTCTTGTACATGATCACCTTGATGAGGATGAAACAAGTTGAGGAACCTAGGTTCTCAGACGGATCACAATAGTTGAGCTCGTGCACGATGAGTGCGTTGTGCTTACTCGGAGTCTGTTTGAATCTGGCGATGATGTGGAGCAGAAGAAGTCTGACTTGGAGAAGGAAATCTCAAGGCTGGCCGAGAACGAAAGGCTCCTTTATGAAGCAAACACCTTCCTCAAAAATAAGAACTTGGAGGTGACGAAACTCAAAACCTTGGAGAACAAGAACTTCGAGATCCAATAGCGAGGATTAGAGCCTTAGAAGAACTACATACTAGCAAAAACCTCGGCGAGTGAGGCGGCGACGAAACTCAAGACTCAGGAAGACTCGCTCCGACCTACAAGATGCCTGGATAAATCCGGATGGATGTGTTGAGAGGCAAGGGATACGGCTTTGACCAAGCAAAAGCTCGAGTCTTTTGCTTGTATTCAGGCACGGACATCTAGGATGTTGATTTCTTCAAGACCATTGTTGATGGGAAATTGGTGAGCCAGCCGAAGATGATAGTAGCGCCACACTAAAGCGCTAACGTGGACACCATGACCCGACACCTAATTCCCTTTAATCCTTGCTTTTTACATTACGATCAGGTCATCCTTTTTGGTGGATGCATTTGGTACTCTTAACATTTTCCTACTAGGTTTTAATACTTCTAGTTTTCTTTGCCAATAAATGTCAAGCGCCATACGCATATTTGTGAACAATTTTATGTCATATCTCCGACCCCAAACCGGCTGGTGCACCAAGCGGACCATGATGGCTAAGCTTACATAACAATATTCCGACATTGAGTCGATCCTTCCACGGTATGCAGCGTTAATCTGAGCCCGGCGAGCTAATTTGATTTGTGGGTTGAGCCTCTAAAGGGTGATCGAGGCAGTTCGGATCGAGCGAGGTGTGAAGGTTGAGCCTCAAGGGTGATCCGAGGGCGGATTGAGCCAGCGAGGTGACACGAAGGTTCGAGCCTACAAAGAGTGACCGGGGGCAGTTGAGCCAGCGAGGGTGACACGAAATTGGAGGTTGAGCCTCCCCAAGGAAGTGATCGGGGCGGATTGAGCCCAGTAGTGGCACGAAGGTTTAGAGCCTCAAAGGGGTGATCAAGAGCAGGATTGAGCCTAGCGAGGTGACACAAGTGGAGATTGATTGCGTTTTACAAAAATGTTTAGAAAGCAAATAATAACAACTTGTAGGCGCCTCATTTAAAACCCGGATTGCCTAGGAAAAGAGTGCACCATTATTCTTACATGTTTACAACTTATTGAAATACAATTTAAGATTAACCACGTTCTAGGTCACAGGTATCTCGAATCCTTCCGGTGTCTCCGACTTATAAACTCCGTTTGCAATTTGTCCAATACTGACGCAGACCTTCCCGGTTGGGGTCAACTTTCCCTTCCTAATCGGATCCGTTACTCTTTTAAGCACGGATCTGACCTCGAATCCAGCGTTGCTTCACCCTCGAGTTGAAGCGTCTAGTCATTCTTTGTTTAGACTGACCTCACAACATGCTGAGTCTCTTATCTCTTCCACCGGTCGGCCTCGACATTGAGGCGATTATTGGATTCCTCCTCAAAATGTTCCGCCTCGAGATGGCAAAGCAACCTCCACGAATCATGGCATCGGCCCCAAAGACCATCCTAAAAGGTGTCTCCGAGGTTGTTGGTGAATTCACGGTGTGATATGTCACGAGGACCTCATGAAACCTTGCGCCTGATCCCTTAGCGACATCGACTTTTCTTTAATGCATTCAAAATTATTTTTGGCCGACTCGGCTGCCCGTTTGCTTGGGGATGTTCTCGAGTGAACTTATTTTGAATCGAGCTCCTTACAAAACTCCACCAGAAGGCATGTTGCATTCCATTATCGAAACAATAACACGGGCAGCCCAAGCGACAAATGACATTTCTCAATAAAAGCGGCGTACTTTCGTCTGGCGATGCTCGGGACACTACCTCGGCCTCCACCCACTTGGTGAAGTAATCCTGACAACTTGATGGAAACCTCAATTGTCCGGGGCCGCAGGAGCTGACCCCTAGGATGTTGTGATAGAAGGGCCATGACACCAAAACGACATCTTTGTAACTCGGTCAGATGTGGATACCGAGGAGCAAGCGTTTGGCATTTCACACAGCGACCATAAACCTCATGCGGTCCTTCATCAAAGTAGGCGATAATGCTCAGGCCGTAAAATCCGATAGATAAGCTCTACCACCCCGTGGTTTCCGCAATTCCTAATGAACCTTTCATCACCAAAGCAACATCTCCTTGACTACACACCAACATAGGGCATTAAGCCTCTATATAACTTCCTAGATTAAACCACGACACAGTTTGAGACCTTAACTTGACTGTCACGCTCTCTCCTTGTCTTACGGTAGTACATTTTGTTGAATATATCGAGATGATCGGACTCATCCATCGTCTCCCTCATCAGCTGCTAAGGGACTCCTCCTTTCAATACTAAGAGTCTTGATAGAATCTCTTGTATAATGACATTCACTCCGGAACATTTAGAATTGAGTCAACGAGCTAAAGATCCGCCCGGCATTTTCTTCCCTTGGCACATGCACATTTCAAAGGCTTGGACCGCTTACATAATAACATGGCTGCTTTGCGTATTTCATCAAAATGTGGTCTTTTTTACGAAAGGACGGACACTGACCGACCACAGCTACGAATGTTGGACCGACAAATGAGTCAATCCGACCTCGAGCCCATCTCGGCCGGCTAGAAGAGCTTAAGCCTACCTTGTTTGTTGCTCGTCGGAAGGCAGGAGCCACATGAGTACTCAAACCATCTCTGCGGGGCCCTCAAGACTATTCTCGCGCCACTTCCCTTGATTAGAGGAACCGTCCATAGATAAGATCCACCTCCGGAGAATCGGCCAGTGGGAAGTAAACTCCGTAGTCGGCCAAAGCAGGACTTTACGCTAGTATGCGGTTTGAAGGCGATGTCATATTCGAGACTCACGACCTAGGACACCATTCTTCAGAAATTCGGCTTCTTGAACACTTGCTTTAACGGAAAATTGGTCTTTACGCAGGATGACCATGGAAGTAGTATTTCAACTTCGAGCGGTTATCCACGAGGAACCCGAGCACCTCTCGATCTTATAATATCGAGTTCATCCTTGCTTTGCTTACAAAATACAAAAGCTCTCCGCTTCCGTCTCTCTTGAACCAACCTGAGAATAATCGCACAATCCAATCAGCGCCGGATATATCACTAGGCGTGAGTTCTCCTTAGATGCAGTCGACCGCAGAGGTTAACAAGCAACTCTTCACTTCGGCAGCCTTCGCATGCCTCGAATCCACAGACTCGGCCCTTTTCTTAATAGCGAAAAGAAATGGATTTACTTGTGACTTGCACAACACAAAAGCGAGATAGTGCGATAAGCGACCAATTGTTGTTGAACTTCCGCGTGAGGGGACTCCTATGTCGATAAGCGCTTGGCATTTATCGAGTTGGCTTCTATTCCCGACTTGTCAACATGAGGCCCAAAAACTTGCTGGCACGACCCGGTACATTTATCAGGTTCAGCGCGATTTTAAACTTCGAACAACGTGAAAGTCTCCTCTATGCTCTTGTCACATGTCGGCTTCCACGACATAGTCTTTACCTTATGTCGTCCGACTTCAATGTTTAAATCCGATCTAGAATCACGAAAACCATGTCCATTAGCCTCACGATAGGTTTGCTCGGCGTTCTTCAAGCCAAAGGCGTCACCCTATAGTAGAAGTTTTTTGATCGTCATGAAATCCATTTCGGCCGCATCGGTAGGATTCATCGGTTGATTATCACGATGCGCATCAGGCTTTCGAGAGCCAAGGCTTCGGAAGATCCGTCAATCAGCGATCTATGAGAGAAGAGGATAAGGATCCTGGGCATGCTTTGTTGAAATCGATGAAGTCACACACATCCTCCACTTTTCGGTCTTCTTCTTTACCATAACCATTAAACGCAAAGTCGAATATTCCACTTCACTATGAAACCCAGCTTTAACCAACTTCCCACTTAAATAAAACGAGCGCCTTTTGTCCTCACCCATCTTCGGCTTTTCGTTGTGCCACCGCGCAACCTCTAGATCAAGTGCGGATGATAGTACATGATATTGGGATTACTCCGTGTTTGAAGTTTCGAGCAAAGAGATCCGGATCTTTGCCTTAACACGTGAACTATCTCGGCCTCTTAACACCGCAGGCTTGCGTTCCCAAATGGGTGATCTCGATGGAAAACACCCGTCTGAACCTCCTTGGTCTCCACGAGGAATTAGACCGTCTTCTCTAGAATCCTCCTTGATCAATATCGACCATCTTGACTTCGTAATGCGGGGTCTCCGGCTGGAACGAAGCCTTGACCTTGGTAGGCATCCTTATAGCACTTAAGGCTAGACCTAATCACCGAACGACTCCAACCACGACCGTTTCTAAAGAGTACTTCATCGTCAAATCTGACGTTGATAGTACCGCCTGAGAGCATTGAGCGAGGGCGTCAATAATGATGTTGTAAGGTGATGAAGCATTGACTACGGATACGACGAGACACCTTTAGCATTTTCTTCGCTCCCAAAGGTGGTGAGAACGGGAAGATATCCTAAAAACTTCGAACACACTCGCCGGAGAGAAACCTTGAGGTCCCAAAGAACTGCATGACTCCTTGGATCAAAACTCGTTCCCTTAGCTTCGATAAAGGACATCAGTAGACTTCTGGATCAATCAATACTCGCTTCACCCCCAAATCTCTGATTTGAACTTCAATTACCATGGGGTCATTTTCGTGCGGCAATACCTCCTTGGTGTCCTCCCCCGAGAAAGTTATCACCGCATTGACAGTCCAGAACTTCCAAGGCTTAGGGAGCAAGTTCAAATGATTTATGTCACGGAGGATATCTTCTCTTATGGCGTTCGAGGGGGTGTAAAGTCTCTCGGGCCTTGGCGCGAATCTTGCGGGGTTGAGTCGCACATCCGAACGCGCTCGGGCAGCGGCATGGTCCAAGTCGAGACCTCTGCTCGGCACTCGCCCACCCTTTTTCTTATAATCCCGACTCTTTTCTCCATGTTTCTTTCTTCACCTTCACGTAACGTACGCGGGTAATAATCACAAATCATGCTTTTGGCGGCTTTTGAGCGAGATTCATTAAAAGCGGCCGACCTTGAGCCCGTCTTTGAAAGCGTCGCCACAAAGATCTCACGGTTAGGATCGAAACCTTTATAGTTTCCTCATTGAACCTAGCCATAAAATCCATTAGCGTCTCCGTGGGAAGTGCGCTAACATTGAAAGCGCGGTGTTAGCTACCTTGCGGTGGCGGTTTCTTTGGCTTCTTTGGATGATTTTCCTATTGAAATCTGATGGCAATAAGAAATCATGGTAATCCATGTACAGGTAAAGGGATTCTCTAAGGTGTCGGCCATCGGTTTTCACTTGAGGAATTTATTGCCCGATAAGTGCCATCGTGTTTAATAGAAATGATGTGCTCCCCGAGGATCGGATTCCCGTCGTATGTTTCCAAGGCAGGAAGTGCGAAAATTCTCGGAGGAAATCGTCCCGGATGGCTTAGGACAAAAGGATGTGGCTCGAGGGCTACGCTTCCTGCTCCTGTTTCATCGGGCTCCTCTGTTGAAAACTGCATCTTGTCTTATGGAAATATCGTTATGTTGCGAGTCATCGATCATAACCAACAAGCGAGTCAAATCGGTGGATCATTTGGCGATTCTTTGACGATATATTATTGCATCGTGTGTGGTGGCCAGATTAATTTCACGAGGCCCATGGGTAGCACCAAGTGTTCTTGCGGAAAAACCTCTTTGATGATATTTAGGGAATTGGAGCTCAAGTGTAGTAACTAGGTTTCAAGCTATGATTGTCTTATCCAGTGGCGAAACCATATTATATCAGCGACTGGGCCCCCTTCACCTTCACCATTTGCCTTAAGCGCATTAACTATGGCTTGGAGATGAAGGTATCAATCGTTCGAAATGATGGCTTCCCCTCGTAACGTCATAATGTTTCGATGCTCCCATTATTCCTCGATCTATAACGTCCACCCCATCAGGCCTCCTCCGGATGGATAGGCAAGGACGTAACCGAAATGACCGGCCTCCTATTCCTCCTCAGGGAACCATGCCCGGACTACAGGTATTTATGCATGAGCAGTGAAACCCTAGCACATCATAAACATGAGGCATCTTGAATCTAAGAGATAATAGTTGTTGATTGAGGTGGAATGATATGAGGAGAAGTCGGAGGAGAGTGGTTGATTGGTCCCACCAAACATTCCACCATAGTAGTCAAATTAGCCATACGGTCCTCATGGAGATAACCTCTTCCGTTGACTCAGCGATTCTCTTGCTCTGGATTTTCCATCATCTTCTTGAAGTTGACTCGAGGTGTTATACCAGTACATGACTTGAAGGCTGAGCAGAAGCGGAGAAGATAAGACACACAGGAGACTCAAGTGAAATGCGAAATGATGCATGATATGAAAATGTTGGTTTTATTTGACTTAAAGGAACTCAAGATAGAAAGTAAATCAAATTGGATCAAAGCATTGATCAATTTATCATCAAAATCAATCATCCATTTTGGTGGATTAGGTTTTCACCCATCAACACCCAAAATCTATTGAGTTTGATGAAACTTGTGAGGTTACATAAAACAAATCTCTAGGTACCTTGAAACCATTGAAAAAGTTTTATGGATGCATGAAAGCATGGTTATCAATCACACAAAGATCACAAACATGGGGTCCATGGGTTTGGCGTCACGAGCATGGGTCGAGGAGGGTACTACCCACAAGGTATAGCCTTGTCACTGTAGTGATCAAGGTTCTAAAAGGAATCCCTAGAGTTTTCATTCCTCCATCAAATACTACTAACTTCCCGATGTACTCGGTGATTATAATCTGAATTAAGTGAAACTCGTTTGAGTGCGATGTATCGTAGCACTAACCACAGATAACTACCTAATAGTCACCACACTACCCCTAAAAAGGCAGGATAGGTTAAAAGGGTTCTCTGACTGCTCAACTTTAGGGACTCTCAAGTCAAAAGCAGTCATGTCTTCTCGATAAGCGATAAAAAAAAATACCACGATCGAGGAGTCTCCCTTTGGTGGAGATCTCATATCTCCTTCTTTAGGATAACTCCTAAAACTTAACATGACTATCTTGCTTATCCTATATTAAGTTTTCGAGTCAGGTATAGGACTCAAAAGAATATATTTTTAAGAAAACTAGAAAAATAATCACCCAAAAAATTCCAAAAATTGAGAAGGTATGGCCTTGTGAGTTGATGAAATTTCATGAAATGACCTATAATCTTTTGATTTCTTCAAGCAAATTCAAATTATTTCAATCTTTAAAATTTATATGGAGATAAAGTTCACATCCTCAAGTTTGTTGTGAAAAAATAATGACCTAAAGGTGATAAATGATGATCAGATATGATCTTTTGAGTTGATTGACCAACAATTGAGAAATTCATCAAGGACTTATAATCTTTTTGACTTCATAGGCAAATTTAAAGCATTTATATTCCTACCATTTGAACTAAGTTGTATTATAAATGCTTAGGTTCATTGTGAAAAGAAGAATGAGCTCAAAAGACAAGGGATGACAAAATTATGATTATTTGAAGTCATCAAGATAAATGAAATATCATTATAGAGGCGGGCAATCATAGACTTCTAAAACAATCTTCTCATCAACCAAGCGCCTTGGATCTAAGCATATTCATATTATAATTCCTCTTAAGAATCAAATGAATTTGAAATCATCTCCAAACTTCACACAAATACCAAGATATGATCCTCGAGAGTCAAAACCCTAATTGAGGTAGATGTCCATAGAATGGTGAATTCTTTGAATTTGATGATCTCTTTCAAACATGAAGCATATACTCAAGATGAGAGACGTAGTGTATCACGGTGAAGCGACTTTAGGATTTTATATACGCAAATGCGGATAACAAGATCGCCACCGACTTTCTTTTATCCAATTAAGGGAAGGTGAAAAGAACGAGAAAAAGACCTTCGTTAGATTGAAGTAAGGGAGAAGAGTTATGAAAAGGAAAGTATTAGCACCCCTTCTCCATCCGTGAATTATCTCACAGGCTCTTAGTTACTCTTAGATCACTTTAAAATTGTGCTTTACATGTGTTTTGACAAAAATGTTTTGAAAAGGGCATTTAAGCTTTGACTTTATATTAATTCATGTAGGAATGTATACAAAATGTTAAAATGTTTCGATTTGAAAAGTTTGAACTTTGATAAAAGTGTGAGGTGCAAAAAGTATTTTGATAGAGCAAGCAACTAAAAGTCTTATTACCTACCGGAATGAGTCGTTTTCGTGTTGTTTTCGTTCCTTAAGTAACTCTATCCACGTACCATTAGTTGGTAGAACCACAATTAGATTGGATGTAAGAAAGGACATTCGAAGGACATCATATATGGTCATAGAAGGCAACTTGTAGGAAGTATCCTAGCACATTTGAAGGGACTATCATCATTTTTAAGTAATCGTGGGTCTATGATCTTTGTGTCGAAGGACTATGATGATTTGTTTTGAAAACAGCGGTTATAGAATACCTCTACGTTGAGGGACTTGACCATTTGTATTAAATAAAAGGCAACGAGAGAATTACTAAAGAATTGCATGTGTGAATAAGTGTGTTGATTTTAGGTATTTTATCTTAGAATTAAGAGTGATCTATGTCCAATTTTATCTTGCCATACGCCTAGTTACTAGCAGGTTTATAGGGTGTAGAAAGTAAATAAGCGGAAATGTAAAGTCGGAAAGATATAGTCCTACGCTATTACATGGCTTTGGGAAGATACATAATTGAAAGTCACGGAAAATAAAAGTCCTAATTAAACTATTACATCCATAAGCAATTACATAATTGGAAAAGAAAAAGCAATAAAATGCGTCAGAAATAGTATAACTGTGAGCAATTAAAATTGAAAAGCGGAAGAAAATTGCATAAGAGAAAATGTTAGCAAAAATAAGTATTTTTGAATGAGAAAACGTTTTGTGTTAGTGATGACATAAATATGATAAGATAAATTTTGGTAATTTTGGAATTGATTTGATAATTAAAAAACAATTAAAAGTCATTTAAATGATTAATTAGCAATTAAATTAAATATGCATACAAAAATAATAATTTTATATTAAAAATTAAATAGTATTTTCTGATGATTATGCAAAAAATAATATTATTTGAGTGTTTTTAAATGCATGATAAAAATATTCAAAGATAAATTAAATAGTATGAAAATATTAAAAAAAAAAGAAAAATAAAGAAAAATATAAGAAAATATATTTAGTTTTTCTAACACAAAAATAAATGTCATGGTATTTGGGACTCAGGCAAGTGACCCTCCTTCATACCAACGCGCCTGACCAAGCAGGCTAGAAGCGTCACGTGTTAGGAAAATACAACGAATTGTTTTAAGCGAAATACGCCTCACAGAATTCAAATTCACACCT